>CM064559.1:1171187-1598687 GCA_032716605.1 Paralithodes platypus
GCTCAAAACATCGTACAGGTAGACAAGATGCGAGTCTCTAAACTGCATGCGGCTACTGTAGGATCTGATGCTTAGCAAAGAAAGTACGTTACGGATTTAGAGAACTCTTAACTCATAAGCAGGAATAAATACTAGTGATAGGACCTACAGTGTATAATGGCATAGGTATAATTAAATAAAGGCAGCAACTCACAACATAACCACATACAGGTGTGCTTCTCACTCTTAGTCAGGCAAGCCTGCTCGGACAGAGTCTCTAAGACACACCCTGACTCACAATGCTCACAAAAACGGTAAACTGTGGCACAATAACAAGCATACAGAGATAATAAACCACTAGCTGTTAATCTGCCAGGTGGCAGAGGTCTAGCCGGAAGGATATAGGCTTCGGATACCTGGGCTGAGCCACCTGCTCTAGCCTAGGGACGTTCCCAGGTCTGTGCGCCAAATTACTCTAATTGAAAGGGTGCTCTCTTGAGAGACTCAGATCGCAAGTATCTGACTCTCTCCTGGCGACCCTAAGACAAAAGCAAGACGTGCTAGCGCAGTGCTGAGTGGACTAGGCAATGGCCCTCACACAACACAACGCTAGACACACAGGGACACAGACAAGAAAATGCCCCCAGACTCCCACGGGTATCCTAGTAAAGTCGGTCGGGTCCACGGGACTCGCACCAGCAGACTTTACTTAAAGGATCGCAAAAAGCTTCCCCTCCGGTCTAGCCCCTGCTAACCTGACACAAGAACACACTAGCAAGCATGAAACCACCAAATATTATGTTCCTTCCAACAACCAACTATACTCCTAAAATCGATTAATGAAATTTACAAACACATGTGGCAGTCCGTGGACTCGAACCCAGGATGCTCACACCGAAAATCAACACCTTATACATCGCACCACGAAGACAGTTAAAGGTTGGTGGACACTGCCTACGATTTATTATGCAACTTCGAATCCTGCATATCAATCTAAGCATGTACACACATCCCAACTGCAACTCACGTAGGCTATGCATATGTGAATGGAAAGAGCAATTAATGGGGCCTTAACCACTTTGGGAAGTCCTCTCGATAAATTACTCATGAACCAATATCAATTATTATGTTCCTTCCAACAACCAACAACAAAAAAGCTTCCTAGGTCTCATTAACAATTACATCTCCGCATAAGGCCCAAAATCCTATCTAGTTATCTGAGAGTTCGTCGTTAATACAATAATAGATAAAAGGTCTATCAAGGGGATGGGATAATTAAATATATTGGTGAAGTAGTGGAAGGAAGGTATACAAAGTAAGAGAGAATGTTTCTAAGTGGGGTTGAGAGGGATAGATATCAAGGGGGTCCGAAGGGTACGACAATGAGGTGAGCTCTGAGTCTTGAATCTGTCTGGACCCCGCCCTAGGCATGCAGAATACATCCCAGGCTCGGCAACACTCAACACAGTTGCCGGGTCAAAATCCTCTACCCCGTGCGTGAGTCGAAACTAAGCCTAACGTTGCAATCAAATGCATGTGGCAGCGCTTCAGGCTCGTCCCAAGCTAAGCAAGCGAAGCAACGTCCCAAGCCGGTCTCTCTCTCCCGCTCGTCTCTTCCCGCTCTCACTAGGCTTACATCTTATATATATTAATGAAACAATCAACTATCGAGAATAAAATATACTAAGATGCGTTGGTTAAGAATAAGGGCAGCTTCAAGCTGTGAAACAACATAAGAATATCCCAGACATTAGTTACATTGTCGTAGGATATATACTAAGGGAGAGCCTGCCGTCTGGCTACCACCAGCCGGTTTCTAAACGGCTGGGCAGCCGACGCGCGCGCATACCCGCACGTGGTTACTATGCAGAAGCGTCACACCTCCCCCAAGATATAAGACCCTTGAATAAGTTCTTCATATCTAACAGAAAGCTTCTCATAGTACCACACACTGTTGCGACACAAGGCACTATATATAAACAAAATAAAGACTGTTGCGCTCCACCGAGCAAGTTCAACTAACTCAGCGACAATAAGCGAAAACATTCAACTTAGATACTGCTACAACATCTTATACAAAATTCTACACGTTATAAAATATAAAGAGTTTTTATAAGGTTTTTGCTTTTTTTTTATTTGTTTTTTTCGGCTGAACTACAGTGACAGCCTATTTTCCTCCACACTCAACCCTCAATCCTGTGGCAGTCTAACCAACATCATCCACCCTTGATAGACAATCCGCTATCACGTTATCAGAACCGGCAATATGGCGTATGTCAGATTATACTCCTGAAGCATGAGTGACCACCTGGTCAGCCTCATATTCCGGTTATGAAACTGATTCAAGAATTTCAGAGGGTGATGATCAGTATAAACCACTACGACTGGTCCGAAAGCAGGAACATATACATCGAAGTGCCTGAGCGCCAGCAATATCGCCAGGAGTTCTTTTTCAATTACAGAGTAATTCCTTTGTGCACTATTGAATTTTTTACTGTAAAAACTCACTGGATGTTCGATACCTTCATCATCTGTCTGTAACAAGACAGCCCCAGCCCCTACGCCACTGGCATCAGTCGCCAGCTGAAAAGGTCTGCTGAAGTCCGGGGCCCTGAGTATGGGGTGGGTACATAACAGGTGTTTCACCAAGGAAAATGCCTCTGCACACTCAGGAACCCACCGGAACTTCTTGTCCTTATATAATAAGTCAGTTAAAGGTGCAAGTACAGTCGAATAGCCTTTGATGAAGCGACGATAATAGCCTATCATACCTAGAAACCGCATGATTTGTTTCTTAGTCGTAGGCTGGGGAAACTGATCGATGGCTTTGATCTTTTTCTATGGAGGGCACACCTGACCCATCCCCACCTCGAACCCCAGGTACAAAACTGTGGCTTTGACAAAATCGCACTTACCCAGGTTTACCACCAAACCTGCTCCATTCATTTCATTAAAAAGCTGTCCGATGTGAGCACAGTGACTGTTAAAATCATTGTCGTATATTATGACATCATCTAGGTACACCGTACAGTTGGGAATGTCGGCTACAATGTCGTTCATTAATTTCTGAAACGTTGCAGGGGCATTTTTCAGCCCGTATGGCATAACATGGCAACGATATGTAGCACTGTCCACCACAAACCCACACACCTCTCGCGCTCGCTCAGACAAGGGCACTTGCCAATAACCCTTAACAAGGTCTATCTTAGTGAGGAACTTGGCTTTTCCTATCTTATCCACACTGTCATCCACGCGAGGGAGAGGGTAGGCATTTGTGGGGGTTAAACCATTCAACCTGCGGAAATCTATACATAACCGCACCTTGCCATCTGGTTTGGGCTGCAGTGTGACTGGGGAAGTCCACCTTACTGCACCCTCAGAAATCAGCCCACGTTTCAGCATATAATCCAGCTCTTCCCTAAGTGCTGGTAATTTAATAGGGGGAACACGGTATGGCACTGATTTAAAGGGCGGGTGGTCCCCAACATCGACATCGTGCACCGCTTGAGTAGTGAGGCCAGGATGCTCCGCGAAAACAGCTGGGTTTGAATCAAACAAGTGCTGCACAGCTACACGCTGTTGCTCAGGCAGGTGCAATATCAACTCGTGAGCCACTTGTCTAGAATTCCCCGCCAACTGATCCGCGGAAACATGACAATCCCAATTATCCTCCCCCGCAGCTTGACTGTCCCTTCCTTCTTCTCCACCACGATCGCTGCAGATCAACACCGGGACAGTGAGAGGGTCGGAGGGGCGCCTCACATACTATTTCATCAGATTTACATGGCAAAGTTGGTTCTTTTTCTTACGATTAGGGGTAGCTACTAAATAGTCGAGATCAGAAACCTTCCTTACAACCCGATACGGACCAGAATACTTGGCAGACAAGGGGTGTCCCACCAGAGGCAGTAGTATGATGAGTACCTCCTGATCTACTTCAAACTCCCTCAGCTTCACCTTCTGGTCGTATCTGTCCTTCATCTGAGCTTGTGAACTCTTAAGGTTCCGACCTGCTACCTCCAAGCTCTTTAGCATTCTCTCACGGCTTTCAACTACATACTTTAGAAGCGAGCATGGCTTTGTGACTCCCTCCCAGATCTCCTTGACTATGTGGAGGGGCCCCCTGACCCTGTGTCCAAAAACCAACTCGTTTGGGCTAAATCCCAAGCTCTCCCCAGGTACTTCTCTCGCAGCAAATAAAACGTATGGGAGACCTAGATCCCAGTCCTTCCCATTTTCCATGCAATAACACCGCAACATACTCTTGAGAGTCGAGTGCCACCTTTCCAAAACTCCCTGAGTCTCGGGATGGTAGGCAGATGACACCACAGACACTATCCCATGTTGCTGCATGGTCTGCTTAAACAGAGCAGAAGTAAAATTGGATCCCTGATCAGACTGGATCTCCTGAGGGTAGCCATAACGAGAGAAATAGACAAGTAGGTTTTTGACAACAGTCTTAGCCATCCCGTTGCGCATGGGGTAAGCATCCGGATACCGTGTTGCTACATCCATTACAATTAGTACAAATTTATTGCCGGCACTAGTGGGGGGCAATGGGCCAACCATATCGATAAATACTTTGCTGAAGGGCGGCCCAATGACAGGGATGGGTTGCAACGGGGCTCTCGGGATGACCTGATTGGGTTTCCCAACAACTTGACAAGTGTGACACTGTGACACCCATGACACGACACTCGCCTTTAACCCAGGCCACCAGAAAAGCTTGCTCAGAGCTGCCTCCGTCTTACTTGCCCCCAGGTGCCCTGCCAAAGGCACATCATGAGCTAATCTCAATAAGCTCTCACGGCACACCCTCGGTACTACTAACTGGTCCCCTAATCCTGACCCGCCATCCCACTTTTTCTTGGGATCCTGATGTCTCCGATACAAGATCCCCTCGGACAAGAAAAAATCACCAGGCTGCGCATCCCCATCGCTCTCCAGTTCGACAGCACCATTACCACACGCCCTGACTTCAGGATCTTCCAGCTGCAAGGAACATATATCAGCAGGTGCGAGATTATCCAAGTTCATCTTAAATAATTTATTTCCACCTCCAATGTCCCTCTGAGCCATCCTTTCCTCACGCTGCGCATAACGATGCTGTCGCAGAGTCTCTTCCTGCCCTGCACCCGCAGTAGCGGTGACAGGCCCCGGGGCCTCTCCAGACTCTAACATAGGTGCCAATAATGAGTCACCAAGAAACACTGCCGGCCCAAAACTCTCCAATTGGCCAACACTTCCCGTTTTCTTGTGACCTCTCCTCCGCGGTTTGATAGACTGAGGTGGTGGCTGCAAGGCTCCGGATGTCTGAGAACGCGTCACAACACACGCCATAGTTTGTACGCTACACTTCTCAACCCACTTCTGTTCCTCCCTACTAACGTCGGCCGCCTTCTCACCAACGACCAAGGGTGAAACCTTAGAAGCAGGCACCGCAAAGTCGTTGCCGAGGAGGAGGTCGACGCCCCCAACAGGCAAGTTCTCTACAATTCCTAAATCCAGCTCCTTCGCCACACCACCCACCTCCAGCTCCATCCGCACCAGCGGGTAGGACTTCGTAGCATTGATCCCCTGAACTACCACCACCCGAGCAGCGTTAATCGGTATACCAGTAAAGTTCTTTAACACCTTACGAGCGGCCTATGCGGTTTATTTATGTGTACCGCACAGCGGGGTGTTTTTAGCCAAAATAGGGCTGTTTACGTGATCATTTTCATGCCTAAATAAGACCCAGAACGTAAAACAAGTACCTATCCCTGAAAGGGCATAAACAGAGCTTTCGAATGACACCATAACGATCCTTGTATGATGGATAGTTTTCTTGCAATAACCGTGCAACGCGAGTGCAAAAAGCAGGTAATTCGGTACTTTCAGTACATAATTGAGTATGTAGCGAGTGAGAGAGGGAGGAGGGAGCTGAGATTTGTGTCAGTAGGTTCGCCGCGGTGGTCTGGAGCAGTCATACGCTCGCTAGTCTCCTGCCACCACTTGTCTCTCTCTCTCAGCCACATTACGTGCTGAAATTGCCACTCGACCTATGTCGAGCGCCGCCACATAGTCCAGCTTTATTTAACTCGACTTATGTTGCTCGCCGCTAAATAAGGGTTAACAAGGTCTGAGAAGCCCCCGTATCACGCAATAGCTTAACTCCTCGCCTTTCGCCAGCCCACCTCACAAAACCATGCCCTCTATGACCCCCAAAGACGACGCGGACAGGGTTCGAGCCTTCCGGACTCTTGAACACAGGCTGTGTCCCACCCTCTGACGAACTATCCTTGGCAAACTCAGAAGATATAGGCGACACCCCTATGCTGCGGGCCAATGACACAACCTTGTTTGGTGGCTTGTTCGGACAAGCATTTGCAAAGTGACCCTCCTTGTGACATGCGAAGCACTCTTTACTCTTTGGTTTCCCTTGGGAGTGGGAGGTACCATTAGACGTCTTATACGGGACGGTATTTGGTTTATGTTCAGTTTTATTGTCAGTGCTAGATGGTTTTGTGTATTTATGTGTATCAAAATTCTTGGGAGGGGGAGGGGTACGATCCTTTGCACCCGACTCACTCCTAGCTGCTTCTCCGCACCCTCGAATTAATGACAGTCGGAGGTCAGTCATTTCTGCTGCCTCCTGGAGAGTTATAGGATGTTTTTCCTTTATATTTAATGTTAAGTCCCCGCCTGTGCACTTAAAGAACTGCTCCAAGAGAACCAGCTCACTCAACTCCTCAAAAGTAGCTGCCCTCTCAGAACGCAGCCAATGTCGTAGTGCATCAGACAAGTCCCGGGCGTGTTCTAGGAAGGTACTATCCTTGCCCTTAGTAACACCCCGAAACTTCAAGCGGTAAGTTTCTGGTTGTAACTCATAGGCCCGTAGCACAGCCTTCTTTAGCTCATCATAAACTACACAGGACTCTAAAGGTAGTGCATCATACGCTTTTAGCCCCTTTCCTAGGAGTCTTGATGAAACTAATGCTGCCCACTTTTCCTGAGGCCACTGGTGTTCCTGACACTTCTTCTCAAATCGCATAAAAAACTCAGCCACACCTAATTCATCGAACACAGGAACTAGTTTAAGCAGGTGCGACAATGATTGGTCCCGATGTCTGTTACCTCCCCCAATATTTCGCCCTGTTACCTCCACTCGAGATCTCTCCAGCTCCCTGTCAGCCCGATACCTAGTAGACTCTGCCTGCAGTTCAGCCTCTCGTATAGCTTGTCTTTCGGCGGCCTCAACCTTGGCCATCTCAAGCCGAAACAACAAATCTGGAGTCAACCCTTGAGGAGGGGAAGGTGCATTTAATGGAGAGGGTCCCAGTGATTGAATTCCACGCTGCCATTGACCATCAACTTGGGGGTATGTACTAAATTCAGGCTCCCTGACGTTTGATACGGGGCTAGAGTGGAGGGGGGGCTGGGGACCGGGGCCCCCAGTCGCCTCTCCACCCAGGTCTCTCCCTTCTAAACCCAATATCAAAGTCCTCAGCTGATCTTTCCTCATGCCACATAAACCCTGGTGACCCTGAAGACCTGCCACACACTTTAAGCTATACTTATTCAGCTTCAACACCCTGGCAGCGGTAAGGGGCACCTCTAAAAATCTTCTAGCACCCTCCTCGCTATCGACTAGCCACTCCACAGGTCTTTCTCCCTCCGAACCCGTATCGTGACCTGACCCATCACTGTGTTCTGATGTATTAGACATGTTTGTGTACTGCAGTAATTATCACGGTTATAGAATGTGCCTTATCTCCTAGGCAAGTATGTATATACTAATGTTATTTAAAGTCTTTAATGTGTTATATTGGTTGCTCCAAAAAAAAAAAAATCTATGTCCACTGTATTCCTCTAATCATAAGGAATCTCAAAACAAATGACCACTATATTCCTCTGTTCAGTAAATCCTATGCAAGGTCGCCATTTGTTACGTCCTGGGATATATAAACACTGGGCTCTTTCTATTGGACTAGGTATGCGGCAACAAGCAACAACGGAAAACGCTAGATCCAACCCTTATCTATAAACCCAGGCAACAAACCACCCTAAACCGTCAAGAGTCCTGCCTGGACAACGAGGTATCCTATGACTCGGTTACAGGGTGCATGCACTATAGACTGCTGATAGTCAAGCAGGCTATATAAAAGATCACACAATTAAGTTGACTTGAAGCTTCAAGGAAAAGATAGATAACGGAATTAAATTGCAGAAACAATTTAATAACAAACTAGGAAGAAAGTACATTTAACGTTACGTTAATTAATACAACTAATCACCCCTGCGTGAAAGAAGGTGAAAGCAAACAGTCCTCAAAACATCGTACAGGTAGACAAGATGCGAGTCTCTAAACTGCATGCGGCTACTGTAGGATCTGATGCTTAGCAAAGAAAGTACGTTACGGATTTAGAGAACTCTTAACCCATAAGCAGGAATAAATACTAGTGATAGGATATACAGTGTATAATGGCATAGGAATAATTAAATAAAGGCAGCAACTCGCAACATAACCACATACAGATGTGCTTCTCACTCTTAGTCAGGCAAGCCTGCTCGGACAGAGTCTCTAAGACACACCCTGACTCACAATGCTCACAAAAACGGTAAACTGTGGCACAATAACAAGCATACAGAGATAATAAACCCCTAGCTGTTAATCTGCCAGGTGGCAGAGGTCTAGCCGGAAGGATATAGGCTTCGGATACCCGGGCTGAGCCACCTGCTCTAGCCTAGGGACGTTCCCAGGTCTGTGCGCCAAATTACTCTAATTGAAAGGGTGATCTCTTGAGAGACTCAGATCGCAAGTATCTGACTCTCCTGGCGACCCTAAGACAAAAGCAAGACGTGCTAGCGCAGTGCTGAGTGGACTAGGCAATGACCCTCACACAACACAACGCTAGACACACAGGGACACAGACAAGAAAATGCCCCCAGACTCCCACGGGTATCCTAGTAAAGTCGTGCGGGTCCACGGGACTCGCACCAGCAGACTTTACTTAAAGGATCGCAAAAAGCCTCCCCTCCGGTCTAGCCCCTGCTAACCTGACACAAGAACACACTAGCAAGCATGAAACCACCAAATATGAGACAACAAAAAAGCTTCCTAGGTCTCATTAACAATTACATCTCCGCATAAGGCCCAAAATCCTATCTAGTTATCTGAGAGCTCGTCGTTAATACAATAATAGATATAAGGTCTATGAAGGGGATGGGATAATTAAATAGATTGGTGAAGTAGTGGAAGGAAGGTATACAAAGTAAGAGAGAACGTTTCTAAGTGGGGTTGAGAGGGATAGATATCAAGGGGGTCCGAAGGGTACGACAATGAGGTGAGCTCTGAGTCTTGAATCTGTCTGGACCCCGCCCTAGGCATGCAGAATACATCCCAGGCTCGGCAACACTCAACACATTTGCCGGGTCAAAATCCTCTACCCCGTGCATGAGTCGAAACTAAGCCTAACGTTGCAATCAAATGCACGTGGCAGCGCTTCAGACTCGTCCCAAGCTAAGCAAGCGAAGCAACGTCCCAAGCCGGTCTCTCTCTCCCGCTCGTCTCTTCCCGCTCTCACTAGACTTACATCTTATATATATTATAATGAAACAATCAACTATCGAGAATAAAATATACTAAGATGCGTTGGTTAAGAATAAGTGTAGCTTCAAGCTGTGAAACAACATAAGAATATCCCAGACATTAGTTACATTGTCGTAGGATATATACTAAGGGAGAGCCTGCCGTCTGGCTACCACCAGCCGGTTTCTAAACGGCTGGGCAGCCGACGCGCGCGCATACCCGCACGTGGTCACTATGCAGAAGCGTCACAACAGGAGTAAAGAGGAGCTTACATCAACTCCAACACCATCATCAGCAACTCCAACAACACCTCGACTCATTGCAAACCTCCAGCCTGACACCTTCGCTGAGCCCCTACCATCAATGCCAATGATCTACGACCAGCCCGTGTACGACCAGCCTGTGATCAAAAGCCCTCCACCAAGACCAAGGAAATTCGTCCATCTGAAGAAGTCCAGAATGCTGCAACTCTACAACTAAGAACCCCAGGATTAAGCTAGGTGGTTAGCCCACCATCTTTCATCTCTCCAACTCTTCATACTCACCACTTTACCTTCAACTTCAACCTCTACTTTCTACACTTGTGGGACTCTACCTCACAGTTACCTTACCTAACTTCACTTCTCCTTGATAATGATGGCTGCGCCCATCGAAACGTCGGAACCCTTTGCAAACCTCCTTTACCAACTTCCTGTAAAAACTAGAAAAACTGTACGAAAAATTGAGAGTATCAATAAAAAACTCAATAATGCAAACTGTGCCTATTAATTTAATCTCACCTGCCTGAAAGAATATATATATATATATATATATATATATATATATATATATATATATATATATATATATATATATATATATATAGATATATATATATATATATATATATATATATATATATATATATATATATATATATATAATATATATATATATTATATATATATATATCTATAGATATATATATATATATATATATATATATATATATATATATATATATATATATATATATATATATATATATATATATATATATATAGATATATATATATATATATATTAGGTGTAGCAAAACTCAATTCTCGTGTAGATACAATTGTTTTATTAAAGTTAAATAATATATATCGGCACAAGCTTTCATTATGGAACAATAACAATATCATAAAGTCAAATAGGAATTCCAACATTGGCGGCTTTGAGGCACTTTAGGACCCAATTTCTGCCTCTATCTCTCCATCACAATCTTCCACAAGACTATCAACTATTCTTCAACAATACACAACTCAACCCTTCATCTTCTCTCAACATTCTAGGTGTATCTTTTACATCTGACCTCTCTTGGAAAGATCATAATTATTTCCACTCTTGCTAAAACAGCTTCCCAAAATGTATGTGTGCTTAACCATCTTCGTGGGTTCTTCACCCCTGCACAGCTTCTTGCTCTGTATCAGAGCACAGTGCACCCCCTGTATTGAGTATTGTTCGCATGTTTGGGGAGGCTCCACCCACACCGCACTTCTCGAAGGAGTAGAATCAAAAGCATTTCGCCTTATACTGTATATACTATATATTGGAAAGCAATTTATATCCTAAATTCAATCTAAATATACTCTGGGTTTTTTTGTTTTTATTTTCAACTAACGGTAAATTGCAAAGTTCCTATCAAGATTTCCAAGCTATTTAGAAGATTATGTAGTGAAATATGGTGCAAATTATACAAACTTGGTCTTAAGGGGAGACGAGTCGTTTCTCTGGTCCCCTTTCTCCCTCGTGTTAAGCCCAATTTGTTTTGAGATTAAATTACTTTCGGCCCTTTAGTTTGGCGATTTTATCACCTTTTGCCTCATTTCTTTGTCAATGTTATGACCTTTTATGCCATTTAGGTTTCGATCTTTTCCTGGCGAGCGAAAGCGAGCCTGAAATCTTAAGAGGAACCGGCCTTCGGCCGGGAAATTTTTCTATCGAAAATTGTACAAATATATCTTGAAAGGGGGTCTAGGTTTTTATTTTTAAGCTTGATGGAGGTCTAGTGAAGAAACTAAGAAACAAAGGAATGAATGACCAAACAAACGGCTCGTCTCCCCTTAACCCTTAATGTGATGCAGAGACATGGTAGTTTCATATTTTTCCACCAAGTATAAGAGATTCAATTTATCCTAAGCTGAAAAGAAACAGAGAATAGTTATAATTGCATACAGAGAAAAATAGGGGGTCCATGAATTTGTATGGGTTGGCAAGGGAGTAAAGCCGGTGTCACACGAGAGCTTTTATAGTCAACATAAACAAATTTTCATCAAACATCAACATTTTTCTGGCAACATTTCTGAAATATTTTGCACTGGTATCAGAAACTAGACTGATGATAGATGGATATAGGTAGCATGAATATTGCAAATGTTTAACTCATAAGCTGCCAGACCAGTGTTAAGGATAAATGTTGAGGGAAAAAGCGCTCGTGTGATACCGTCTTTAGGCATCCGAATGTACCATAAGTGGGACAAAAAAGTTGGCCCAGATCCTTCCTAAACTGTGGAAAGTAGTGAACTAATAACCTGAATAACCTGTCCTAATCTGTAGAGGGTTAACCCCTGTTGTACCCGCCACATAATAGTAAACTAATAACCTGAATAACCTGTCCTAATCTGTAGAGGGTTAACCCCTGTTGTACCCGCCACATAATAGTAAACTAATAACCTGAATAACCTGTCCTAATCTGTAGAGGGTTAACCCCTGTTGTACCCGCCACATAATAGTAAACTAATAACCTGAATAACCTGTCCTAATCTGTAGAGGGTTAACCCCTGTTGTACCCGCCACATAATAGTAAACTAATAACCTGAATAACCTGTCCTAATCTGTAGAGGGTTAACCCCTGTTGTACCCGCCACATAATAGTAAACTAATAACCTGAATAACCTGTCCTAATCTGTAGAGGGTTAACCCTTGTTGTACCCGCCACATAATAGTAAACTAATAACCTGAATACCTGTCCTAATCTGTAGAGGGTAACCCTGTTGTACCCGCCACATAATAGTAAACTAATAACCTGAATTACTGTCCTAATCTGTAGAGGGTTAACCCCTGTTGTACCCGCCACATAATAGTAAACTAATAACCTGAATAACCTGTCCTAATCTGTAGAGGGTTAACCCCTGTTGTACCCGCCACATAATAGTAAACTAATAACCTGAATAACCTGTCCTAATCTGTAGAGGGTTAACCCCTGTTGTACCCGCCACATAATAGTAAACTAATAACCTGAATAACCTGTCCTAATCTGTAGAGGGTTAACCCCTGTTGTACCCGCCACATATTTTCATTGTATTATAGTTACATTTAGACGTTTTTGTGAAGCTTAGGAAGGATATATGGAAGCTAAAAGAATTAATCGAGATAGTTTATAGCTTTTATATTAGTAGACGTCCTTCCTAAGCTGAATAAAATCGTCTAATAGTTGCCAGAATATATTGAAAAGGCCCTCGCGGTACAGAAGGGGTAAACCGGTGTCGTATTTTGTACTCTATTCTGGCTACTATGAGACGATTGTATTCAGTTTTAAAAGGGCCTCCAGTAATTAACAGGCTTTGAAATATCTCATTTAATCCTTTTTTACTACCACAGATCTTTCATAAACTTCATAAAATCGTCTAAATATAGCTAGAATAAAGTTAACAAGACGTCACCTTTATAGAAGGGGGAAGGGGCTAGTGGCTGTGGTTTTTGGTCTATCCATTCATTTATTACTTTATTTCTTAGTTTATAGAAGGGGGAAGGGGCTAGTGGCTGTGGTTTTTGGTCTATCCATTCATTTATTACTTTATTTCTTAGTTTATAGAAGGGGGAAGGGGCTAGTGGCTGTGGTTTTTGGTCTATCCATTCATTTATTACTTTATTTCTTAGTTTATAGAAGGGGGAAGGGGCTAGTGGCTGTGGTTTTTGGTCTATCCATTCATTTATTACTTTATTTCTTAGTTTATAGAAGGGGGAAGGGGCTAGTGGCTGTGGTTTTTGGTCTATCCATTCATTTATTACTTTATTTCTTAGTTTATAGAAGGGGGAAGGGGCTAGTGGCTGTGGTTTTTGGTATCCATTCATTTATTACTTTATTTCTTAGTTTATAGAAGGGGGAAGGGGCTAGTGGCTGTGGTTTTTGGTCTATCCATTCATTTATTACTTTATTTCTTAGTTTATAGAAGGGGGAAGGGGCTAGTGGCTGTGGTTTTTGGTCTATCCATTAATTTATTACTTTATTTCTTAGTTTATAGAAGGGGGAAGGGGCTAGCGGCTGTGGTTTTTGGTCTATCCATTCATTTATTACTTTATTTTTTAGTTTATAGAAGGGGGAAGGGGCTAGTGGCTGTGGTTTTTGGTCTATCCATTCATTTATTACTTTATTTCTTAGTTTCCTCGCTAGACTTCCATAAAAAAACACTCCCTGGATAAATATATACATTTTTCGGTAGAAAAATATGCCGGCCTGGTCCTGGTTCCTCTTAAAATTACAGGCTCGTTATTGCTCGCCAGGGAAAAATCTACACATAAAGTGCACAAAAGGTCTTAAAATGTACAACGAAATGGGGTGAAAGATGTTAAAATCCCCACACTAATGGCCTGGACGTCTTAACATCTCAAAAGTAATGGTGCTAAGCATGAGGGAGAAGGGGTAAGACAACTAATGGTGCTAAGCATGAGGGAGAAGGGGTAAGACAACTAATGGTGCTGACCTAATGGTGCTAAGCATGAGGGAGAAGGGGTAAGACAACTAATGGTGCTAAGCATGAGGGAGAAGGGGTAAGACAACTAATGGTGCTAAGCATGAGGGAGAAGGGTAAGACAACTAATGGTGCTAAGCATGAGGGAGAAGGGGTAAGACAACTAATGGTGCTAAGCATGAGGGAGAAGGGGTAAGACAACTAATGGTGCTAAGCATGAGGGAGAAGGGGTAAGACAACTAATGGTGCTAAGCATGAGGGAGAAGGGGTAAGACAACTAATGGTGCTAAGCATGAGGGAGAAGGGGTAAGACAACTAATGGTGCTAAGCATGAGGGAGAAGGGGTAAGACAACTAATGGTGCTAAGCATGAGGGAGAAGGGGTAAGACAACTAATGGTGCTAAGCATGAGCGAGAAGGGGTAAGACAACTAATGGTGCTAAGCATGAGGGAGAAGGGGTAAGCAAAAACTACCTTCCCCTTAAGGGGGTAGTACTTGCTTTTTCCGGACCCCCTTCTCCCTCTTGTTTAGCATATTAGCTTTTAGGTTTTAAAGCGTTCGTTCTGTTAGTTTGGCGATTTTGAGACCTTTCCCCTCATTTTTTGTTATCAATATTAAGACCTTTCGTGCCCTGTAGGTGTCGATTTTATTCCTGACGAGCGAAAGCGAGCCTCTAAATTTAGAAGGCCGGAACATTTTTGTATCGAAAAATGTAGTAATTTATCTTGAAACGTTGATTAGGTGGTGTTTTTCTAAGGTTGATGGAGGTCTAGCGAGGAAACTCAAAAATAAATAAATAAATAAATATATAGACCATCCACCAAGTACTACCCACTTAAGTACAGAGTTCTTCCGTGGTGGGGTCGTAGTGAAGCGCCTGGTCCGACAGCGCAGACTTCGCTTTTAACTGGGGAAAAAAAAAAAAAAAAAAAAATACATGGATTAAAAAGAGCAGCATCATACAAGTTTATTTATATGGCAAATCATATATAGATATTTCTGATTTAGATTCAATATTTCATTTATATATGTTTAAATACTCCCAGCCGGGATCGAACCTCCGACATTCAGAACGAGCGCCCAAGCATCGTACGACTTGTGTATGAATTGAAATATATTCTCCAAATAGGCTTTCCCTTCTCCCTAATATATATATATATATATATATATATATGAAAAGAATAAGATTACTCTATCACGCCGTGGTGTAGTGGGTTAAAAGCTTGGACACTTGTTCTGAATTTCGGAGGTTCGATCCCGGCTGGGAGTATTTAATCATTTATTAGCTCACATGTATTTGTGAGATATACTTGATTTATTTATATATATTTATATATTTATTCATTTACTTATATTTATTTATTTATTGTATTTTATTATACTTTATTAGCATCCTCATAACCTATAGTACCTTAACCCTTTAAATGTGGGGAGTTCTATAGGGAAGAATTTGACCAGACGGGGACTTTCTCGCCATTTCCGTTCAATATAAGTCGCCCTAGCGCCAAATCCATAGCACTGATCGAATTCAAGCAATGAAAAGAATGAAAATAAACACCAGGTGAGGAAGAGCACTTTATTGACAACGTTTCGCATATAGCTTCATCAGGCCAATGTCATACACCAAAAGATTTTTCCGGTCAACAATTTCTTTCAAGACAGAGAAGAGGGAGGAGGAGGAAAGGGGGCGGGTAAATTCATGCAGAGGTCAAGTGATTGGTGGAGTCAAAATAAATGGGCGGAGCGCTACGTCTACTCTGTGTGTGTGTGTGTGTGTGAGTGTGAGTGTGTGTGTGTGTGTGAACGTATGAATATTGTAAATAGAGAAGTTTAAGCTAAATTTGTATAAAAATTACATACAAAGTGAAATAATAATCATCATAATAAAGTTATAGAAAGCGTCACTCATTATTAATTTTAACCCGGCAACGGCGAGAAAGCTCATAAGAAGTTTTACTGGGCGAGGGCGGCAAAGCTCTTAAGAGGGAGGCCTAAAAAAAACATTTAAATGGCCCCAGTAGCACTAAACAATTTTTTTTTGTTTTTGTGTTTTTTTCCCTATATCTCATATCACTCCTCCACATCCCTTCCTTCCCCCCTTTCCCCTCCCCCTTCAACTATCACCTATTTTCCCTGTTATTCCCTAATTCGTTGGTATTTTTTTGTGCTAACATTAGCAAACTGTGTGGAGGATGTGCTCACGTCCCTAGTGAGTGTGTTACACAACCGAGAGTGTGAATGAGTAGGCTCAGTGTGGCTTGAGGCCTCGTGGAGAGAGGGGTTGCCTCAATTTGCTCCATATTTCATGAATAGGCTGCTCCATGTATATTCGCGATTTTGACCAGAAAAATTATATTTTCACATGTTTCATTGTTGTTACAGGTTACTATCTTCATAGTGAAGGTAAAATAGGCTCATATGAATAAGTAATAACGATATTTATCGTAAAATGACGATTATAGGCCTGAATGGAGCCTATATGTTCGCCCATGGGCATCGAGTTCAATACCCCCCCCTCGCCGTTCCCGGGTTAATACAAAAAAATATAATAAAACATTAGCATATGGCATTGGCCTGATGAAGCTATATACGAAATGTTGTCAATAAAGTGCTCTTCCTCACATAGTGTTTATTTTCATTGTGTCTACTTATCAAAGTTTACTTTTGTCAATGAAAAGATTGGCTCAAAATCTTCTAATAAAAGTCTTCAGTCATTCATTCTGATTTTAAAACTTTTCATCCCATTTCTATATCAATATCAAGACCTTTCATGCCATTTAGTAATATTTTTTTCCTGGCGAGCAATAGCGAGCGAGTAATTTTAAGAGAATCCTTGGAAATATTGAGCGAGAATTTTCTTGTTCTTGCTCGGCTAACGGGCCACTCACCAAGCGTATTATTTCCTTCTCTGTCTCTTCAATAGTATACGTTCGCAATAAATCAATGAAATTAACCATTGGTATTTAAGGAACACCCCATTCTTAACATTAATCCTCCATTACAAACCCCAATGCACTTTAATAAATAAATGAAAGCATATGATCCTCCCGGGATTCGAACTCGGGACACCACACCCAGAACATAGGCATCTAAACCATTACACCACCAACACAGTTATGTATTTAGAAGACAGTATTAGTTGTGTCCTGTTATAATTGTCACAAACACATGTCGCCCTCTTTCGTGTTTTATGCTAGCAATAATTTAATGTAATATGCCATTATTTTATTAAGGGGGCCCACCTTGTTTTTTTCTCTCTCTCCCCCTCTCTCTCTGGGTTGTATCCATTCGGCCCCATTCAGCCTACTGTTTTAAGGCATTTATCCCTATCCAGGTGTCTTCTTTCCTGGTGAGCGGTAGTGAGCCAGCATATTTTTTAAATGTTCGGTCCCATGCAGCTTACTGTTTTAAGAAGTTTATCCCCATCCAGGTGTTGAATTATTCTGGAGAGTGATCACCTGCCAGCATTTTTGAAGACATCCGGTTTCACTGGAGAAATTTTTCTATCATAAGTGCAACGCTTAATTCTCTTATGGAATCGTCTTATGATTGGGTACTCTACGGAAAAATACTTTGTAAAAAAAAAAAAATAATAAAATAACTTAATATCTGTTATACTATGGCTTTCCATGTGTGGATTTCATGTGTGTGGATTCCAGACGCCAGCCCCCTAGCGGCCATAACTTCCTTCAATGATATACCAAGATACAATTTTAGAAATCAAACGAATGGGAAGGGGATGGTTGGGAGGGCCATGCATCGTCAATGATTACGGGGCCCTACTAAATATTAGGTTTTCATTACTTCCCTCCGGGAATCAAACCTATAATTTAATAGTGGCCCCTTCATTATTGACGATAATGCCTGAGTACCAAGACTGGAGGGGGACATTCGTGACAATATCCTAAACACTCCTAACCTCAGGAACAAAATAATCCGTACAACATTTTAAGTTTTATTGTTTGCATATAATTGTATAAAAATATGAAAGAGGGCAAGCAGTGCGTCACTTCGAAGAAAGTTTGCTTGTTCATGACCAGATCTTTACCTTAAGATCTAAAACATGAAAAACTGGGAACACTCTTGTGCTCCCTTAAATAGAACTATAACTCTTTGAAATCTTGTTCCAACCTTAACAATATTTGTACAGTTTATATATGTTTGTACATTCTGGTAATCCTATATAGTTGCAACTATGATAGATCTCTTAAAATAAAAAATAAACAGTTTTGAACTGTAAAACCAGTTCCATTAATATCACAGCTCGTGATTTATCACAATCTCCGGCGGAAGGGGTCCTAGTGGGGCTTTGGACTATTCAGCACACCCCCCCCTTCTTTTCTCGCCTAAACCTAAATAATAATAGCACATAGCCTACTGAACCTTCTGTCGTAAAGCAATACAGGTACGCTTTGGTTTGTCCAGAGCGACTGACAGGTATCGTGTTAGAAAAGTATGATTGGACGCCCACAATTGAGTGTTGGTAATGTCTTCAATGGAGAAATTTTGTAAAAATCTAAGAGAGACGGCCCCCTTCCTGATGTCGTGGGCCCTGCCCACCACGCCGGGATTACTTTGTTTAATTACATCTACTAAAAGAGAAGCTAATTTCCTTCTAGTAACATGAGTACTTGTCTGGTTCACCCATAGAAAGCCTGGTTGTCGAGGGTGAGCTACCCTCATGAACTTAACTAGAGGCATAAAATATGATGTGTGTGTCCGCGTTTCAATGCCGGGACAGAAAATTCTGAGAAAACATGATCAGAGTGCTAATTTTCTGCATAAATGTGGGAGACGGCGCGATCTGGACATTGTCGTGCAGTCTCCCAAACCTAAGGCAATTAGGTTTGTTGCTCAACGCCGCCAGCTCAGAGACCCTATTTCCTGTTGCCAAAGCCATAAGGAACACAGCCTTCTTTAATAGTGACTCAAAATCCGGCGCATTATTATATTTGCGCAATTGAAGCAATGATAAGGCTTTATCTAGCGACCAGGTGGGCATGAGCTGACGTGGCGGTGGGCGTAGCTTGAAACACACCGTCATAAACCCTTTCTCCTCCGCCTGTGGTATCGATAGACCTGTGAGATCGAAAAAGGAGGGGGTTCTGATGGCAGATAAGTGATTCTTTAAAGTAACAACTGAAAAGTGCTTCTGTTCAATTAAGTATTCTAGGTATTTGAAAATCAAGGCCACTGAGGCATCAGTTTGCTCTGATTCTACTATCCAAGTTGTGAAAGTTTTCCAATGCAATTGATATTGTCTCCTGGTAGACATAGTATATTGATTCAGAAATTTACTTGTGACACTTTCCCCGTACCGAGCTAGCCATTTTGCATTGTAAACGTCCATAATGCAAAATTCAGCGAGGTCTGAAGGTTGCCAATTGTCTCTAAGTGGAATGCGGAGACTGGGAGCGACACCGGGTTCCTGCACCATTCTTGCAACTGGTGATACCACACCTGAGCCCGCCATAACGGCGCGATCATCGAGACTACGCCCCGGTAATCCTATAGTTTGTGAACTATTCGACACATTAGTACAGAATCTGGCTGAGGAAATAGATAAATTGAATTCCACCTGTTCCATCCTCCAGTAATGCATCGGGACCCCCCGCCGGGGTTACCTCCTGGCGGGTTAGGAAGAGAGGGAGCTTGTGATACCCCTTGGATGCGAACAGATCCACTTGTGGACGGTAAGGCTTGGCAATCATCTTGTAGAAGACGGTTTGTTTGAGAGCCCATTCTACTAAAGTGCTCTGTCTCCGAGACAGAGCGTCTGCCCAGACGTTCGACACGCCTGGGAGATATGATGCATGGAGATGAATGCTCAGTGATTCGGCCAGAGCAAAAATCTGTTCTGACACTACTAGCAACTCTCGAGACCTCACTGAACCCTGTTTCTGAATACAATGGACTGCAATTAAGTTGTCCATTCGAAAAGCTGCTGACTTTCCTTGCGATGAAGAGCCGTGAGTTTGGAGAAAAAACAGAGGAACTAGAAGCTCTTGCTTGTTGATGTGAAACAATTCGTCTTGGGACCAAGTACCCTGCCCTTGATTGCCTACATTGGACTGATACCCCCCCCTCTCCCCCCTCGCCCCCACCCCTAGTATCCCTGAAGCATCTGTGTCTACCGATACCGAAGGTGGAGGAGAAACCCATGTTGTTATAGAGTACAGTGTTTTGGTCTTCGCCCAGACCGACAGTAAGTCGAGGATTAATGGAGGAATCGGCCATAATTTTCCTTCCGGCAAGAGAGGGAAAACTTTGTTGCCTTCCATCATTAATCTCTTTACTTTCAACCGGCCCAACTTCACAGTTAATTCGATCAAGTTGAGTGAGCCGACCAGGGACTCCCACGTCTTCCTTGTCGTATTCAAACTGTGGAGAAAACGAAACAGTTTCCTGCGAAATCTGTTGCGATTGTCCACACTCTGAGTAAGAGTTAGATTGGGAGTATCTCAGACCAGCCCTATCCACTGAATTTTCCTTGTGGGAACAAGGAGAGACTTTG
This sequence comes from Paralithodes platypus, assembly GCA_032716605.1. Lineage (NCBI taxonomy): Eukaryota > Metazoa > Arthropoda > Malacostraca > Decapoda > Lithodidae > Paralithodes > Paralithodes platypus. The sequence continues at coordinate 1,191,967 of CM064559.1, forward strand.
CCAAGTTGACCTTGAACCCAAGGGTTTGTACATAATTGATTACTTGGTTGACATGAATTTGACATAACTCTTCTGACTCCGCCACCACTAGCCAGTCGTCTAGATACCACAACACCTTTATGCCCAGGCCCAACAATGGCATGAGGGCTTACCGGACTAATTTCGTGAAATTTCTCGGTGCAAGGTTCAAACCGAAAGGCATTCTCTGAAAGACTTAAGTCTCTTGCCTGATCCTCAAGGCGAGGAACTTTTGGAACCTTTTGTTGATGGGGACATGCCAATAGGCATCTGTCAGGTCTAATGAGCACATCCAACCCTAAGGTGGAAGTGTAAGCCTGATTTGATTTACTGTAAGCATTTCGAAAGGTGAATTTTGAATATACGTGTTCAGACGCGAGAGATCCTCTTTGGCAAAGTCAGGAGGTGAATACTAGGCAAGTTGGATTTACTGGGATAATGACCTGCTTGGAGATCATTTCCTGGACCAGGGCCTCCACCTCCTGTGAAACATTGTTGTGTTCTAGCGCCTGACGCAGTCGAGGTCGCCGGATCCACCGTCAGGTGATTCCTTTGTTTACTACTGTTCTGGCCCAAGTTAGCTTGGGCCAGGCTCTGCGGAATACCTGGAATGACCCGGTTTGCAAACTGGGTCTGTCCGGTACAGATACTCTCGTATTCAACACGCCTGAGCACGGCCCTGGGAGAGAGAGAGAGTTTGGTTGGCTAGTTTTTTGAAGAGGGTGGTGGGTTGCTATCAGACGGCTGGTTAGTTTTGGCTGGCGTCAGTCCCTGATTTGGTTTTGGGTGTGACTTACCTCTATAACCTGAGTATTTACCTTGTTTTAGTTTGTGCTGATTACCTCACTGCTGTGGAGGAGGCCTGGGATACCGAAAGTACAGTTTAGTATGCGGTGGTTGTGACTTTCCGCCGCTTTTGGGCTTATTGTAAGGTTTCTTAAACGGTTCTCTCTTGGGCTGGGAGGTAATCTGCTTCAACCCCTCTACCATATTGAAAACTACACTCCATGTTTCTGAATTGAGTAGGGAGGCAGTTTAGACCGGGGAAAGAGTTACCCGGTGACCAATATCATCCGGCAACTTCTTTACCAAATACACCCTTAAATCCTGGCGGGCCCTAACCGCCTCCATGATAGCTATTCTAATATCACCCAGGGACTGGATTGAATTTCGTAATAAAATCCTACATGACAATTCTGTGGCCTTCCAAATATTTTGGTCAGCAATGGCCGAAATAGTTCTAGAGAGAGACGCGGCAACCTGGCGACTGACAAGATATTGTAAAAACAATCTGAAAGCCTTGTTACATAACTTAAAGTCTCTTTCCAGATTGGCTGGGGGAGGGGTTCAAAAAGGGTCATCTAATTGGTGGAGTGCCAGTTTTGGTGCCGCTAAAAATGCGAACAGGGCCGACGACACACCCTCTGCCTTATTTACAGGTAAAGAGAACCAAGCCTGTGTTTCTTGAGGAACCTGATGGGAGGATTTAGAATTTTAGATGAAATAGTTGAAGCAAATATCTGCGCCTCTGATTCCCAGTCTATCCAAGGGCCTATACCTACCCGCCCCCTCTGCAGAACTGGCATGTGTGACTGATCTAGTACCGGGACTGTATCCAGTTCCGGCGTAAGTGCATTCAAAGCTTTGATGTCATTAACCCCATCAGCTTTAGACCAGTCTGCACACAGTCATGCAGATGAGGCCGGCGGTACTGCCGGAGAAGCCGAAAACACAAATAAATCAGCGCTATAGGTACTAGGTATGGCCTTAATAGTAACGTCAAGTAACCTTCCTACCTCATCCTTAGCTCTGAGCTTTCTATTCTTATTGATTTCAATAGTCCACTCACTAGGGACCGGTAGGTTCCCCGATATGGTAGGTTGTGCTGAGTGTGGTTTCAATGAGTGATGTCAGAAATTACTCGAACGTCAGTGGTAGTCATAGAGGCTGGCACTGTAGTGCCACTAGCCGTGGTCGTCGCCGGAATTACGTTAAATGCAGGCAAAGAAGACTGGGGGATTGTAATACCTGAAGGCTCTAACAGTCTTATCATGGAGTTACTCGGGGGAACTACCGATGGACTAGAGGGAGGATCTGGTGAAGTAGAGACATGATACTGACGCATGACCCTGTGCAATACTTCACTAATTTCATCTGTGGTTACACACTTACTGTGGGAACCTCTGGAAGACTGAGAACTAGCTTCTGATTCCTCACCCGTTATACCTGGTTGAGCCGAGGGCAGGTGCACCTCCTCCGGCTCCCTTTGTAACTCAAGCACTTCCGGTATATCATGTTGTGGTTCCGGCGCTTGATCTGCCAGTGGCCAAACCAAATCAGGGACGGACGAGGGTATTAATTCAATGTTATTACACTCCCTATCTGTATCCTGATTCACTCTAGTACTTACTTGACACGGTTCCGACTGTCGCCAGACCCCTCGGTCGTGCGCCGCGGATGGCTGAGAGTCCTGTATTACCTGGGAACTACCAAAAATCTGATTTGAACATGAAGGTAAACCCCTATACTGATCTGCTAAGACTCTGCTTGGCCCAACCGAGGGGCCTCTACGTGGTACATAAGTCAGTTTTGGTAATGCAAAATTAAACTCCTGCGGTTCACTCAACGATTGTTCATGTCTCGGACTTGACTCAATGTCCTCCGCCCCTACCTCTGAGTCGCCGGATTGGACATTAGGCGTGCTGGAGGTAGGGGTGCAGGGCAGTGGCATTGACCCTGGCGAGGGCTGAAGGTGTGGCTGTATGGTATCCTTCCGGTCACTACTACGTCCTGTACTGACCGGCGTTATCGGAGCAGTGACAGGTTCCTCCCTACGGCGTTTAGTCGACCTAGACGACTCTGCTGATGAGTGCCGGGACTGTTTCCTGGGAGATCTCAACCGAGATCTAGATTTCTGTCTCGGGGAAGGTGACCGTCTCCTCTTGGGTCGGTCGGGGGGGGGGGGGGGGGGTGGAGCCTCGGTAATGTCACTCTCATTACTACTACTGCTACTCACTACCTCTTTCGAAAGGGTTTTAGATTTAGCTTTAGGTTTAGAAGATTTAATTTAAGCTGATTTAACCAAAGGTGATTTTATGACTAAGGGGTCCCACAGGGCGTTGTCATCACAATGAAGGGCCTTATGGGCTGTATCGTTTGCGTAAACGTTAAAATGTTTCTTTATTTCTATTAATGCTGCCAAGCAAGACAGGTCTTTCTTTTCAAACACCGCCACTCTCAACTCCAAACAAACGGAACAACGTTTAGATACCCATAACCCTCTTAAGCGATCAAGACATTTCACACATCTAATACACAATTTGTGAGCAAAAACTGGTAAAAGTGAACAGGTAGGAGTAGCACACAGATCAAACCGAGGCATGATGGAACTTGGGCCCCCCCCGCCGGAATCAGCCACCCACCAACTGCCGGGACTGCTGCTACTGAAGTGCTGGGGATTCTGGAAATAGAACATTTCCAGGAATCAATGCTCATAAGGATAACCTGCGAGGCGTTAACACATCCTACCTCAAGTCTGCCGGAAAATTAGCTATAGCCACTGCTACTCTAATCTTCCGCTGGACCTGACTATGAAAAACCTGGGGTTTTCCGTCTTTACTGATTGGAACTGCTTACCTGTGACAATGTGTCACTCGCCCTAGTGACCTTAAGTGTATGACTATCCATGACTATTTGAACTAGAAAGATAGGTAACGTGCTTGTATGACGTATCATAACACTTGCACACATGACTGTTACGCCGGGCGAGGAAAGTCTTGCCGCGTGAAAAATCGGTTAGGGCGAGCTCACTCGGCGTGCCGAGTTTGCTCTCGTAGGAATTCTCATTTTCCGCCGCAAGGATTGTGGTTCAGCATACCACGCCGGGACATTTGGTTGCTCCCTTACCCGTCTCCGAGACGAGGAAACGGAGGCCCTGCTGAGAAGGCCGCCGGAGAGAACAACCAAAAATTTCAGAGGGGAAGACTTATATAGGAAAGTCACACCCCTCCAAAACCCTTCCTATATACAGGGACATCTCCCAATAGCCCCCCAATAAAACATGTAGTGCACACATGTTACACAACCTAGAGGCACACATAGGCTTAAGAATAAATACAGAGAATTTATAATAATAAATTACCCCTAGCCTACACTGGAGACCCCTAATGAGGCTGGCCACGAGGCACCGACGAAACATCACAGGACGAACTGACGCTCCGACGACCCAACAGCAACAGCATGGAGAGGATGAGGCCCACGAAAGGGGTGCAGAAGCAAATACGGACTCTAGAAGGCTCCGCACCACGTGCAGCCACCCTTGAACTAGAGCATCTGCTAAAATATCAAAACTTTATTTGCAACTGCCTCAAAGTGATGGGCTGAAGCATAATCTTGCAGAATGGTAGCCTCCTAACTATAATATCAGAAAGCTAAGGCACAAAAATAGCATAATAATAACACACGTGGCGAGCACATCCTGGGATACGTAGGCGCCTTGTTACAATAGTACCCTAATTTACACACTTCCTGCGGACGTACCATGGGGTAGTTGGTGCTAGCTAATCTAAGCTCTGTTCAATACAACACAGATGTATACAAATGAGTAAGGACTCACGAGAAGCGAGGGAACGAAGAATGAAGCTGGAGCACTGGGGACACCCGACTGCCTGGGACGGACGCGGAAGGGAGAAGGAAGTTATGGCCGGTAGGGGGCTGGCGTCTGGAATCCACACGCAAGAAATCCAAACATGGAAAGCCACAGTATAACAGATATTAAGTTAATTTTTCTTTTTTCTTTTTTACGAAGTTTTTTCCGTAGAGTACCCAATCATAAGACAATTCCATAAGAGAATCAAGCGTTGCACTTATGAAGGATAGTACTCCGACCCTTCCGCGCGGTAGATTCAAAACTGCTGGTGCGGGTGTTGAAGGGAGACTATTATATTAATAGGCAATATCGTCAATGATGAAGGGGCCACTATTAAATAATGGATAATAAGTCGTAGGCATGTGCATAAACCTTTAACCAACTTGGTGGTGTAATGGTTAAGGTGTCTAAACATCTGTGTGTGATAACCCGGGTTCGAATCCTGGTGGATCACATGTATGCTTTCATTAATTTCATTGGAGGTGTATGGTGTTGTGGTTTAATTAATACAAATATTAATATCAGTAGGTTCAGGGATATTTCGTAGCGAGGCCGTTCTAAATGATCTTTGCCCCATGAATATTCTTTCCTCTCACTTAAACATTAGGCTACCATAGTGTGGTTGGAATATGAACATGACTAGATTAACATCCAGTATTCGAGAATGGATAATAAGTCATAGGTGTGTGCATAAACCTTTAACCGTCTTGGTGGTGTAATGGTTAAGGTGTCTAAAAATCTGTGTGTGATAACCCGGTTCAAATCCTGGTGGATCACATATATGCTTTCATTAATTTAATTGGAGGTGTTTGGTGTTGTGGTGAAATTAATAAAAAACACAAATATATATGGTGGCTCACTATCTCTCGCCAGGTATAAATCGACACCTTGATGGGGTTAACGTCTTAAAACAGTAGGCTGAATGGGGCTGAAACCGTCGCTGGGTTAAAGGGTTAAACTTACCTCCAGAGCGAATGACCTGACGCAGACGGCGCTAAAGATGACGACAGCCGCAAAGACGGATATGATTAATACCAGGGGAAAGAGGTGATAATTGGAAATTAGTAGCAATGGGATGTAGGGCAGGGTCTTCATCAGAAGCACCGACTTGGCCCACACCCAGGCCCACAGCAACCCACGATCCTCCTGTCAGGGGAGAGAGAGAATAGGGAAGTTTGATAGATCGATAGATAGATAGATAGATACAGATAGATAGATAGAGTTAGATAGATATAGATAGATAGATAGATAGTCAGTCAGTCAATTCTTTATTTCATAAAAAGGTATACATAGTAACTTTTTACATATTTACAGATACAATTAAAATTGAAGGTAAACATTAACGCATTGTTGGTTCATGATTTTGAACGTACATAATTCTTGCCTTCACTGCTTCAACGTCATTGTCTTTTAAACAATTGATACTGTATGCTGCATTTAAAATATTATTTACTTCATTAGTTCAATACAACCTATTAGCTACATCCACTAAACTGTTTTCAAGAAATTTACAAGGATGGGCAATAATTTTGTTTGCAAATCTTATTTTATCCCAGTTTATCAAATGGTTAAAAGTCATTAGGCCAGCAAGTTGACAAGCTTTATGGTTACTTTCCCAGTATTTTAGTCCTAACATTTTGTTGATTGCCTTATGATAACCAATTGCAAATTGCTTAAATTGAACATTACACTTTCTATTTCAGTACCATAGTTCTGTTCCATCCAGGCTTAAGCAATAGCTGGTAAACAGTTTAATAAACACATCAAAACTGACTCTTGAAAATTTTCGCAAAATGCAATTAAACTTGTTATAAAATGTATTTGTAGATCTTATCAAGTCCCTATCATTATTCAGATTACTATCTAAGACAAATCTAAGATACTTATGTTCATTAACATTGCTAAGCTAAGATAGATATATAGATAGATAGATAGATATATAGGTAGATAGAGAGAGAGAGAGAGAGAGAGAGAGAGAGAGAGATAATAGGGAAGTTAGATAGATCGATAGATAGATAGATAAAGATAGCTAAAGAGAGAGAGAGAGATAATAGGGAAGTTAGATAGATAGACTCACCTTACGACCACCATGCATGAGAACACACGCCAGAAACCAGTGGACGAGAACGAACATCAGCAAGCTAATTTGTTCGTACGGCATATGTCCTAGAAATTCTGGAATATACAAGATAGTGAGATATAATATATATATATATATATATATATATATATATATATATATATATATATATATAATATACCCATAATAAACCATTAAGGGGAGATGGTTCAATTTTTGAGCAATTTTTGCATGTATTCATTATTTTTCTAGTTTCCTCCCTAGACCTCCATCAAATTAAAAAAAAAAAAGCATCCATTAAATCCCCCTTCTAGATTAGTTTTGTACATTTGTCGGTAGACAAATGTCGTTCTTCCAACATTACAGGCTCACTATCGTTCGCCAGGGGAAAAATCTACACCTAAATAGCACGAAAGATGAAATATTAACGAAGAAATGGGGCGAAAGGTCTTAAAATCGACTAACTAATGGGCTAAGCATGATGAAGAAAGTGGTCCAGATAACAGGCCCATCCCCCCTCAATATACGTATAATAAACCCCTAGATCCCCAGAATATACATATAACAAACATTACGCTATCACTCGCTAGGATGAATACACACCTAAATACCATTAAAGATTTTTAAAATTGACAACGAAATGGGGCGAAAGGTCTTAAAATCACCTAAACTAATGGGGCAAGCTTCTTAAAACCCTTAAACTAATGTTGTTAATCATGAGGGAGAAGGAGGTCCAGAACATACCCCCCCCCCCCCCCTCAACCCCTTTACCACCTTCACGTAATTATCATCATATTAAGGGGAGGCAGACCGTTTTTTCTGGACCCCCTTCTCCCTAATGTTTAGCCCCACTAGTTTTGAGATTATAAGACGTTCGGCCCATTGGTTTGGCGATTTTAAGACCTTTCGCCCTATTTCGTTGTCAATTTTAAGACCTGTCGTGCCATTTCCTGGCGAGCGATAGCGAGCCTGCAATTTTAAGAGGAAAATTATATAATAATTTATATTATTATATAAACATTCTGTTAGCTATAACACTGTTATAACTAACTATTTGAAATGCTGTTATAATAACAGTATGTTAAAAAGTGACAAATAGTAAAATGGACACACTAATGTACAGTCGGATACCATAGTCTCCAGCCCACTCATACAAATTCCTGGACTTCACCTATTTCTAGTTATGGAAGCATATCTCTGGAAATGAGTTTTTGAATAAAATTTTCTATAAATCAACTAGGAAGAAATCGACACCTGGATGGGGATAAACGTCTTATAACACTTGACTGAATGGGGCCGTATGGATACAAGCCAGGGAAAGAGAGAAATATAAATAAAGCCGGCGACCCCCCTTAAGTATCGAGAAATTATCTGCTAAGGGATTCAATTTATCATCAGCTGAAAAGAAATGAGTCTAGTTAACCCCTTTGACCCCAGGGATGCACGTTATGCATCGCCTATGTACAGTCTCGCTAATAAGTCATGTCTCAGCACAAAGTATGTTTTGATCAATAATTGGTAACAGCAATATCTAAGCTTCATTTCTTCATATCGAGTGAAATACAGGTATACAAACCAGTTCCTACACTTACCCACCCTATTCAACATCTGACAGACATTAATACAGCACAGAGCGAGCCAAACGTAATGACAGCTGGGACATGACTTATTAGCTCGACTGTATGACTATAACCCACAGTACCAGCGACGCAACGTATGTGAACGCCTTAATTACTCTTGTCCTATGGCACCTGAGGGTTCAGATTTGTATGGGAACTACTTTAGGATCCCATGGAACAATACCAATAGTTGATAACCCCCCAAGTCCAGCCGCGTGCGTGTGGACGTGCGCGGGAGTGATAGGTCAGTATACCGCCAACCCATCACCCAATGATAATGGTGACTTCCCCCTGTCCTCCAAGACCATTAAATGACCTAGGTGAGCGGTTTTATATTGTTTTTCCTTCATTACTATAGTCCTACCACTCCAAGTTGGCAGTTCTGATGGCAAACACTGGTAGCACTGAAGGTCACACTTATCATGGGTAATGCGATATCACGGGTGATAACTCCTACACAACCCCTCTCTCTCTCTCTCTCTCTCTCTTACTTAATGCGATATCACGGGTGAAAACTCCTACACAACCCCTCTCTCTCTCTCTCTCTCTTACTTAATGTGATATCACGGGTGATAACTCCTACACAACCTCTCTCTCTCTCTCTCTCTCTCTTACTTAATGCGATATCACGGGTGAAAACTCCTACACAACCCCTCTCTCTCTCTTACTTAATGGGATATCACGGGTGAAAACTCCTACACAACCCCTCTCTCTCTCTCTCTCTCTCTTACTTAATGCGATATCACGGGTGAAAACTCCTACACAACCCCTCTCTCTCTCTCTTACGTAATGGGATATCACGGGTGAAAACTCCTACACAACCCCTCTCTCTCTCTCTCTCTCTCTTACTTAATGCGATATCACGGGTGAAAACTCCTACACAACCTCTCTCTCTCTCTCTTACTTAATGGGATATCACGGGTGAAAACTCCTACACAACCCCTCTCTCTCTCTCTCTCTCTTACTTAATGCGATATCACGGGTGAAAACTCCTACACAACCTCTCTCTCTCTCTCTTACTTAATACGATATCACGGGTGAAAACTCCTACACAACCTCTCTCTCTCTCTTACTTAATACGATATCACGGGTGATAACTCCTACACAACCTCTCTCTCTCTCTCTCTTACTTAATACGATATCACGGGTGAAAACTCCTACACAACCTCTCTCTCTCTCTCTCTTACTTAATACGATATCACGGGTGAAAACTCCTACACAACCTCTCTCTCTCTCTCTTACTTAATACGATATCACGGGTGAAAACTCCTACACAACCTCTCTCTCTCTCTTACTTAATACGATATCACGGGTGATAACTCCTACACAACCTCTCTCTCTCTCTCTTACTTAATACGATATCACGGGTGATAACTCCTACACAACCTCTCTCTCTCTCTCTCTTACTTAATACGATATCACGGGTGATAACTCCTACACAACCTCTCTCTCTCTCTTACTTAATATGATATCACGGGTGATAACTCCTACACAACCTCTCTCTCTCTCTCTCTTACTTAATACGATATCACGGGTGATAACTCCTACACAACCTCTCTCTCTCTCTCTCTTACTTAATACGATATCACGGGTGATAACTCCTACACAACCTCTCTCTCTCTCTCTTACTTAATACGATATCACGGGTGAAAACTCCTACACAACCTCTCTCTCTCTCTCTCTCTCTCTTACTTAATACGATATCACGGGTGATAACTCCTACACAACCTCTCTCTCTCTCTCTCTCTCTCTTACTTAATACGATATCACGGGTGATAACTCCTACACAACCTCTCTCTCTCTCTCTCTCTCTTACTTAATACGATATCACGGGTGATAACTCCTACACAACCTCTCTCTCTCTCTCTCTCTCTCTCTTATTTAACTTAATTCTCATTATGAATTATTTTAATACAGTGACGACCGCCAGGTGATATTGTTCAAATTAGGAAGGACCTCATGAAAGAGAGAGAGAGAGAGAGAGAGAGAGAGAGAGAGACAGAGACAGACAGACAGAGGCAGTAAGACAGACCACAGACAAACACACACACGCAGAGAGAGAGAGAGAGAGAGCTACGTAGATACACATAGATACACAGACCTCAAGGTCCATACTAGGCAGTCTGGCCTTACAAACTATATATATATATATGTATATAATTATATATATATATATAGATATATATATATATATATATATATATATATATTATATATATATATATATTATATATATATATATATATATATATATATATTATATATATATATATATATATATATATATATATATATATATATATACATCCATATACATATACATATATACATATACATACATACACATACATATACACATGCACACACATACATATATATACATATATAAATATACATACACACATATACATATATATATAAAAACAAAAATCATGTCACCCCAGCCCTCTGTAGATAGAGGTCAAGCCTTCCCTTGAAAGCGTGTATTGTGTCGCTCTCCACCACTCTCGCTGGTAGGTTATTCCACTCTGTCGCCACACTGTAGGTGAAGAAACTCTTTGTGACATCTAGGTGTGCCTTTTTGTTTTTTAATTTCATTCCATTTCTGCGAGTTTGAGTATTATTGTTTAACCCCTTCAGACATATATGACGCAGAGGTTGCCAGATTAGCAATAAGAAATAGAGTTCTCTCACTCTTATAATTACCTCTCCAAAATTAGTTTTCTGCCCACATCTAACTCAAAGACAACTGCAGAGGTTGAAGTAACTAAAATAAAGGTTTGTAAAAAACCCTGATGGTAATAAAGGCTTTAAAGTATCCCTAATAGGCTCAAAATTGCGTCATATGTCGGAGAGGGTTAATGTGAATAGTGCATTTGCATCGACTTTGTCGAAACCTTTTAGTATCTTAACACTCTCCGACTCATATGACACTATTGCGTCATATGGAGCTTATGCCAAAAAAACTCATATGATGCTAGAGCGTCATATGAACTTATCTTCATAGCTCTCTAATAAGTTTATGATGCGATTGCGTGTCATATGAGCTCAGTAAGTTAGGTAAGTTTGATGAAAATCTGTCGATTGGTGGCAACCCCAAGTTTCTCCGACTTCCAACGGTCCCGCAGTGAGGTTTTGACAGTTGTGGGGTACAGTGGCAATACTCATACCTCATGCTTCCCAGTACCCTGGAAAGAAGCAACATCCATCCAGTTCCTAAAAAAGGTGCCTCTTCAGATTCATCAAACTACAGACCAATAGCTATAACGTCCACTCTTGGTAAAGTCTTTGAAATTATATAAAATAATCACATAATTAAGCATCTTGAGAATAATAAATTAATCAGTGACAGGCAATATGGTTTTAGACGATGTCGATCAACTGCAGAAATTTTTGGCCTTCTTACACATCAAATCAACTAAGCTACAGACCAACATGGTGAAACACATACAATAGCACTGGATATATCAAAGGCATTTGATAGAGTCTGGCATCAATCCTTATTGTCGAAGATGTCACACTACGGCCTTCCATCATTAGTTCCACTAATTTCTTCTTATCTTCATAACAAAAAATATGTGTAATGGTAGATGGCCTTTATTCTCAATTTCACTCAATAAATGCTGGTGTTCCCCAGGGATCAATTTTGGCCCCAACTCTGTTCCTCATTCATATCAATGATCTCATATCTACCACTCATAATCCAATACATTCCTACGCAGATGACTCAACACTCCACAGTTCCTTCACATTTACCAATTCTTTCACCCAACCCGATCATATAAATTCAAAAATAAACACTGCAATTTCTCTGAACCAGGACCTTTCTAGAATTAATGAATGGGGACAAAAGAATTTAGTTTCCTTTAATGCACAGAAAACCAAGTACATTCAATTTTCTAACCGACAGAATCTCACTGACTCCCATATATTTTTAATGATGTAAATATTCCCACTTCCCCTAGTATTGACATTCTCGGTGTAACATTAACTACTAACTTGAGCTGGACACATTATGTTAGAAACATTGCTAAGAATGCCTCTACAAAACTGGGACTCCTGTACAGAGTTCGAGAATTCTTCACTGACGAGCAGTTGGCCGTAATATATAAAAGTCATGTGCGTTCTCAGATGGATTACTGTTCACCTCTGTGGAGTGGAAGTGGAGTGGTTGCATTGAGGCAGTTGGACAAAATTCAAAATATAGCTATTAGATTAATCAATAACCCTGCAATCACACAGGACCTTCCTACATTATCCATACGAAGAAACGTTGCATCCCTTGCATTATTCTACAGATATTTTCACAGCAATTGTTCCGAGGAACTTGCTTCAATTGTGCCGCCTCTCCACATCTTTCCCCGTAGAACTAGGGCAGCTGAGAGTGCCCATGAATTTACACTTTCTCCTCCACATTGCAGAACTTCTGCTTATCAAAATTAATTTATCCCTAGAACTACTACTCTTTGGAATTAACTTCCCTCGAGTTGCTTTCCACAAACTTACAATCTACAAAAGTTTAAATCCAGTTGTTACAAACATTTTATGAATGGAGGATGCCTTTAGACACATGGACCTTTTTGTTTTATCTGTGTTTTTCCTCCGTTCATTGTCTCTTTTAAAAAAAAAAAAAAAAAAAAAGAAAAAAAAAAAAAAAAAAATGTGTCTCCCGCCTCCTCGCCAGTAAGTTAACTATTTATGTCTGAGGGGGTTAAAGCACTCAATAAGCTGACCCCTCAACCTCCTCTTTTTTAATGAGAACAGGTTCAATTGTTTAAGTCTTTCTTCATATGGTTTATTTCTTAATGAGGGTATCATCATCATTGCTCTACGCTGTACTGACTCGAGTCTTACAATGTCCTTGATCAGATAAGGTGACCAGAACTGCACACCATATTAAAGGTGGGGCCTCACCATACTTTTGAACAGTGGCACTATTACGTTCTCATGTTCATATCTAAATTTTCGTTTAATAAAGCCCAATGCTATGTTTGCCTTATTTGCAGCTGCTATACATTGGTCGGAAGTTTTTAGGTATTCAGATATTAGTACCCCTAGGTGTTTTACTACCGTTGCGGTTTTTATTGGTTTGCCATTCATTTCGTATTTGTATTTCATATTTCTGCCACCAACCTGCGCAGCACCTGACATTTATTGACATTGAAGGGCATCTGCCATTGTTTCGACCACTCTGATATCTTGTTTAAATCAGCATGCAACGCATTTCTATCTTCTTCGTTCAGGACTGTATTTGCTAGTTTTGTATCGTCGGCGAATTTGGAAATGGTGTTGTTTACCTCTACATTAATATCGTTAATGTAAATGAGAAACAGGACCGGTCCAAGGACTGAACTCTGTAGAACTCCACTAGTGACAGGCTCCCACTCGGATTCCACTCCATTTATCACCACTCTGTCTTCTGTCTGTAATCCAATTTTTTATCAAAGAATGATTTTCACCTTTGATACCTATCCTCTCCAGTTTAGCCAATAGTTTTCGGTGTGGCACCTTGTCAAAAGGTTTTTGAAAGTCCAAGAAGATTATATCTAGTGATTTCGTCATGTCGTTATATGTGAATAGTTTGTTATAAAATTCAATCAAATTTGTTAGGCATGACTTATTTGATCTAAAGCCGTGTTGACTATTTTTTATTAGGTTGTTTGATTCGAGGTAATCTACTATCTTATCTCTAACGATTTTTTCCATGATTTTTCCTACAATTGAAGTTAGACTAATTGGTCTGTAATTACTTGCTTTGGCCTTGCTACCCTTGTATATTGGCGAAATGTTTGCATCTTTCCAATCACTCGGTACAATCCCCTGTAGTAATGATAAGTTAAATAGTTGTGTCAGGGGTTTTGCTATTTCGTCCTTAACATTCTTAATTATTTTCGGGTGGAGCATGTCGGGTCCCGGGGTCTTATTTACATTTAAATTACTCAATTTGCTTTGTACTTCGCTAACACTGATGGTGAAATCTCCTATCACATGAGTTGAGGTGTTATTTTCAGGGGTATGATCGATAACTTCTGTGAAAACTGAACCAAAATATTTGTTGAGCATATTTGTCGTGTTTGTGTCACCTGTTATCGTCTGGCCATCTTCTATTAGCGGTGCGATTCCACTTTTGATCTGTTTATTTTTATTTACATAACTGTAGAATTTTGGGGGGTTTGTGGCACTCTCTCTGGCAATAGTCATTTCGTAATTTTGTTTGTTAGCCCTAATTATTTTTTTCACTTCCCTTCTACTATTTTTGTACAAGTTTTTAATTACTTCAGTGTTTGTGTTATTTTTTACAACTTTGTGGAGTTGATTCCTTTTCCTTATTGCCTTGCCAATGTCTCTACTGTACCAAGGGGGCATACTTGAGTTCGTATTACGTTTTAGTTTCATGGGTACAAATTGTTTATGCGTTTCTGTAATTGTAGACTTAAAAATTAATGTCCCCATAGTTAATTTACTTCGTTTATATTTATGAGGTATGAGTGTATGTTTGATAGCGATTCCTTAAGTCCGTCATAATTTTCGTTTTTAAAGTCCGAAACCATTCCTGTTGTTTTTACTGTGGAATATTTGCTTATAACGTTGATTCTTAAGATTTTATGATCGGACGTTGCCAGATGTTCACCTACATCCAGGTTTGATAATAGATTTTCATGGGTAGTGATTACGAGGTCTAATATATTCCTGTCTCGCGTCGGCTGTTTTACGTGTTGAGTCAAAAAATTGTCCTGGATGAAACTTGTCATTAGGCGTGACTCAGCATTTTTTCCGGTCAGGGTATTCCAGTCAATGAGGGGGAGGTTATAGTCACCTAGTAAAACTGTTTCGTCGGAATTAAGGGTTTTCTCTAGTATTTCATAAAAAATTGTATCATCGGCAACAGTTAGTCTCGGTGGTCGGTACGCCGTAGTGATATTTAAGTTCATGTTTTTTGTATTTATTTTGACGCACACTATTTCTGCATTACTTTCGAGGAGAGTCACCTCAACTGGGCTTAAGTAGGTTGCAACGTACATTACAACCCCCCCCCCTCTTTGTTTTCCATTATTACGGTCTTTATGAAAACATTTATATGGCTCAATGTGATATTCATGTAGCAGATGTTTATTTTTAAGGTTTAGATGTGTTTCTGTTATACAAATAACGTCAACTTTCTCATTTAATAATAGACATTTGAGTTCGTCTATTTTGTTTCTTATTGAGCTGGCATTTATGGATATTATTTTTATATAATTTCTCTCAGCATGCGCTGGATTTGTTTTTCTTATTGGCAAGGATGGGTTTGGGGTTGTGACTTGAAGCCGCGGCTGGTTGTCAAATTCATTCACTTGGTTGGGTTGGCTTGGATGGGGTTGGGTGGGGTTGTTTAATTTTTTTAGTGGTTCAGATAGGTACATTTTCGCAACTTGTGGACTATTGGGGTTGACGGTTTCATGTAAATGGTTGTGATGGACTTGGAAGGGTTGGGCGGGGTTATTTATTTCTCTTAACTGTGCGGCTGGGTTAGGATGCGTGAGTTTAAAACCAAAGGAGGTATATATTTCATTAGTTTGATTGGGTGGGGTTGTGGGAGGGCTTTTCCGGGGGTAGCGATGTCAATACTCAGAGGAGTCTATTAGCATAATTACCTCTCGGTCCTGACTGGTGTTGTTTTCATGGGCAATGTAGGTTGCGTGGTTTAGGGTGTCACTCATGTGCTGAACGCCTTTTTTCTGATAAATGAATGCCATCTCCGCTGTAAAGGGACGAGTTCCCTACAAAGTTGGTCCAATTGTCCACATACAGTACCTTCTCATGTTCGCACATGACCTTGACTGCGTTGTTAATTTCTATGGCTCTATTATGTCCGTATGAGATTGTTTTGATCCGGGGTATGATGCCGCTTACCACACATTTCATGGTCTTCCTTTTCATGACTTTAATTAGGTTCTCAAAATCTTTTTCTATGGTCTTAATTGGGGCCTTACCTCCGTCAAAGCAGTCATTTGAGCCAACATTGACGACTACACAGGTGCCTTCTAGTATGGTGGAGTTAGTTATGTCTTTCAAGATATGTTCGACTTTATCGCCTGGAATGACCTTTACTGACCTTTTTCCACTGTTCTTGGTGGTAAAGGCAGCTCCTTGACCTCGCATGAGACTGTCACCATAAACTAGGGTGAGTTTCTCCTTCCCGTTGACTCCGTGATTTGATGGTTTCGTTGTTTTCCCGTCATGAATTATCTTGCCTTTCGAGAGTGCTTTCACGTGGTCAGTTACCTCGTGTTCCTTGTTTTTGATAGGGATACCTAATGTTGCTTTCCCATTCCCATTCCCATTCCCATTCACGTGGTCAGTTACCTCGTCTTCCTTGTTATTGGCGAGAACAGCAAATCTGTTTTGGGTAGGGATACCTGGTGTCGCTTTCCCATTCCCTTGGGATTTGTTTTTGTTACGCCTGTTGACTACTGTCTGAAATAGATCATTGGATGGGTTTTCGTTTTGAGGATTTTTAACAACGTTGACTTGCTTACTCTGTATGTCATTTACTCGCTCTTTTAGTAAGAAATTTTGATGCGAAAGTAGACCTACAGTCTCCTTTAGTGTGAGATTATCTCGCTTCAGTTCGTCAGCCTGTGCCTTGTGCGCTTCTAATGTGCACTCCAAGAGCAAAAAGTTTTCACCGGTTAAACACATAAAACATTTGGCATTTGGATACCTGTGACGCGGATACCACTCCTTGTAGTAGTTCTTGTTACAGGAGGGGCATGTATGTCTGATCGGTGCCATGATTTGGGGTTAGTGAGGGATAATTTGCAAAAACGAAAGGTACAAAATGTGGGAGTGGTCACTTCCCTTAAAGAGTTGTTCCGATGTTGCTGATGCAGGTTGCAAGGTGTTGGTGGGGGGTGAGGGTAGTTCCTGTTACGTCGGCACTTTAAAAATAAATTTTGGGGGGGGTTGGGGGGGGGGGGGGGATGGTCCTAGGAGCCCTTATTTTATACCACTATTTCCCCTCATAAACCGAGGTTTAAGGGGGGGGGGAGGGGAGGGGCGGCGGCGGCGGTACTTTTTGACACTTGGCGGCAAGGAGTGGTGCAGCCGGGGGGGGGGGGGGGGGGGGGGGGCGGACGAACTAGGGATGAGAGGAAAAGAAAGAGAGAGTGGGGGGGGAAATTAACTTGGGATGAGAAGAAAAGAGAGAGAGAGAGAGAGAGAGAGAGAAGGGGGGGGTGAGAGTGAGGGAAACAGAGTGAGGGAGTGACAGAATGAGAGAGAGAACGAAAGGGAGAGAGAGAGAGAGAGAGAGAGAGATGAGAGAGGGAGAAGGGGGGGGAGTGAGAGAGAGAAAATGGGAGTGAGAGAATGAGAGAGAGAGAACGAAAGGGAGAGAGAGAGAGAGAGAGGATTAGTTTATTGAGGGTCTGTATTCACCCGGGTGGTGCACTCCTCGTAAAACGGAATATCCGTTGAGGGGAGGGAGCGGTGCCTTTTGTTGGGGTTGGGGGGGGGGGGGGAGGAGTTGGGATGAGAGAGAGAGAGAGTGATAAGAGTGATAGAGTGAGAGGGAGTTATTGAATACTAGGAATTACAATGGATAGGCAGCTGGGAGTTGGTGTGGGACAAATCAAAGGAGGTATTTAGACAAGGAGGAGATATTTAAGCTTATAGAGAGGGATTTTTCTATAGAGTGAGTGGGGCAGACCAAGAATTTTGCAAGAAGGATTTAAGATAATGGGATGTGGGGATTGTAATTCGGGATGTTCTATATAATGAGAGTGAGTGAGAGAGACAAATTTGTGCATAAGAGAGATTTACAGTATATGTAAAAATAGGTTAGGTAGTTTATAATAAGGGAGTTATTTAGATGATTTGAAAGAGACCGAGAATTTTACAGAGAGATGTTCAAGAAAAGGTCTAGTGGTCTGTAGAAAGAGAGATTGAATAGGGTGTGAGTAGAGAGAGAGAGGATGGGATTGCAAGGGTGAGCTTTGTAGAGGGAGAGTAGGGTTGGAGTAGAGGGAGAGAGAGAGAGGGAGGGATGCACAAGTGAGTTTTATACTGATGTGTTATCAAATTTTTGGTAAAGGGGGTTCTATATGGCGAACTGTGTGGGATAATGAGAATCTATAAGGGATATTGATAATAATAGGTTACAAGATACAGGTGAGGGCAGAGGGGTAAGGCAGCATGCACGGTGGGGTGGAGCAGGGGGCGGCGCTCGGAGCTCGGAAAGACACTTCCTTCTTCTTTGACCGCTACTGACTGACTGGGAGAGAGAGAGAGAGAGAGTGAGACGGACAGTGAGACAGGCAGACAGAGAGAGAGAGAGAGTAGTTAAAATTTATATTTATGATCCACATCATCCATCATGTGTGTGTGTGTGTGTGTTACTCAGTTACTTGTTCGTCAAGGGGAATCCACGCAATGCGAGCTAAGCTCATTATTATTGCGCCTCCTTAACTGGGAATGTATTGCGTGAAATGCATGTCAAGTGTTTTTATGTATCGTTAGAATGGTTGTGGATGTGTGTGTAGTCTGCATTTTAGCCAATTGGCGACATCTGGATACGAAGGCTTAGGGTTAATCTGTACGGTACCATTCTCACTACGGTACCAGTCTCACCCGAAGGCTTAGGTTGACCAGTAGCTTAGGTTGACCAGTACGATACCCATCTCACCTTGTATCCGACCCCAGATGGGACGTCACAACTTCGTCCACTTATACCAGGTTCCTATTTATACTGCTAGGTGAACAGAGGCTACACCGTTAGGAGACTTGCCCAAATGTCTCTTCCCCGCCCGGGTCTCGAACCCGGGACCTTCTGGTTGTGAGCCAGACGCGCTATCAGTTACGCCACGGGGAGGTGTGTGTAGGTGTGTGTGTGTGTGTGTTTGGATTTGTGGTGATAGGTAAATATAGAATATGAATAAAGTCAAGTGTCAAATATAGTAATCCAGGGCAGGTAGGCCAGGTGTGGGTCACTCTCTCTCTCTCTCTCTCTCTCTCATGAGGTCCATCCTAATTTGAACAATATCACCTGGCGGTCGTCACTGTATTAACATAATTCATAATGAGAATTAATTTAAATAAGAGAGAGAGAGAGAGAGAGAGAGAGAGAGAGAGAGAGAGAGAGAGAGAGAGAGAGAGAGAGAGAGAAGGAAAGAGAGAGAGAGGTTGTGTAGGCGTTACCACCGGTTATTATGTTATTATCGCATTACACATGATAACTGTGACCTTTAGTGCTACCAGTGTTTGCCCTCAGAACTGCCACCTTGGAGTGGTAGGACTATAACCCATCCCATGTGTTTTCAGGAAAAGCAAATAATTGAAACTTGGCTGGTCTAGGAGTGTCTCTTATTATTATATCGCTTGGGGTCCAGTGGGTTAAGGGGAGGCAGGCTGTTTGTTCGGTCTATTAATTCATTTATTCATATATTTTGTTAGTTTCATCCCTAGACCTCCATCAAGCTTAGAAAAAACACCACCTAGACCCCCCTTCAAGATAAATTTGTACATTTTTCGGTAGAAAATTTTTCCCGGCCGAAGGCCGATTCCTCTTAAAATTGCAGGCTCGCTTTCGCTCGCCAGGAAATAATCGACACCTACAGTAAATGGCACAAAAGGTCTTAAAATTGACAACGAAATAGGGCAAAAGGTGCTAAAATCGTCAAACTAATGAGCCGAACGTCTTATAATCTCAAAACTAGTGGGGCAAAACGTTAGGGAGAAAGGGGTCCAGAAAAATGGTCTGCCTCCCCTTAAATCCTTGCAGATTATGACGCATTTTGACAGTTTATTCTGGCTATCATTAGACGATTATATACAGCTTGGGAAGGAGCTGTGGTAAAGAAAGGGGCAAGGACTATCTCCTGTAAGGGGGGTACTACTCGCTTTTTCTGGACCTCATTCTCCCTCATGTTTAGCATATTAGTTTTGAGATTGTATGACGTTCCTTCCATTAGTTAGTTGATTTTAAGAACTTTCGCCCCATTTCCTTGTCAATTTCAATACGTTTCGTGCCATTTAGGTGTCGATTTTTTCCTGGCGAGCGAAAGTGAGCCTTCAGCTGGGACTTTTTTCTATCGAAAAATTTACACATTTATCTTGAAGGGTGTTTAAGGGGTGTTTTTTGTTAAGCATGATGGAGGTTTAGCGAGGAAACTGAAAAATACATGAATAAATGAATTAATATGCCAAAAAACAGCCACTTTCCCCTTAACCCTCTAACTTCCATAAACCCTTGTAATCAGAATAATATCGTCCACACATTCATTCATCTGTCTTGATAGCGTAATGCTTAGTGTGCGGAATTTCGGTGTGAGTATCCTAGGTTCGAGTCCTTGGAGTACCACATGTATTCATAACTTTCATTGATTTCATTAGTTAGGTTTATTTGTAAATTAATTGAATACTTGCGAGTTTCAGGCTATAAGGAAATTGGAGCTCTAGACATCGATGGAAAAAATAAATGCAATAATAATGTAGGTTTCTAATGGCTAAAGAGTATGATGAATTGGGTTTTATGTATTTATAAATGTACTATAACCGTATTTTAACAGGTAATTCTGCTAAATATCAATATCTACAACTCCAACTTCCTTATAGCCTGAAACTCGCAAGTGGTCAATTGGTGGGTTGGTGAAAACAAATGTGAATTATATGAATAATGTTATCAGTGATGAACCATATAAGATACTCACCTACACCAATGAAGGCGACGTCTCCCAGAATTATTCCGAAACACAGGATCTGGAAAGAAGAGATTATGTATAATAATAATAATGATAATAATAATAATAATAATAATAATAATAATAATTAAAGGAGCAATTCCGTCCCCCAATCAGGAGACGGGATTAGCCCAGGTGAAGAGACAAGGTTTACCCTTTAAAACTTGTCAGAGAGGACTACTGCCACACCCTCGCTCTCCACCAATCAGCGGCTACCTATGACGCAACGATTAAAGCCACCTATACCTCCTTTTAAATGCTCGCCGTTAACTTCGCTCCCAGTTCACTCACGTACAGTATATTTTATCCTGGTTGCAGGTGTCCTATTACCATGGTGCAACCTTCTCACTCCCGTCAGCCACTACAGGACATCTCCAACAAGCTTCCAGGAGAATATTACGATGGAATGAAGCAAGAGGAGAAGAAATGGGAGATTCAAAGCGAGCGGGCTAGGCAAGCTCCTCCCGGGCGCGTGGCTTAGCCAATCACAGGGCTCTGGGCCGTGAGGAAGGGGTATATAGGGAGGTGGGCGGGGACTCAGGAGACACTCAGCCACAGGTGCTTGAAGGGATCACACCTAGACACTCTTAGCAAAGACGACCCCGAGCCTCACCTTGGTATTCTTGGGTAATCAACTAAGCCTGTTCCGGTGCTCCAGCAACCTTGCACTACTGAACACCACTGTATTCTCCACTCTCTACACCTTAACTTACCTTTGGATACCTTTGGATGTGTTCGCCGCTCCTCTAGCGGCACCAAGGAGCGCGACGCCCCTCGTTATGGGTGGTGATTTGGTGCAGTAGACTGTTTGAAGCGACAGCTCGCTCCCTTGCGAGGATGGGCTCGTCTGGCACTTTTTGCAGTTCGACATCTAGGGCTCTCTTGAAGTTGTCTAACGAGATGTCCCTCATGTCTCTTACTCGCCGTGGGAGTTTGTTGAAGAGACGTGGGCCTCTGTGTGATAACCAGCCCTCTCGCAGAGAGCCCATAGCACCCCTGTTATTCATCCGGGGGATTTCGCATTCCCAGCCTCTCCTATCACTGAATTTCATGACTATCGGAGTATGTAGGTTTGGTACTAAACCCTCTGCGATTTTCCATGTGTATATTATTAGGTAACGTTCTCTTCTACGTTCCAGTGAGTACAGATTCAGTGCTCATAAACGCTCCCAATAGTGTAGATGTTTTATCGAACTTATATGCGAAGTGAAATTTCTTTGTACACTCTCTACGTCATTTATTTCACCTGCTTTGTATGGGGATGTTAATACGCTACAGTATTCAAGCCGCGGTAGCACTAGAGATTTGAAGAGCGTTATCATAGGCAATTCACCGCGTGTTTTAAAAGTACGCAGAATCCAACCCGTTAGACGTTTCGCAGCCGCCACCTGGCAGCAACACCTCAACCCTCTCTCACCATGGCCACCCAGGAAGAACCCACCACCTTTTCTGGTGTGGTTAAATGGTTCAACATAAAGAGAGGATATGGATTTATCACCAGGAACCAAGATAAAACGGATTTCTTCACCCACAGGAAGAACATTGTGCTTAACACCAATAGCACAATAACGTCACTAGGTGAAGGAGAGCAAGTGCAGTTTACAATCAAGGAGGGAAGGAAGGGCAAGGAGGCAGCCGGAGTAACAGGACCCCATGGCATACCAGTAAGGTGCTCCAAGCTATCACAAGGAAGGCAGAAGCAACCCATTACCACCGGATTGAAGTCTGGCCTCAAGACTGACATCATTACAGTCATTGTCCACACAGCCATTGCTCTTGCTGGGGACGATCGAGGCCAACTTTCTGTGCTTCTGCCTGCTCTTCTGGCTGCCAATGGCCTGCCTACCATCATCATCCCTCCAGATCTCCTTGCCCGAAGAACAACCGAAAAGCCGCACAAAAAGAAGCCTTCCAACACTCAACTTCTGCCTCGACCACTCTGCCTTCAGAAGACTCGAACACCTAGAGTCCAGGAGGCAGCAACTTCAACACCGAGCCTCCATAAGAGGAAAGCTGAGGAGCTGACAACAACTCCGCCAGCACCAGCAACTCCAACTCCAACAACACCTCGGACCACCTCAAACCTCCAGCCTGACACCTCCGCTGAACCACCACCATCTCCACTACCATCTATGCCAATGGTCTTCGACGAGCCTGGGAGATTAAATGCAAAAGTGTCACGAATGCTCAGAAACTTCAACTGATAATAGCAAGATGGTCAGCCCACCAGCTTTTACTTCTCCAACTCTTCATCTTTCATCACTTTACCTTGGACTTCAACTCTACTTTCATCACTCGTGGGGCCTCTTCCCACAATTTTTTGATTTTTGGATTTGAACACCAGACAACCCAGCAGAGAGTACATCCACCACCCACGGCTCAGATACACCTTCAGTATCCTGATGCCTGCAGACACATCGCTGGTCTTCATACCTTAAGCCAAGCGGTTCAAGATGGTCACCGGGTGGTAGATGGGACAGAGAAGATGGAGATGGTATACTGGCCTGCTATGAAGTGGTGAAGCAAACCAGGAGAGACTACAAAACATTTTATTAAAGGACACTTACGGGCCCGAACAGACTTATCAAAATAGTAAATGCTAAGACTAACCGGTGTGTTCCAGCTATAAAATATAATGTGTTCTTATAGAACAACCAAAGATAAATTGACTAGACAAATGATGCAATAAAGAGATGAAGTGTTGTGAGATATAGTTGTCTTTGTTAGTAAAGGCACCCAGCCGAATAGCTAGTAATAATACAGGATCTTATAGGAACTTAAGTAAGACAGAGGATCAAACATTATGTGGGAGTTTTTCGGGATTCAACAGTTACTTGTCCTGGACAGTTGTTCCCCTAGCCCTCTGCCTGAAGGTCAATTCGCCACAAGTGTTCTTGCCACACCACACCAAGTCAGCTTTTTGCCTGGAGTCTTGGCAGAGTTTTGACTTCTCTAGCCCTGTTGTTGTGACAGCCATTTTTGTCTGTTTTCCTGATCCTGTTTCTTTTTTTCTTTTTTTCTACCCACTTTTGTTTTGCCTTGTAGATACCCGCTGGTAGTACGAAGCCGAACCCTGAAGGCATTGCCACGAGGGGGGGGGGGGGGGGCGTTAGGGCATGGTTATAGGAGGCCAGCGGGTGGGGCCATTTTATCCTTCAAGTAGTGTTAGGTCTCCCATTGGCAGAGGCCCTTGGACTTGTACGACACCTTTTATCAGGTGGCACAATTTCTGGGGGCCTACAGCCCAAGGGAGTAGGTAGGATTTTTTAGTTTAGGAGTACTCCTTAGGGGTGCTCCTTGGGTAATTTTAGATTTTATATACCGGTATATGTAAAACAGGATCAGGAAATTTTTCAATTTAGATTTGCACTTATAATTAACGTAGTCTTTTTTTTACATTATTAATTTCAGCTTGCTTTAGTCCTGCATTTCTGTAGTTTGACATATATTAACGTAATTTTTCTTATTACCTTATCCTTGCCTTAAGACTTCTTTTTTAAGAAGTTTTAACTTTAGGAATTGGGAACTTCTTCATATTTGCATAATTCACACTATCTATCTCCATTCTGATTTGTCACCATAACGGGGCTTTGGCCATTTTTAACTCTGGTTTTTAATTGTCATTAGATTGTCTGTGTTCCCAGGATCGTGAGGGGTGCTCTGTCAAAACAACACTCTCCTGATTGGCTGGAACAGTTTCGTTGATCTGGTTGGAGCACCATTCATTTACTTTGGAACTCTTATATTTTGCTATTGGTAATTTTTAGCCATGATTTAATCCCCAAGACCCTTTGTTGATTAACCTTTGTCTTTGGCCCTGCCTGCTTTTATTTATTTTTTGTTTTATTGCTGAGGAAGACATATTCAAACTTTAACTCGCTTCCTGTGGTTTATGATGGGTGTTTGAAATATACACTGATTACATCATTTCTACCAAAGTGAGACTGAAGGTGATTGATAGGGATAAAGATACGTCGGTAAGGAAGATAACTGAAATAGCCTATGGAGAACTACAAATAGCATTTGTCAGATTTTACCCTACTAGTGATGGATACAAAGCTGTATGTAGGAGTGTGGAGGAGGCTGACAAGCTGCTGCAAACTAAATCCATTGACTTCTTTAGGGGAAATGGATTGGAAGTCATGATCCCACCACAAATAAAAGCTCAGAGAACAGTATTTATAAGAAACCTTGATGAGCATGTTGGAAGCCAATCAGCAGAAGAACTTCATTCTGAACTAGAGGACAAGAACCCATGGTTGAAGATTGAAGAAACTATAAAGATAATAGACTATGCCAACCTTCTCAAGATCAGATGTACTGAAACTGCCATGGCAAGCAAAGCTACAGAGAGCGGTATGCTGGCTTATAATATGAGCATTACCCCTTCACAATGTCAAATAGAAACTTATGTCAACCTATTAACATGCTTCAAATGCCTGGCAATAGAGGAACACCTAACTAAAGACTGTCCATCAGCAGTTCAAATATACTCAGAATGTGGTGAACCCAATCACTCTTGGAATGCTTGCAAAAATAGATTTAAAGCTTGTATTAATTGCATAAGAGCAGATAGAAGTAATATAGATCACAGGTCCATGGCTATGGCATGCCCCATGAGAAAGAGTAAAATCAAAGAGAAGAAGAAAGAGAAGGAGAAACAGGAAAACAGAAGAGAGCATCAAACCCTAGCAGAAGTTGTGAAAACTGCCACCCAAGAAGCTAGATCACCCAAACAAGCAACTAATATTGCCCTTAGTAAGGTTAAACATACTCATGTCATGATCGCTATTTTACATGCACATGTCTTAAACCTACGTAACCCAGGCTCATACAGCAAGGTACTTAACGAAATGCTGGTCCAGAACAACCAACCAAGGATGTGGTTCCCAGATAACCCTAACTCCGAGCAGGTACTGGGAGCCAGCTACTCAGAAGAAAAACAACCAACAAATACAGACAACCAAGAAACAGCAAGCATTCTGCAAGAACCAATGGCAGGAATAGAAAAAGGAAATACAATTGAACTACAACAACTAGACACTGCAACAGAATATCAAATTGAAAGCGAAACAACAAATGAAATAGATGCTCAAACATACACCGAACATTTAACAACCTTTAGAAATGAAGCAAGAAGAGACAGCATAGATAAAATTAACATAAATATTACTGATGAAGGAGCAAGTAGAGCTACAACTGCCAATAAGGAAATATCCACATATTCCCTTAACTCAGAAGATATAGGCTTAACCCTATATGCAGGAAATAAATTCCCATTCCCAACCAAAGAACCACACCATAAAGAAATCAGCAAAGGTATTATCATGAACACACTGAAATGGGTGTATACCAATAGTGATTACGATGAAACAATTGTACAAACATTACTGAGTACAGGAAGAATAAGATTAACAAAAGCAACTTTTAAGAAACTTGATGAAAGCTCTTTTAACAAAAATGAATCGGGCTAGAAATGAGAACTCCACCGCATCAAATTCCGAAGAAATCTAGATACAAATATGATGAAACTAAAGGTAATACAGCACAATGTGAGACACTGGTCCACTATTGCTAATGAATTGGTCAATACCTATGATGAAACTAAAGGTAATACAGCACAATGTGAGACACTGGTCCACTATTGCTAATGAATTGGTCAATACAATGAATTGGTCAATACCTATGATGAAACTAAAGGTAATACAGCACAATGTGAGACACTGGTCCACTATTGCTAATGAATTGGCCAATACCTATGCGCAGTTAGACCCTGATATAATTTTGTTGAAGAGCCACGGACAAGAACACAGTAATACCATAAAACTATTTAATTATTATGTATACCAAAGCAACAAGAGTAGTGAGGGCGGGTGCCCGACCCCGAAAGGGGTTGAAATAGGGGAGCTATCTCCCCGCCAAAGGCGGCTTTCTAGGGCCTTTCCTAGCTGGTGCTGAGAGGATTGGGTTCTAGTCATGTGGTGATGGGCTGGTCTATCAGAGTGAGAACTGAGCGATCTCTGCCATACCCATAGCTTACTCTGACTGTTCCTTTAACTTATATATTTTCTAGGTCTCAAGTGACGGCGTCTTTTCCGTGGATTGACCTCCGAATCTACCAAGATTGGAAGCCAAAGCGTCACATTTTTCCCTTGCCCCTCAACTTTCTCTTCATAATTGCTGAGGGGCACAGGGCCCTGGGTTGGGCTTTGGTTTCCCGGGCATTTCCTCAGCTCCCCGCCATGGAGTGGCTTCGGTCACCCAAGCTTTACTGTGGTCGGCAGGGAGGGTTCTGTGGGGGCGCTCGGTTATGGCCTTGGAATTGCTCGGGGCCTTGGGGCTGTTCGGCCAGGCAGCTTGGGGAACAACAACAACAACAACAACAAGAGTAGTGAATTACACGATGGAGAAGCTATTGCTGTAAAAAGACATATTAAGCATTAAATCATAAACAATTTCATCAGTGAGTGCTTGGCAGTGAAGGTGGAAACAACACTGGGCGAAATAGTGATAGCGACAATGTATTTACCACCACGAAGACCATACCTGCCTAACTTGGATCTAATCAATTTACTAAATTATGCACAGCCCACGTACATCATCGGTGATTTTAACGCCAAACATACTATCTTTGGCAACCAAAGTACAAACAACGTAGGAAGATCCCTCAACACCTTATTAAATACCGGGAGATTAAGATACATTGGGCCCGATTGTTATACTCTCTTGGGGTACAGTTCAACAACAACTCCAGAAAAGGTCTTCACCAACAACAAAGCACATTTAAATTATCTACTAGAACAAGGCCCATTGACATCAAGTGACCACCTTCCTGGTATATGTACATTATCAACTTCACCCATTCAAATTCCGGTAAAGCCGAGATTCCTGATGAGTCGAGCTGACTGGGAGAAGTATTCACTTGAATTATCAACATATCAAATTCCTAACTTAGACAACAAATCCATTGATAATATTAATATAGAAATAAATAAAATAACAGAGGCAATACAAGACTCGGCAAAATCAAACATTCTTAAAACTAAATACAAAACCTTACCGCATAACAAAATGACAGATAGAATTAGAAACCTACAAACAGTTTACAATAATCTTAGACAATATATTAATACAATAGGACACAACAGAATTATCATGAAAAACATAAAAAGAATCCAACGAGAACTACTTGAAGAGTGCAATATAATAGCTAACGAAAAATGGGACAACTTAATTAGAAATATTAATGAAACAAGGGATTCCAAAGAATTCTGGAGAGGCATTAAGCAAGTAATGGGAAAAAATGAAGACCGCCTGGGCAGTATTAAAGACCAACATGGCACAGAACTGAATAAAGATCCAGATATAGAAATCGCATTTAGGAGAGAATGGAGTAAAGTGTTCCAAATTAGCGCAGAGGAGAATGAAGACTGATAAGGATCATGAAAATCATATCACAGACTGGATGAATAATAACCTAAATATAACAGTACCACACGCCCAGATAGACTTTAAGAGACTTAGACGAACCGAAGTAATAACAGAGGGAGAATTTTTTCATAGTCTACGATCTTTTAAAGAAAAAGCACCAGATAATTCTGGAATCACAAGAAATATGGTTATGAATGCTCCTGGGAACATAATACAGGGTATAATTCATTCATTTAATGCATGCTATCTGCAGGGTACTTTCCAGATTCATTTAAGACTGCACGACTCATATTTATACCAAAACCTGGCAAGGACAATACTCAAATTATAAATTACAGACCCATATCATAACTGGAATTCTTGGGAAAGGTTCTGGAAAAAATCATTAACATCAGAATTACATTCATTATAGATACAAAAATAAATCCTAGACAACACGGATTTAGACGACACAGGGGTACCCAAACAGCCTTAGCCATAATAACTGAACTAATATCTAAAGCAAAGGCCCAAAATCAGCAGGTAATTCTAGTCAAAAGAGACGTACAAAAACGTTTGGCTACTTGGATTAAAATACAAGATATTACAACTCAAACTTCCGTCATACCTAGAAAAAGTCTTATGTAATTATCTAGTAAATAGACATGCACAAGTTTCTATCAGAAATGATTTAGGACCGAAATTTGCTCTCCTCAGCGGTGTACCACAAGGGGGCTGTTTGTCGCCAACTTTGTATTCTATATATACCTCAGATCTTTCCGAACCAACTCCATATAGTGAACACCTCATATTTGCAGATTATATAACCCAAATAATAACAACACCTGGTAAATCCAAAAACTTTGCAGTCATTAATACAAAAAGGGCAATAGAATCAATCAATAAATTTGAAAATAAATGGAAAATTAGAACCAATATGAGAAAATTCAAAGTTATCCCACTTAGTAAGATTTCATACCCAAGATTAGAAATTGATGGCAACGTGATCAATTATTCCAAGGAGGGTACGATGCTAGGACTTAAAATAACAACCACTGGTTATAGCACATTTATCAGGGAAAAAACAAGAAGGGTAAAAAACCAACTAAGTCAACTCACACGATTTCAGGGAGCATCAATTGAAACTAAAGAGAAACTATACCTCTCACTTATTAGATCCATATTAACCTATCCACCAATACCATCTAATATTCTGAGACCAAATTTAATGGCGTTAACTCAAGCCTGTCAAAATATTGGATTGAAATTCATTCATAATATAAAACACCCAACACTGATCAACAGCCATGAACTGCACAATAGATCTAATTTTCAACCACTAAATATAATATTTTACGATCAAGCAACACAGATATGGAATAAGATTGATAGTTTTGATATTGGCACCCAAGTAGACAAAATTAATCCAGATGACGACATGATTAGAAATATTCCATATATATTTAAGAGCAGTAGAGATTCAGTACGAGCATGAGTTCCTAACCCAATATATACCTACAACTAGAATTGACCTAAACAACTAAGACATCACTCAGAGGCTCTGCATTAGTAACAGAGAGAGTAATGATCCAGATACCAATTGCATCCCAAAAACTTACTGACAATGATTAGGAGAGTGTCACCAGATCAGCTACCGGATGGGTACCGGAGCTGTGAGGTGACACCTCCTTTACCTACCACGATTTTACTGTAAAAGCCAGTCAAGGGGAACGCCTTGCAGGATGAGCCCATTCCCTGCATCCCCTAGATTGGCTACCACTTTCAATCCCCGGGGCTCTACTTGAGATTGAGCTAGGCGACTCAACTCTCAATGTATCTCATGACTTATATGACAATGACTACTGTGTAACTTAGTTGAGTGACACTAGGGCAAGTGTCAGCTCCAGCAAAGCAGCACAACATTCAGAACTTGGGGGTCCGCCCTATAAGATGAACCCATTCCTTATAGCCATAAGCTGAATAAACTCTATCATTAATAGAATCAAAATCGGATCATTCATTAGAAAGAGCAGACTCTGAGGACATTGTTGTGTCTTCAGAACCTGCTAACAGGCATGTCGTGGAGAGAGTGTATGTTGTTGCTGAGGGTTGAGGGGCGGACTCTGGTGGCACCATGGTGTCTCCGAGTTCTGCCTGGATCAGCAAACCTATGAAATAAAAATAAATATACATGTTTTAAAAAAAATTACTATTAAATATTTACTATGTTTTTATGAGTGACAGGCTTCCGGGGTACGGTGTTGTCTCTGGAGCATGCCTGTAACGTGAATATAATTGCTGGGAGTGGAGTGACAGACTCCGGAGACACCGGGGTGTCTCCGGAGTCTGCCAATAACGGAATCAGGAGAGATGTGATATGTTTTCTTTGTTTTTGAGAAATTAGAATGACAGACTCCGGAGACACCTAGGTGTCCCCGGGGTCTGCCATTGTCAATGTACTGAGTATGATTGTGTGTAATGCCAGTGAAACAAATGGAGCTACCTGGTTGAGCCCAGGTTCTTTAAACTCGTACTGTACTTCTCTCTTCTTTGCTTTTCTTGCACTATTTAGCCATTCCCAAATACCCTCCAAATATCCCCCCCAAATTCTTCTACGCCCGCCCCATATCCCTAACATACAAAACAATCGTTTTTCAAACTTTACTCTAGCCATCAATCAATCAATCAGGAGACACTCAGCCACAGGTGCTTGAAGGGATCACACCTAGACGCTCTTGGCAAAGACGACCCCGAGCCTCACCTTGGTACTCTTGGGTAATCAACTAAGCCTGTTCCGGTGCTCCAGCAACCTTGCACTACTGAACACCAGACAACCCAGCAGAGAGTACATCCACCACCCACGGCTCAGATACACCTTCAGTATCCTGATGCCTGCAGACACATCGCTGGTCTTCATACCTTAAGCCAAGCGGTTCAAGATGGTCACCGGGTGGTAGATGGGACAGAGAAGATGGAGTGGTATACTGGCCTGCTATGAAGTGGTGAAGCAAACCAGGAGAGACTACAAAACATTTTATTAAAGGACCCTTACGGGCCCGAACAGACTTATTGAAAAAGTAAATGCTAAGACTAACCGGTGTGTTCCAGCTATAAAATATAATGTGTTCTTATAGAACAACCAAAGAGAAATTGACTAGCCAAATGATGCAATAAAGAGATGAAGTGTTGTGAGATATAGTTGTCTTTCTTAGTAAAGGCACCCAGCCGAATAGCTAGTAATAGTACAGGATCTTATAGGAAATTAAGTAAGACAGAGGATCAAACATTAAGTGGGAGTTCTTCGGGATAATAGTATAAACGGGAAAATAACTGATTACGTGCAGGTAACTGGGATAACGGGATTTACATAAGAAACTTTGAGAGAGTACCCGAGTAACTTTGCAGGGTTTAGTAATTGAAGAGTAGGTTAGAGCTAGCTAAAGGAATAGTTAGAGAAGGGCTTCTGCCCATACCCATGAAATACTCTTTTTGTTATAAGGAAACAACCTGTATGAATTAGAATATATTCACCTCGTCGACAGCATGCTTTCGATTGCGCGTAAATATCTAGCCAACTAGTTTTAAGGAGGTTATTGATTGAATACTAGTGTGTAATATTGTAAATTGAACTGAAGGACATAACGTTCTAATATTGTAAAGGTGACGCAAATACCTATTGATTTAGTAATTGTGTTCTGATATTGTAAAGGTGACGGGAATACCTGTTGATTTAGTAATTGTGTTCTGATATTGTAAAGGTGACGACAATACCTGTTGATTTAGTAATTGTGTTCTGATATTGTAAAGGTGACGACAATACCTGTTGATTTAGTAATTGTGTTCTGATATTGTAAAGGTGACGACAATACCTGTTGATTTAGTAATTGTGTTCTGATATTGTAAAGGTGACGACAATACCTGTTGATTTAGTAATTGTGTTCTGATATTGTAAAGGTGACGACAATACCTGTTGATTTAGTAATTGTGTTCTGATATTGTAAAGGTGACGACAATACCTGTTGATTTAGTAATTGTGTTCTGATATTGTAAAGGTGACGACAATACCTGTTGATTTAGTAATTGTGTTCTGATATTGTAAAGGTGACGACAATACCTGTTGATTTAGTAATTGTGTTCTGATATTGTAAAGGTGACGACAATACCTGTTGATTTAGTAATTGTGTTCTGATATTGTAAAGGTGACGACAATACCTGTTGATTTAGTAATTGTGTTCTGATATTGTAAAGGTGACGACAATACCTGTTGATTTAGTAATTGTGTTCTGATATTGTAAAGGTGACGACAATACCTGTTGATTTAGTAATTGTGTTCTGATATTGTAAAGGTGACGACAATACCTGTTGATTTAGTAATTGTGTTCTGATATTGTAAAGGTGACGACAATACCTGTTGATTTAGTAATTGTGTTCTGATATTGTAAAGGTGACGACAATACCTGTTGATTTAGTAATTGTGTTCTGATATTGTAAAGGTGACGACAATACCTGTTGATTTAGTAATTGTGTTCTGATATTGTAAAGGTGACGACAATACCTGTTGATTTAGTAATTGTGTTCTGATATTGTAAAGGTGACGACAATACCTGTTGATTTAGTAATTGTGTTCTGATATTGTAAAGGTGACGACAATACCTGTTGATTTAGTAATTGTGTTCTGATATTGTAAAGGTGACGACAATACCTGTTGATTTTGTAATTGTGTTCAGATATTGTAAAGGTGACGACAATACCTGTTGATTTAGTAATTGTGTTCTGATATTGTAAAGGTGACGACAATACCTGTTGATTTAGTAATTGTGTTCTGATATTGTAAAGGTGACGACAATACCTGTTGATTTAGTAATTGTGTTCTGATATTGTATAGGTGACGACAATACCTGTTGATATAGTAATTGTGTTCTGATATTGTAAAGGTGACGACAATACCTGTTGATTTAGTAATTGTGTTCTGATATTGTAAAGGTGACGACAATACCTGTTGATTTAGTAATTGTGTTCTGATATTGTAAAGGTGACGACAATACCTGTTGATATAGTAATTGTGTTCTGATATTGTAAAGGTGACGACAATACCCGTTGATATAGTAATTGTGTTCTAATATTGTAAAGGTGACGTAATTGCCTGTTGATTTAGTAATTGTGGATAATATTGCAGAGGGGATTTAAAGGGAGACGAGCCGTTTGTTTGGTCATTCATTCCTTTATTTCTTAGCTTCCTCCATCAAGCTTTAAAAAAAAACCCTAGACCCCCTTTCAAAATAATATTTTACATTTTTAGATAGAAAAATTTCCCGGCCGAAGCCCGGTTCCTCTTCAAATGTCAGGCTCGCTATCGCTCGCCAGGAAAAGATCGAAACCTAAATGACACGAAAAGTCATAAAATTGACAAAGAAATGGGGCGAAAGGTGTTAGAATCGCCAAACTAATGGGCCGAACGTCTTTTAATCTCAAAACAAATGGGGTTTAACACGAAAGAGAAAGGGGACCAGAGAAACGACTCGTCTACCCTTAAGAACCCAGACCTACCAATTATTTAGTAGTACGGTCATGGTGATGTAAATATCTGAGAATTTATATTCGTGTCTAATATGATTAAGGTGATTTGATCTTAAGAAGGAAATCAATATTTCTAATATTGTCACGGTGGGGTGAGAACTTATAGATAAAATCCTCGGTCCTAATAGTGTTCAGGTGATTTGAGGGATAGTAATGATATAGTTTTGTCAAGCATTGTGAAGATAGTGATGTGCCTTTGGCTCGAAGTCGAAGTGAGCCAAGACTCTGAATAGCGATTGTCCAAATAGGTGGTAATGGGAATGTAACAATTCATAAGTACAAACTATAGTGCACCGTCGTAGGTATTCAAATAATAGCTTGAACTCATTTTGACCCGAACAGAGAATCAATTGCTATGGAGATTATGGCTACCATGGGAGTTTGTTAAATAAAAATACAAACTTCTAAACAACTGTTGAATTATTCCAACCCTAGTAGAACATTGTATTTAGAAATAAGTACAACAATAATAATAATAATCCACTGTATAAAGGGCTTACGAACTACTTCCTCAGTTTTCAAGGTAGAGAGCCCATTCTTGGCATGTATACTGAGGGGGTACCAGAATGAGTTTTAAGCAGATTTCCCCCCATCACCCCATGGGGTGAAGGTGACAGAGCCCCCCACCTCCACCTCCCAATAACAAAATAATAATTATACCCCATCCACTGACCATCTCAATAACAGCAATGACCTTGACCGCTGTCTTAAGGGAACAGCAACAACATGATCCGATCACACATCTTGGTTGGCCGGATTGACTGGGGCCCAAACAACTTCGCAAGTTATCCAGCATCTGTGAAACGAAACAAAATATACCCAATTAGATTGATGTTCAGATCAAATCAGCTTACTATACATGAATATATATTATGCATTTATTAATTTATTATGTCTCGGAGACGTGGCCGGTTAAAGCAGAGGATATCAATAGAATTGAACGGAATGAGAAGAAAATGGTGAAATGGATGTATGGGGTTAATCTTGGGGACGGGGTATCGAACGAGGAATTGAGAAGGCGTCTGGGCATTAGAAGTGTCAGTGAAGTGATGCACATGAGCCGGCTTGGTTGGTTTGGATATGTGGAGAGAATGGATGATCAGAACTCGGTGAAGAAATGCCGGACTGTGAACGTGGGGGGAGCTGCACGTAGGGGTGGACCTAGAATGACGTGGGCTCGGGTACTCCGGTCAGACCTCAAAATAAAGAACTTGACAACAGAGGCAGCCCTTGACAAGGCCGCCTGGAAAGCTGCCATTTAGGACGTGAGACTGTAACCATATTCTCTGTGGACAAAACGGTCTTTAAACTTGTACGTATGTAATACATAGTAGATATACATGCATAATAAAAATTGCGAGAGTTAAAGAGTAGCTGTACACCATTACATATAGTATTATCATTTACAGTCGCGCTAATAAGTGATGTCTTGGCACCAAGTATGTTTTGATCAATAATTGGTATCAGCAATATCAAAGCTTCATTTCTTCATATCGAGTGAAATATAAAAACCTGTTCCTACACTTACCCACCCTATGCAACATCTGACGGACATTTATGCAGCACAGAGCGAGCCAAATGTAATGACAGCTGGGACATGACTTATTAGCGCGACCGTACAGTACACTCGGATGCCATAGTCTCTAGCTCACTCATAAATATATGTGGCCTTCACCTATTTCTATTTATTGAAGCATATCTCGGGGGACGAATTCGTGAATACAATTGTCTATACATCAACTACAAAACTACATATTCTATATATTGACCCGCAAGTTCTCTCCTAAAACCAATCCATATAATGACAATTGCATAGAGATAAACATAGGAGGTCCACGAATTCTTATGAGTGGGCTAGAGACTATGGTATCCGAGTGTACGTAAGGGTTTGATATGTGACAAAGTTATGTATGACAAAAATATGTACACCCCTTGGTAAGTGTTGTGTTAGCTGGCATACTGTCCGCTTTGTTTACAGAGTCGCTCGCTCGAAGCTACATTCGCGTCTTATTTGACTGCTGTTATTCGCCCCTGCTGGTAATATATTTGATGATGACAATAAGTCATGGGGGTGAGGGGTACCCATTAGTGTATCCCACAGCCAGGTGTTGGGTAAATTGTTTTGTTACCGGCCGTGGAATACAATAATGGGTTGGCCACCCTCACCCCCCATGACTTAGTGTCATCATCATATATATTACCAGCAGGGGCAAATAACTGCAGTCAAATTAGACGGGAATGTAACTGCGACTGCGAGCGTGCGACTGCGACTATGTAGGCAAAGCGGACGGTACGCCTGCTAACACAACCCTTACCCTCTTCTTTTATATTATGTACGGGCTTCAAACTATCTCAACCACAAACCGTTTTAACTACCACAGATCCTTCCTAAGCTGCATAATATCCTCTAAATAAAGCCAGAATATATTATAAGACACGTCGCTGGTACTCTATTGGCTAATCAAGTACGGGGTTGATAATTATGTGATAGTTCTGATGTTGTACTAGGTACGTTATCACCACTGGAAATGACGTCATTGTTATTGTGACTGTGTTTTGGTTTATATATTAACCTATTGAGTACCAGCGACGTGTGTGATATTTTATTCTAGCTATATTTTGAAGATATTGTGCAGCTTGGGAAGGATCTGTGGTAGTTAAAAGGGTTGGTGGAGATAGTTTGAAGCCTTTGTTATTACTAGTGGCCCTTCCTATTTCCTAAGCTGAATAAAATCGTAAATAGTTGCCAGAATATGATGAAAAGGACGTCCCTGGTACTAAATACGTTACTTTTATAACCAGGGTAGTTAAATTTAGACAATTTTATGAGGCTTTCGATGGATATATGGCAGCTAAAAGGATTACCTGAGTTAGTCTTAAGCGCGGCTTGGTCGTTTTTCTGGACCCTTTTCTCCTTCGTGTTAAGCCCCGTTTGTTTTGAGATTATAAGACGTTTGGTTCATTAGCTTGGCGATTTTATGACTTTTCGTCCCATCTTTTTCAATATTAAGACATTCCGTGCTATTTAGGTGTCCTTTTTTTTTTAGATATTTGTCTACCAAGACATTTACAAAGTAATCTACAAGGGGGATCTAATGGATTTTTTTTTTTTTAAAGTTTGATGGAGGTCTAGGGAGGAAAGTAGGAAAATATTAAATACAGGACATGACAAAAAATCGACCAAAAAGTGAACTATCCCCCCTTAACTGAGACAGTAGCCTATGCAGCCTATTAAGGGGAGATGGGACGTTTGTTGTGGTCCATTAATTCATTTATTCCTTTATTTCTTAGTTTCCTCGCTAGACCTCCATCAAGCTTAGAAAAACACCCCCTAGACCCCCCTTCAAGATACATTTGTAAATTTTTTTGGTAGCCAAATTTCCCGGCCGAAGGCTGGTTCTTCTTAAAATTTCAGGCTCGCTTTCGCTCGCCAGGAAAAAATCGAACACCTAAATGGCACGAAAGGTCTTGAAATTGACAAGGAAATGGGGCGAAAGGTGTTAAAATCGATAAATTAATGGGCCGAACGTCTTATAATCTGAAAACAAATGGCGCTTAACACGACGGAGAAAGGGGACTAGAAAAATGGCCCATCTCCCCTTAATGTGTAGAGTTGTAGACCAATTGGTAAGCTGAATATAATCATCTGATAATTGCCAAAATATAATGAAAAGGACGTCACCGGTACTGAAGGGGTTAACACGAATATGGCGATGATACAAACACTAGAACTAAAGGAAGTGCTAGTATTTGTATCACCGCCATATTCGTGTTAACCCCTTCAGTACCGGTGACGTCCTTTTCATTATATTCTGGGCGGGTGCCCAGAAATAGGGGAGCTATCCCCCCGCCAAAGGTGGCTTTCTAGGGCCTTTCCTAGCTGATGCTGAAAGGATTGGGTTCTAGTCGTGTGGTGATGGGCTGGTCTATCAGAGTGAGAACTGAGCGATCTCTGCCATACCCATAGCTTACTCTGACTGTTCCTTTTACTTATATATTTTCTAGATCTCAAGTGACGGCGTCTCTTCCGTGGATTGACCTCCCAATCTACCAAGATTAGAAGCCAAAGCGTCACATTTTTCCTTTGCCCCTCAACTTTCTCTTCATAATTGCTGAGGGGCACAGGGCCCTGGGTGGGGCTTTGGTTTCCCGGGCATTTCCGCACCCTCCTCAGCTCCCCTCCTGGGAGTGGCTTCGGTCACCCAGGCTTTGTGGTAGGCAGGGAGGGTTCTGTGGGGGCTCTCGGTTATGGCCTTGGCCTTGCTCGGGGCCTTAGTTCGGCCAGGCAGCCTGGGGAACAGCAACAACAACAACTAAATGAAGTGGCCTGTAAATTGCCATATTTATTCCCTGGCTGATCCTTCCCAAATGGTAGAAATAATAGCTCGATTACTTTAGTCGTCTGGGAGATATAATCTAATATATTAATTTCACTCCCAACACCATCCACCTTCCAATGAAATTAACGAAAGCATATGATCCACCCGGGATTTGAACCTGGAGGAGAAGGGGATCTAGAAAAACGACCTATCTCCCTTTATCCCCTACTGTACCGGAGAATACAGTAATAAAATTCCCCCCCAGTCCCAAGCAATGTGGCCAAAGTGGCAAGATAGAACAACCTTCCACCTCAAGAGATGAAGGAAGACTGGCTCCCAGCTTTCAGAGGGTTGGATATAAGCTGAGAAGCGTTGCCGTATTGAGAGCAGTGCTCAAACGGTCGTGGTACCAGGCACAACCTGATACAGGCAGTTACAAGGAAAGTACATTACTGATGGCTTCCAGCCGTCGCTGGGACTGGGGAGTGACTTATCTACTGACGGCTGGTAGCTGTCGCTGGGATTGGATGGGTTAAAGGTTAAGTACATGACCATGATTATATATCCATTTATCGAATTTGTAATGGTTAAGGGGAGATCCTTCACTTTTTGTGAATTTTGTATTTATTTATTATTTTTCTAGTTTCCTCGCTAGACCTCCATCAAGCTTAAAATGAAGCCCCCTAGACCCCCTTTCAAGATTTTTTTTTACATTTTTCGGTAGAAAAATGTCCTGGCCGAAGGCCGATTCCACTTAATTTACAGGCTCGCTATCGCTCGCCAGGAAAAAATCGAGACCTAATTGACAGGAAAGGTCTTAAAATTGATAGAAATGGCTCGAAAGTTCATAAAATCGCCAAACTAATGGGTCTAAAGATGAGGGAGAAGGTGGTCTTGAAAATCGACTCGTCTCCCCTTAATGTTCAAGAGTTTTGGCCTACTTACTTGGAACAGGGTACAGTTAAGAGACGGCTGTGTGGTTGGCAGGTTAGGTCAGGTCAGGTCAGGTGAAGGTATTGAGGGATAATCCTTTACAACGGCACCTCGTACCTACTTTCTACTTTTCCTATAGAGTGTTGAGATGGGAGAAAGGAGAGGAAGGAAGCTGTTGGAGTGGCTTTGTTATATGTGTTATTAGAGGGGAGAAGGGGTGTTGGAGTGGCTTTGTTATGTGTGTTATTAGAAGGGAGAATTGGTTTTGGAGAGAGTTGAAGCTGTTGGAGTGGCTTTGTTATGTGTGTTATTAGAGGGGAGAAGGGATGTTGGAGAGAGGAAGCTGTTGGAGTGGCTTTGCTATGTGTGTTATTAGAGGGCAGAAGGCGTTTTGGAGAGAGAGGAAGCTGTTGGAGTGGCTTTGTTATGTGTGTTATTAGAGGGGAGAAGGGGTTTTCGAGAGAGAGGAAGCTGTTGGAGTGGCTTTGTTATATGTGTTATTAGAGAGTAGAAGGGGTGTTGGAGGGAGTGGAAGCTGTTGGAGTGGCTTTGTTATATGTGTTATTAGAGAGTAGAAGGGGTGTTGGAGGGAGTGGAAGCTGTTGGAGTGGCTTTTTATGTGTGTTATTAGAGGGGAGAAGAGGATTTGGAGAGAGGAAGCTGTTGGAGTGGCTTTGTTATGTGTGTTATTAGAGGGGAGAAAGAGTGTTGGAGAGAGGAAGCTGTTGGAGTGGCTTTGTTATGTGTGTTATTAGAGGGGATATGAGGTATTGGAGAGAGTGGAAGCTGTTGGAGTGGCTTTGTTATGTGTGTTATTAGAGGTGAGAAGGAGTGTTGGAGAGAGTGGAAGCTGTTGGAGTGGCTTTGCTATGTGTGTTATTAGAGGTGAGAAGGGGTGTTGGAGAGAGTGGAAGCTGTTGGAGTGGCTTTGCTATGTGTGTTATTTGAGGTGAGAAGGGGTGTTGGAGAGAGAGGAAGGTGTTGGAGTGGCTTTGGTATTTGTGTTATTAGAGGGGAGCAGAGGTGTTGGAGAGAGTGGAAGCTGTTGGAGTGGCTTTGTTATGTGTGTTATTAGAGGTGAGAAGGGGTGTTGGAGGGAGTGGAAGCTGTTGGAGTGGCTTTCTTATATGTGTTATTAGAGGGGAGAAGGGGTGTTGGTGAGAGAGGAAGCTGTTGGAGTGGCTTTGTTATGTGAGTTAGAGAGTGCGTCCTCCTCCCACCGTGGTTCGTGCAACACTGGGTGTGCCGCGGATCTCAAGGCCTCAACCTCAATTGACCACTTGCGAGTTTCGGTCTATAAGGAAGTTGGTGCTTTATGTATCATCATTTATTTATCAGAATTGTAAACGTAATGCCAGTATGTGATGGTTAAAAAGATAGCTACATTTGGTTTTATGTATTTATATAAGCAATGCAACCATATTTTAGGCGGTAATTATGCTAAGTATCGATGCAAACAAGTCCAACTTCCTTATAGCCCA
This sequence comes from Paralithodes platypus, assembly GCA_032716605.1. Classification (NCBI taxonomy): domain Eukaryota; kingdom Metazoa; phylum Arthropoda; class Malacostraca; order Decapoda; family Lithodidae; genus Paralithodes; species Paralithodes platypus. Next base: position 1,232,771 of record CM064559.1, read on the forward strand.
AAACTCGCAAGTGGTCAATTAGTTAGTTAAGGGGGTAGTGCTTGGCTTTTGGTCTATATATTTATTTATTTATTTATTTTTGAGATTCCTTGCTAGACCTCCATCAAGCTTAGAAAAACACCCCCTAGACCCCCTTTCAAGACAAATTGATATATCCCGGCCGAGGGCCTGTTCCTTCTAAATTTAGAAGCTCGCTATCGCTCCTCAGGAAAAAAACGACACCTAAAGGGCACAAGAGGTCTTAATATTGATAAAAACGAGGCGAAACATCTCAAATTCGCCAAACTAACGGAACGAACGTCGTAAAACCCCAAAACTGATAATGAGGGAGAAGGGGGTCCAGAAAAAGAGAGTACTGCTCCCTTAATCTTTGACTCTTTAACACGTCCTTCCTAATCTTAATAATGCCGTGTAATGGGAACCAGTACGAATGAACAGAATGCAACTTGAGGGTTTAAAATTAACGGGGAGGTAGGTGCTTTTTCTGGACTCCCTTCTACATCATGTTTAGCGCCATTACTTTTTAGATATTAAGACGTTCTCCCCATTAGTTTGTCGATTTTAAGACCTTCGTCATATTATGTTATCAATATCAAGATCTTTCGTGCTAGTTAGGTGTCGATTTTTCCTGGCGAGCGTTAGCGAGCCTGTAGTTTTAGAGGAATTAGCCTTCGGCCGGGACATTTTTCTACCGAAAAATGTACAAATTTATCTTGAACGGGATTCTTGAGGACAACTTATTAAGCTTGATGAAGGTCTAAGGAGGAAACTAAAACAATAAAGAATAAGTCGGTCCTCCAGTAACGTGGCTAATGTGTTCCGGTAACCTCCGGTGTTACCAAAAACCGCGTAAACGAACCCATATGCTTACATGTTAACACCTTTCGAGCGGCCTAGACGGTAACTTCTACTACCTGCCAAGCGGGGGGTTTTACCCTAAACGAGCTTATTTCCGTGCTCTTTTTCATGCATAAACAAGAGCCAGAGCGTAATACAATTATGTATCTCTGAAAGGGCGTTAATTGAGCTTTCCAATGACACCAGAACCATCCTTCTACGACGACGCGTTCTCTTGCAACGATCGTGCAAGACGAGTGCAAAATCCCTAAAATACGGTAATTTCCTTATATAATTCCCTGTGTAGCGAGGGAGGGAGGGTGGATGTGTGTGGAGTAGATGTCAGTAGTCGTGCGGGACCCGTGCCGAGCGGTCATGAGCCAACCTATGCTCCTCCCACCGCTCGGCTCTCTCTCAGAGCACATTACGTGCTCAAAATTGCATGCTACTATAGCCGGGCCACGCTCTTTAGGTTGGGGTTCTCTTGTCCGACTATAGCCGGGTGCCGCCAAAGAGGGGTTATAGGTACCTTGGCGTTCTGGGGATTTCCACAAAGTCCACTTTTTCTCCATAGAAACCTATGTTATAATAATAAATTTAATTATAAAAGTTAGGTTATATGTGATTTGCATGCATAAACCTAACATGAGGTGCATTGGATTGATTTGCCCATTGCAACAACTCCTACCTCTTGAGTAAATACTTCGCTTAGTGAAGGAGAGAGACAGTCAGAGTGGCGATGCCATTTTCGGACAAAGCTCTGAAATCCCGCCTAAAATTTGCCGTCTTATTTCTCACCTCACACAATAACTACAAAATGTAGAGTGTTTTAGTCTTCACCCATCGCACAGCAACGACCATATCTACCTCTGGTATGTATAAAAACGTGATTAAGACATTTATTTGCAGAGATTTGAGCATCAGTAAATGACGAAAGTCGGGAGTAAAGGTTCGGCGGCCGACATAGCCTAGCCACACAAGAACACACACACTCACTCGACATAGCCAAACAACAGTAATACAGACACACACAAGTTTCGGTAATTATTTCTCACCTCACACAATAACTACACAATGTAGAGTGTTCTAGTCTTCACCTATCGCACTGCAACGACCATATCTACCTCTGGTATGCATACAAACTTGGTTAGGCCATTTATTTGCAGATATATGAGCATCGGTAAATTACGAAAAAGTCGGGAGTATAGGTTCGGCGCCATGCAGGCCCCGTGTCAGTGTAAATATTTGATCGTGTTAGCAACATTTTGGAATCTTGGGGTGTACCGCGTCCGACCAAATCCGCGTTTCCAAAACGTGCGTTACTGGAGGACCAACTGTATATATAAATAAGCTCATAAACAAACCCTAACCCCTAAAGGGAGCCCACCTCGCTTTTTTCTCTTTCTCTCCCTCTCTCTTTGGCTTGTATCCATTCGGCCCCATTCAGCCTACTGTTTTAACATGCTTACCCCCTTCCAGGTGTCAATATTTTCCTGGCGAGCGGTAGCGAGCCAGCATATGTATATTTTGTTGTTGACAGCAAGCTAAATTTGTTGTTGACAGCAAGCTAAATTTGTTGTTGACAGCAAGCTAAATTTGTTGTTGACAGCAAGCTAAATTTGTACATTTTGTGATAGAAAAATGTCTCTGGCGAAGCCGGATTTCTCCATACAATGCTGGGTCGCTATCGCTCGCCAGGAAGAAATCGACACCTGGATGGGGATAAGCATCTCAAAACAGTTGGCTAAATGGGGCCGAATGGATACAAGCCAGGGAAAGAGAGAGAAGGAGAGAAAAAAAAAAAAAACCTTAAGTGGCATCATAATCAGTAGGAATAAGACACGCTAGGTTCTCGCTCTCCCTCTATCTCTCTCTCTCTCTCATTCATGCATTAATTCTTTCTCTTTCCTTCTTTGTTTTCTTTCTTTTGCTCACTCTCACTCACTCACTCACTTACTCTCTCTCTCTCTCTCTCTCTCAGCCAATATTTCGGCCAAAACATTTCAGCCAAAATTCTGCCAAAACTTTTGACCAAAGTTTTAGCCAATATTTCGGACAATAATATCGTTAAATATAGCTAGAAGAAAATATAACACACGTTGCTGATACTCAAAGGGTTAAGTTTTTGTCGTTGTTGCTGTTTCCCAGGCTGTGAGCAGCCCCAAGGTCCCGAGCAAGGCCAAGGTCATAACCGAGCACCCAGACAAAACCCTCCCTGCTTACCACTAATAAGTCCCAGGTGACCGAAGCCACTCCAAGGCGGGGAGCTGAGGAGGGTGCGGAAATGCCAGGGAAACCAAAGCCCCACCAAAGACCCTGTGTCCCTCAGTAATTATGAAGGGAAAGTTGAGGGGCAAAGGAAAAATGTGACGCTTTGGCTACCAATCTGCCAACCTATTGGCTGGCAGTAGGGAGTTCAATCCACGGAAGAGACACCGTCACTTGAGATCTAGAAAATATATAAGTAAAAGGAACAGGCAGAGTAAGCCATGGGTATGGCAAAGAACGCTCAGCTCTCACTCTGATAGACCAGCCCATCACCACATAACTAGAAGTCTAGAACCCAATCCTCTCAGCATCAGCTAGGAAAGGCCCTAGAAAGGTCGCCTGTGATGGGGGGAAAGCTCCCCTATTTCAACCCTCTAAGGGTTAAGTCTAAAGTATCAGCGTATTTTCACTCCTACATACACAGATGTGTGTGAATTTGTGCTTTGTCTGTGTGTGTTTGTTGTTTTGTGTTGTGTTTTGTGTTTTCCCTGTTCTTAAAATTGACAACGAAATAGGGCGAAGGTGTTAAAATCGCCTAACTAATGGGCCGAACGTCTTATAATCTCAAAACTAGTGGGGCTATACATTAGGGAGAAGGGGGTCCAGAAAAACGGTCTGCCTTCCCGTAAACTCGTGAGAATTGGCCTCATTATTCGAGTTGAAGGAGGAACTCGAGATGTGCTTGGGTAACTGCAGACGTGTGACCAGACAATTCAACCAGTAGACCATTTCAACCAGTAGCTCTCAACCAGTACCACATCAACTAATACGGTTAGGTAAGTACTATATTTTGGCACTGGTTTGGTTGATCTTGGTTGATTTGGCACTGGGTGAGAGCTACTGGTTGAAATGGTCTACTGTTTGAGATGTCCGGTAACCCTGCAACACATGTTGACTCCTTGCATGTGTTCAAGGTTACACTCTGTTTTTTTTTTTTTTTTTTTTTTTTTTTTTTTTTTTTTTTTCCAACTGACGGTAAATTGACCACTTGCGAGTTAATGGGGGGATGGGCCGGTTTTCTGGACCACTTTCTCCCTCATGCTTAGCCCCATTAGTTTTCAGATGTTATGATGTTTTCCCCATTTGTTTGGCAATTTTAAGACCTTCCGCCCTATTTCTTTGTCAAAATTAAGACTTTTTGTGTCAATTAGGTGTCGAGATTTTCCTGGCAAGCGATAGCGAACCTGTAATTTAAGAGGAACTGGCCTAGGGCCAGGACATTTTGTTATCGAAAAATATACAAATCAATCTTGAAGAAGGATTTTGGGGGTGATTTATTTTATTATATATATATATATATATATATATATATATAGTATATATATATCGTCTTACGAGCGTGCCCGTCAGTAACTTCTACTACCTGGCAAGCGGGTGGTTTCACCCTAAACGACCATGTTTCCATGCTCTTTTTCATGCATAAACAAGAGCCAGAGCGTAATACAATTATGTAACCCTTGAAAGGGCGTAAATTGAGCTTTCCAATGACACCAGAACCATCCTTCTACGACCACGCGTTCTCTTGCAACGAGCATGCAAGACGAGTGCAAAATCCCTAAAATACGGTAATTTCCTTACATAATTCCCAGTGTAGCGAGGCAGTGAGTGTGGGTGTGTGTGGAGTAAACGTCAGTAGTCGCCCGGGACCTGTGCCGAGCGGTCATGAGCTGGTTTACGCTCCTCCACCTGCTCGTCTCTCTCTATTAATTATCTTCATACACATTTTTCGGGAGTAATTTATTGATTTGAGCCTGAATTGTAAGTGCGAATATATTATGATTTTGAACATTTCTGCATATATTTATTAAGGGGGGATGGGCGTATATTATATTTGCTTATATATTTATATTGTTATATTACATTTGCTTATATATTTATATTGTTATATTATATTTGCTTATATATTTATATTGTTATATTATATTTGCTTATATATTTATATTGTTATATTATATTTGCTTATATATTTATATTGTTATATAATATTTGCTTATATATTTATATTGTTATATTATATTTGCTTATATATTTATATTGTTATATTATATTTGCTTATATATTTATATTGTTATATTATATTTGCTTATATATTTATATTGTTATATTATATTTGTTTATATATTTATATTGTTATATTATATTTGCTTATATATTTATATTGTTATATTATATTTGCTTATATATTTATATTTGTTATATTATATTTTCTTACATATTTATATTTATATTATTTTGTGTTCATAGTTTCCTCACTAGACCTCTATTAAGCTTAAAAAACACCCCCAAGAACCCCCATCAAGATAAATGTGTACATGTTTCCATAAAAATCGAAAAATGTCCCAGTCAAAAGCCGCTTACTGCTATAATACAGGATCGCTATTGCTCGCCAGAATTTTGTTTTTACATCTAAATTATTGTACAACAAGTCTTAATATTGACAAGAAATGGAGCGAAAGGTCTGAAAATCGCCAAACTAATGGGCCGAACGTCATAAAATCTGAAAACTAATGTGGCTAAAAAGCAACCATCTCCCCTATATGACAATGGTCTCTCGTATCTTGTATAATCCCCAAGCAGTGAGTTTATATGACAATGGTCTCTCGTATCTTGTATAATCCCCAAGCAGTGAGTTTATATGACAATGGTCTCTCGTATCTTGTATAATCCCCAAGCAGTGAGTTTATATGACAATGGTCTCTCGTATCTTGTATAATCCCCAAGCAGTGAGTTTATATGACAATGGTCTCTCGTATCTTGTATAATCCCCAAGCAGTGAGTTTATATGACAATGGTCTCTCGTATCTTGTATAATCCCCAAGCAGTGAGTTTATATGACAATGGTCTCTCGTATCTTGTATAATCCCCAAGCAGTGAGTTTATATGACAATGGTCTCTCGTATCTTGTATAATCCCCAAGCAGTGAGTTTATATGACAATGGTCTCTCGTATCTTGTATAATCCCCAAGCAGTGAGTTTATATGACAATGGTCTCTCGTATCTTGTATAATCCCCAAGCAGTGAGTTTATATGACAATGGTCTCTCGTATCTTGTATAATCCCCATGCAGTGAGTTTATATGACAATGGTATCTCGTATCTTGTATAATCCCCAAGCAGTGAGTTTATATGACAATGGTCTCTCGTATCTTGTATAATCCCCAAGCAGTGAGTTTATATGACAATGGTCTCTCATATCTTGTATAATCCCCAAGCAGTGAGTTTATATGACAATGGTCTCTCGTATCTTGTATAATCCCCAAGCAGTGAGTTTATATGACAATGGTCTCTCGTATCTTGTATAATCCCCAAGCAGTGAGTTTATATGACAATGGTCTCTCGTATCTTGTATAATCCCCAAGCAGTGAGTTTATATGACAATGGTCTCTCGTATCTTGTATAATCCCCAAGCAGTGAGTTTATATGACAATGGTATCTCGTATCTTGTATAATCCCCAAGCAGTGAGTTTATATGACAATGGTCTCTCGTATCTTGTATAATCCCCAAGCAGTGAGTTTATATGACAATGGTCTCTCGTATCTTGTATAATCCCCAAGCAGTGAGTTTATATGACAATGGTATCTCGTATCTTGTATAATCCCCAAGCAGTGAGTTTATATGACAATGGTCTCTCGTATCTTGTATAATCCCCAAGCAGTGAGTTTATATGACAATGGTCTCTCGTATCTTGTATAATCCCCATGCAGTGAGTTTATATGACAATGGTATCTCGTATCTTGTATAATCCCCAAGCAGTGAGTTTATATGACAATGGTCTCTCGTATCTTGTATAATCCCCAAGCAGTGAGTTTATATGACAATGGTCTCTCGTATCTTGTATAATCCCCATGCAGTGTGTTTATATGACAATGGTATCTCGTATCTTGTATAATCCCCAAGCAGTGAGTTTATATGACAATGGTCTCTCGTATCTTGTATAATCCCCAAGCAGTGAGTTTATATGACAATGGTCTCTCGTATCTTGTATAATCCCCAAGCAGTGAGTTTATATGACAATGGTATCTCGTATCTTGTATAATCCCCAAGCAGTGAGTTTATATGACAATGGTCTCTCGTATCTTGTATAATCCCCAAGCAGTGAGTTTATATGACAATGGTCTCTCGTATCTTGTATAATCCCCATGCAGTGAGTTTATATGACAATGGTATCTCGTATCTTGTATAATCCCCAAGCAGTGAGTTTATATGACAATGGTCTCTCGTATCTTGTATAATCCCCAAGCAGTGAGTTTATATGACAATGGTCTCTCGTATCTTGTATAATCCCCATGCAGTGAGTTTATATGACAATGGTCTCTCGTATCTTGTATAATCCCCAAGCAGTGAGTTTATATGACAATGGTCTCTCGTATCTTGTATAATCCCCAAGCAGTGAGTTTATATGACAATGGTCTCTCGTATCTTGTATAATCCCCAAGCAGTGAGTTTATATGACAATGGTCTCTCGTATCTTGTATAATCCCCAAGCAGTGAGTTTATATGACAACGGTCTCTCGTATCTTGTATAATCCCCAAGCAGTGAGTTTATATGACAATGGTCTCTCGTATCTTGTATAATCCCCAAGCAGTGAGTTTATATGACAATGGTCTCTCGTATCTTCTATAATCCCCAAGCAGTGAGTTTATATGACAATGGTCTCTCGTATCTTGTATAATCCCCAAGCAGTGAGTTTATATGACAATGGTCTCTCTCGTATCTTGTATAATCCCCAAGCAGTGAGTTTATATGACAATGGTCTCTCGTATCTTGTATAATCCCCAAGCAGTGAGTTTATATGACAATGGTCTCTCGTATCTTGCATAATCCCCAAGCAGTGAGTTTATATGACAATGGTCTCTCGTATCTTGTATAATCCCCAAGCAGTGAGTTTATATGACAATGGTCTCTCGTATCTTGTATAATCCCCAAGCAGTGAGTTTATATGACAATGGTCTCTCGTATCTTGTATAATCCCCAAGCAGTGAGTTTATATGACAATGGTCTCTCGTATCTTGTATAATCCCCAAGCAGTGAGTTTATATGACAACGGTCTCTCGTATCTTGTATAATCCCCAAGCAGTGAGTTTATATGACAATGGTCTCTCGTATCTTGTATAATCCCCAAGCAGTGAGTTTATATGACAATGGTCTCTCGTATCTTGTATAATCCCCAAGCAGTGAGTTTATATGACACTGGTCTCTCGTATCTTGTATAATCCCCAAGCAGTGAGTTTATATGACACTGGTCTCTCGTATCTTGTATAATCCCCAAGCAGTGAGTTTATATGACAATGGTCTCTCGTATCTTGTATAATCCCCAAGCAGTGAGTTTATATGACAATGGTCTCTCGTATCTTGTATAATCCCCAAGCAGTGAGTTTATATGACAATGGTCTCTCGTATCTTGTATAATCCCCAAGCAGTGAGTTTATATGACAATGGTCTCTCGTATCTTGTATAATCCCCAAGCAGTGAGTTTATATGACAATGGTCTCTCTTATCTTGTATAATCCCCAAGCAGTGAGTTTATATGACAATGGTCTCTCGTATCTTGTATAATCCCCAAGCAGTGAGTTTATATGACAATGGTCTCTCGTATCTTGTATAATCCCCAAGCAGTGAGTTTATATGACAGTGGTCTCTCGTATCTTGTATAATCCCCAAGCAGTGAGTTTATATGACAGTGGTCTCTCGTATCTTGTATAATCCCCAAGCAGTGAGTTTATATGACAGTGGTCTCTCGTATCTTGTATAATCCCCAAGCAGTGAGTTTATATGACAATGGTCTCTCGTATCTTGTATAATCCCCAAGCAGTGAGTTTATATGACAATGGTCTCTCGTATCTTGTATAATCCCCAAGCAGTGAGTTTATATGACAGTGGTCTCTCGTATCTTGTATAATCCCCAAGCAGTGAGTTTATATGACAGTGGTCTCTCGTATCTTGTATAATCCCCAAGCAGTGAGTTTATATGACAGTGGTCTCTCGTATCTTGTATAATCCCCAAGCAGTGAGTTTATATGACAATGGTCTCTCGTATCTTGTATAATCCCCAAGCAGTGAGTTTATATGACAATGGTCTCTCGTATCTTGTATAATCCCCAAGCAGTGAGTTTATATGACAATGGTCTCTCGTATCTTGTATAATCCCCAAGCAGTGAGTTTATATGACAATGGTCTCTCGTATCTTGTATAATCCCCAAGCAGTGAGTTTATATGACAGTGGTCTCTCGTATCTTGTATAATCCCCAAGCAGTGAGTTTATATGACAGTGGTCTCTCGTATCTTGTATAATCCCCAAGCAGTGAGTTTATATGACAGTGGTCTCTCGTATCTTGTATAATCCCCAAGCAGTGAGTTTATATGACAATGGTCTCTCGTATCTTGTATAATCCCCAAGCAGTGAGTTTATATGACAATGGTCTCTCGTATCTTGTATAATCCCCAAGCAGTGAGTTTATATGACAATGGTCTCTCGTATCTTGTATAATCCCCAAGCAGTGAGTTTATATGACAATGGTCTCTCGTATCTTGTATAATCCCCAAGCAGTGAGTTTATATGACAATGGTCTCTCGTATCTTGTATAATCCCCAAGCAGTGAGTTTATATGACAATGGTCTCTCGTATCTTGTATAATCCCCAAGCAGTGAGTTTATATGACAATGGTCTCTCGTATCTTGTATAATCCCCAAGCAGTGAGTTTATATGACAATGGTCTCTCGTATCTTGTATAATCCCCAAGCAGTGAGTTTATATGACAATGGTCTCTCGTATCTTGTATAATCCCCAAGCAGTGAGTTTATATGACAATGGTCTCTCGTATCTTGTATAATCCCCAAGCAGTGAGTTTATATGACAATGGTCTCTCGTATCTTGTATAATCCCCAAGCAGTGAGTTTAGTAATATAGAAATTAACCCCTTCTGTACCGGCAACGTATTTTTAACTTTATTATAGCTATATTTAGACTATTTTGTGAGGTTTAAGAAGGATCTGTGGTAGTAAAAAGGATTAAATGAGATAGTTTGATGCCTGTTAATTTGAAGGAAGTCCCTTCCAAGCTTTATAAAATCGTCTAATAGTAGCCAGATTAAAATTGTAAAGACGTCAACGTTACATAAAGGGTTAATATGAGAGAGAGAGAGAGAGAGAGAGAGAGAGAGAGAGAGAGAGAGAGAGAGAGAGAGAGAGAGAGAGAGAGAGAGAAAGAGATGTAATAGTAGTCTTATGAATAATATCGTGAATGCATTTAGAGACTTTGGTGTTTTGAAGATTTAGAGATCATGGTGTTCTCTGAGATTATTTTAGGAGTCCGAGGGTAGTGAAGACATAAAACCCTGGTTCCCCTCTTAAGGGGGGATGGTTCACTTTTCGGGCGATTTTTGCATGTATTCATTATGTTTATAGTTTCCTCCCTAGACCTCCATCAAATATGTTTATAGTTTCCTCCCTAGACCTCCATCAAATATGTTTATAGTTTCCTCCCTAGACCTCCATCAAATTTAAAAAAGAAACATCCATTAGATCCCCCTTGTAGATTAATTTGTACATTTTTCTTTAGAAATTTTTTCCGGTCGAAGGCCGGTTCTTCCAACATTACAGGTTTAGCATCGTTCGCCAGGGAATAAATCGACACCTAAATAGAACGAAAGGTCTAAATATTGACGAAGAAATGGGGCGGAAGGTCTTAAATTCGACTAACTAATGGGGCAAACATCTTAACATCTGAACACTAATGAGGCTAAACATGAGGGAGAAAGTGGTCTAGAAAACCGGCCCATGTCCCCTTAATCGTTAAAATAATCTCAGAGAACACCATGATCTCTAAATCTTCATAACACCAAAGTCTCTAAATGCATCCACGATATTATGCATAAGACTACTATTACAATGCACGAGAGAGAGAAACAGAGAGAGAGAGAGAGAGGTATCTTTGCTCAGCAGCCGACGCTCTACTACTATGCCACGGCTTGCGACTGGAATGCAGCTGCAAATTACTAGCTGAATATAATTGGCTGGAATCTCTTGTCTAATCCAACAGAAAAAACAAAACAAGAAGGATAATCCTAGGGTCCAATTACTATACACTCTCCTATGCAACGGAGGTTAAAGGGATAGTGCTTGTTTTTATTTATTAAGACTTTTCGTGCCATTTAGGTCTCGATTTTTTCCTGGCGAGCGAAAGCGAGCCTGTAACTTTAGAAGGTACCAGCCTTCGGCCGTGACATTTTCTACCGAAAAATTTACAAATTTATCTTGAAAGGAGGTCTATGGGGTGTTTCTTTAAGCTTGGAAATCTAGGGAAGAAACTCCATATAAATATTGACAGAGAAATGGGGCGAAAGGTCTTAAAATAGCCAAACTAATGGAACGAACGTCTTAAAATATCAAAGCTAGTTGAACTATAAACATGAGGTAGAAAAAGCAGCTACCTTCCCCATAAAATCATGAGAGATTGATAATATAATTGTTTATTCCTTTCATCACAAGAAATGGCAATCAGTATTCTTTTCATTTTCTCCCTCTCCCTTCTCCTTTCTAATATCTACAATGGCCCAGCATTTAATTATTGTGTTGATAGTGTTTCGATATTACTTTGAGTGTTTCTTGTTTTTATTTTGTTTTGATATTGTTTTGATATTATATATATTTTGCTTTGATTTTGTATTTGCATTGTATTGAAATTTCTTTGCTAGTGTTTTGATGTTTCTTTGAGTGTTTCTTGTTTTAATAATGTTATGATTTTGTTTTGAATTGTTTTAATATTGATTCTATTATGTTTTGATTGTGTTTAGATGTTGTTTTGATACTATTTTTATATTGTTTTGAAATTGTTTCTATTATGTTTTAATGGTGTTTTGATATTACTTTGAGTGTTTCTTCTTTTGATTATGTTATGAATTTGTTTTGATATTGTTTTGATGTTGAAGTGATACAGTTTTATTATTGTTTTAATAGTGCTTTGCGTCTTTCTTGTTTTGATTATGTTACGATTTTGTTTTGATATTGTTTTGATTGTGTTTTGACGTTGTTTTGATACTATTTTAATAATATTTTGATTTTGGTTTGATCTTCTTTCGATACTATTTTGATATTATTTTGATATTGCTTTGATTTTGTTCTGATATTGTTTTTATATTGTTTAGATATTGTAGAACGCCTGTTCTACTGTTGTCCGCAATAAGGAGGAAGAATTCAAACGGTACCGACGCCTTAAAACTCAAGATTCTCATTCTTCATATGTTTCTGCCCGGAATCAAGCCAAATCTGTTCTTCGACTTGCCAAACACTCTTTCATTAATAATAAATGCACTGAACTATCCAACTCTAGCTCTTCCCAAGCTTTCTGGCATCTAGCCAAAAACCTCTCCAACAATTTATCTTCCTCGTCTTTCCCTCCCCTTTCCCACTCTGATGGCACAACCATCACTTCTTCCTCTGACAAAGCTAAACTCTTCGCTCAAACTTTTGCTAGAAACTCCACCTTGGATGATTCCGGTGCTATTCCTCCCTCTCTGCCCTCCTCTCTCTTACTTATGCCTAATATCCTAATCTCTTCTAAAGATGTACTTTCAACCCTCTCTGGGCTTAACACTAATAAGGCGTACGGTCCGGACGGTGTTCCTCCTGTTGTTCTCAAAAACTGTGCTTCCGTGCTGACTCCCTGCCTAGGCAAACTCTTTCGTCTCTGTCTATCCTCTAACGTCTTCCCTTCATTCTGGAAGTTTGCTCACATTCAACCTGTCCCAAAGAAGGGTGACCGCTCTCAACCCTCCAACTATCGTCCGATTGCTCTTATCTCTTGTCTTTCTAAATTTGTTGAAACTATTCTTGCTTCCAAATTTCTTAAGCATTTCTCTTCTTATAATCTGCTCTCAGATCGCCAGTATGGCTTCCTTAACCCGGGAACTGCGGGGAGACTCTTAAGAGTTCCCCCGGCGGACTGCGGGGAGACTCTTAAGAGTCAGAGAAAAAAAAAATCAACTTTTGACATCGAAAAAAAAAAAAAAAAAAAAAATCTCAGTCCTCCACCTCCCCTCCTTCCCCACTTTCCTCCTCTCCTTCAGTTATCACCTATTTTCCCTGTTATTCCCTTATTCTGAGGTATATTTTCGTGCTAACATTAGAAATCCGGTTGCAGGGTGTGGTCATCACTGATAGCAAGCGAATGCAAGAGAGAGAGAGAGAGTATCGATCGACTGTGTCTCAGTGGCCTTGGGGGAAATTGGCGGGAAAGCAGCTTGCCTCACCCATACATTATACAACTCGCGGGCTATATCTCCGATTTTGACCATCCAAACGCTGTTTTCACTCGTTTTATTGTTGTTTCAGGTTAATACCTTTATAATCAACCCATAATAGGCGCATATGGATATGTATTAATGCTATTAATGGTACAATGAATATTTTAGTGACGGAAACACCTCAAATACATGCGCACAGGGAGAGGTGTCTAATTACCCCCATGTGCACTTCAGAGGTTAAGGGTCGCTCTACTGGTGATCTTCTTTCATATCTTACTAACTCTTGGTCATCCTCCTTTCAGGACTTCGGTGAGACTTTTTCTATTGCACTAGACATATCTAAAGCCTTCGATAGAGTCTGTCATAAATCTTTAATTTCTAAACTACCCTAAACTATCCTTCGGTTTCTATCCCTCCATCTGTGCCTTTGTCTCTAATTTCCTTTCCGGCCGTTCCATAGCCGCGGTTGTGGACGGCCATTGTTCATTTCCTCACCCTATAAACTCTGGTGTTCCTCAGGGCTCTGTCCTATCTCCTATCCTCTTTCTAATTTTTATAAATGATCTCCTTAACTGTACCTTAATTCCCATCCATTCATACGCAGACGACTCAACCTTACACTACTCCATTAGTTTTTCAGAACGCCCCTGCCAGCAATCCCTCAACGACAAACGTAATGAAGCCATAGAACTCTTAAATTCTGATCTAAATACTATTTCCAATTGAGGCAGAGAAAACCTTGTTAAGTTTAATGCTTCCAAAACCCAATTTCTCCATCTATCTACCCGTCAGGATCTCCCAGCGGACTATCCCTTATTCTTCAACAATACAAAAATCAACCCTTCATCTTCTCTCAATATTCTTGGTGTCTCTTTTTCTTCTGCTCTCATTTGGAAGGACCATATTACCAGTCTTGCTAAGGCAGCCTCCCAGAAGCTGGGTGTGCTCAACCGCCTTAGGGGGTTCTTTTCCCCTGCACAGCTTCTTGCTCTGTACAGGGGCATAGTGCGCCCTTGTATTGAGTATTGTTCACATGTGTGGGGAGGTTCCTCTCACACCGCTCTCCTAGACAAAGTTGAAAGGAAGGCCTTTTGTATCATTAACTCCCGTCCACTCACCAACTCTCTGCAATCTCTCTCTCTCCGCCGCAATGTTGCATCTCTCTCGCTATTCTATCGCTACTATAATAATCAGTGTTCCTCAGAGCTATCCCAGTGCATACCACCTCCTTTACGTAGGGCACGTGGTACCCGTCTTGCAACTCAATCCCACCCCTACTCTGTGCAACTCTCCAACCCAAGAGTGAAACGTTACTCTCAAACTTTCTTCTACTCAACAGCTGAGCTGTGGAACTCTCTCCCAGAATCAGTCTTTCCCTCTTCCTATGACTTAAATTGCTTCAAACTCCGTGTGTCCAGGCATTTTGGCTCGAACGTCCCTTGATGTTGGCCCTGTCACTCTTTCAACTATGGGGGAGGCACTCACTATAGGCAGTTATGCCTTTTGCCTCCCTCAATCATATAGAACAAAAGAAAAGCAAAATATGCTTTTGATATTTTTCCGATGTTGTTTTATATTGCTTTGATTTTGTTCTGATTTTGTTTTGATATTGGTTTGATATTGTATTGATAGCGTTTTGATATACTTTTGATGTTGTTTTGATATTGTTTTAATGTTGTTTTGATATTATTTTGATCTTGAAGTGATACTAATAGGCCGGTTCCTCTTAAATTACAGGCTCGCTATCGCTCGCCAGCAACAAATCAACACCTATATGGCACGACAGGTCCTAAAATTGACCGAAATGGGGCGAAAGTTCTTAAAACCGCCAAACCAATGGGGCGAATCTCCCCTTTACACATTACACACACCAAGCTCTTGTTCTGAAATATTTAAGTATTTATTCATAATGTGCGTGTGTGTGTGTGTGTAAGTGTGTGCAAGTGTGTGTGGGTGTTTGTGTGTGGGTGTAAGTGTGTTAGTGTGTGTGTGGGTGTGTGTGCGTGTGTGTGTGTGTGTAAGTGTGTTAGTGTGGGTGTGTGTGTGTGTGTGTGTATGCAAGTGTGTGTGTGTATGTGCGTGTGTGTGTGTGTGTGTAAGTGTGTTAGTGTGTGTGTGTGTGTGTGTGCGTGTGTGTGTAAGTGTGTTAGTGTGTGTGTGGGTGTGTGTGTGTGCAAGAGTGTGTATGTGTATGTGGGTGTGTGTGTGTGCGTGTGTGTTAGTGTGGGTGTGCGTGTGTGTGTGTGTGTAAGTGTGTGTGTGGGTGTGTGTGTGCGTGTGTGTGTGTGTGTAAGTGTGTTAGTGTGTGTGTGTGTGTGTGTGCTAGTGTGTGTATGTGGCTGTGTGTATGTAAGTGTGTGTGCATATGTTAGTAGTGTGTGTATGTAAGTGTGTGTGCGTGTGTGTGTGTGTGTATGTAAGTGTGTGTGCGTGTGTGTGTGTGTGTATGTAAGTGTAATAATAATAATAATAATAAGTGTGTGTGTGTGTGTGTATGTAAGTGTGCGTGTGTGTGTGTGTGTGTTTCATATATACACTAATTAAGGGAGTTATTTTTCCCTGTCTTCATTTTCTCATAGACGTTTTATCTTCGCCCTTTGTCTTGTTTATATTATCTTCGCCCTTTGTCTTGTTTATATTATCTCCGCCCTTTGTCTTGTTTATATTATCTTCGCCCTTTGTCTTGTTTATATTATCTTCGCCCTTTGTCTTGTTTATATTATCTTCGCCCTTTGTCTTGTTTATATTATCTTCGCCCTTTGTCTTGTTTATATTATCTTCGCCCTTTGTCTTGTTTATATTATCTTCGCCCTTTGTCTTGTTTATATTATCTCCGCCCTTTGTCTTGTTTATATTATCTTCGCCCTTTGTCTTGTTTATATTATCTCCGCCCTTTGTCTTGTTTATATTATCTCCGCCCTTTGTCTTGTTTATATTATCTTCGCCCTTTGTCTTGTTTATATTATCTTCGCCCTTTGTCTTGTTTATATTATCTTCGCCCTTTGTCTTGTTTATATTATCTTCGCCCTTTGTCTTGTTTATATTATCTTCGCCCTTTGTCTTGTTTATATTATCTTCGCCCTTTGTCTTGTTTATATTATTCGCCCTTTGTCTTGTTTATATTATCTTCGCCCTTTGTCTTGTTTATATTATCTTCGCCCTTTGTCTTGTTTATATTATCTTCGCCCTTTGTCTTGTTTATATTATCTTCGCCCTTTGTCTTGTTTATATTATCTTCGCCCTTTGTCTTGTTTATATTATCTTCGCCCTTTGTCTTGTTTATATTATCTTCGCCCTTTGTCTTGTTTATATTATCTTCGCCCTTTGTCTTGTTTATATTATCTTCGCCCTTTGTCTTGTTTATATTATCTTCGCCCTTTGTCTTGTTTATATTATCTTCGCCCTTTGTCTTGTTATATTATCTTTCGCCCTTTGTCTTGTTTATATTATCTTCGCCCTTTGTCTTGTTTATATTATCTTCGCCCTTTGTCTTGTTTATATTATCTTCGCCCTTTGTCTTGTTTATATTATCTTCGCCCTTTGTCTTGTTTATATTATCTTCGCCCTTTGTCTTGTTTATATTATCTTCGCCCTTTGTCTTGTTTATATTATCTTCGCCCTTTGTCTTGTTTATATTATCTTCGCCCTTTGTCTTGTTTATATTATCTTCGCCCTTTGTCTTGTTTATATTCTTCGCCCTTTGTCTTGTTTATATTATCTTCGCCCTTTGTCTTGTTTATATTATCTTCGCCCTTTGTCTTGTTTATATTATCTTCGCCCTTTGTCTTGTTTATATTATCTTCGCCCTTTGTCTTGTTTATATTATCTTCGCCCTTTGTCTTGTTTATATTATCTTCGCCCTTTGTCTTGTTTATATTATCTTCGCCCTTTGTCTTGTTTATATTATCTTCGCCCTTTGTCTTGTTTATATTATCTTCGCCCTTTGTCTTGTTTATATTATCTTCGCCCTTTGTCTTGTTTATATTATCTTCGCCCTTTGTCTTGTTTATATTATCTTCGCCCTTTGTCTTGTTTATATTATCTCCGCCCTTTGTCTTTTTTATATTATCTCCGCCCTTTGTCTTGTTTATATTATCTTCGCCCTTTGTCTTGTTTATATTATCTTCGCCCTTTGTCTTGTTTATATTATCTTCGCCCTTTGTCTTGTTTATATTATCTTCGCCCTTTGTCTTGTTTATATTTATCGTTAAGGGGGGATGGTTGTGTTTTTGGTCTATTTATTTATTAATTTATATTTTTTTAGTTTCCTTGCTTGACCTCCATCAAGTTTTTAAATAATCACCCCCTAGAAAACTTCGAGATAAATGTGTTCACTTTTTCGGTAGAAAAATGTCCTGGCCGAAGGCCGATTCCTCCTAAAATTACAGGCTCACTATCGCTCGCCAGAAAAAATCGTCACCTAAATGGCACGAATTAAAGGTCCTAATATTGAAAAAAAAATGGGGTGAAAGGAATTTCAAATCGCCAACTTATGGAAGGAACATTTTAAAATATCAAAACTACTGGGGTTAAACATGAGGGAGAAGAGAGTCCAGAAAAAGCAACCATCCCCCCTTAACCCTTTCAGTACCGGTGCTGTCCTTTTAACTTTATTCTGGCTACCATAAGGCGGTTTTATTCAGCTTAAAAAGGGTCTCCAGTAGCTAACAGGCTTCGAACCATCTCACTTAAGGGGGGATGGTCGCTTTTTCTGGACCCCCTTCTCCCTCGTGTTTAGCCACATTAGTTTTTAGATTTTAAGACGTTCTGCCTATTAGTTTGGCGATTTTGAGACTTTTCGTTCTATTTTCTTGTCAATATTAAAACCTATCGTGCCATTTAGGGGTCGAAATTTTCCTGGCGAGCGATAGCGAGCCTTCGACCAGGACATTTATCTATAATGTTGTTTACAAATATATCTTGAAGGAGGGTCTGGGGGGCGGGGGGTAATTAAGCTTCGACCAGGACATTTATCTATAATGTTGTTTACAAATATATCTTGAAGGAGGGTCTGGGGAGCGCGTAATTAACCTTAATGGAGGTCTAGAGAGGAAACTATAGATATATATATAAAAAGGCATATAAATGATCAAATGTATACGCCCATCTCCCATTAACCCCTACAGTACCGGTGACGTCCTTGTCATTATATTGTGGCAACTATTAGACGATTTTATTCAGATTAGGAACATTTAGCAAAGACCTATAGCAATATTAAGGTTTAGCAAAGACCTATAGCAATATTAAGGTTTAGCAAAGACCTATAGCAATATTAAGGTTTAGCAAAGACCTATAGCAATATTAAGGTTTAGCAAAGACCTATAGCAATATTAAGTTTAGCAAAGACCTACAGTATAGCAATATTAAGGTTTAGCAAAGACCTATAGCAATATTAAGGTTTAGCAAAGACCTATAGCAATATTAAGGTTTAGCAAAGACCTATAGCAATATTAAGGTTTAGCAAAGACCTATAGCAATATTAAGGTTTAGCAAAGACGTATAGCAATATTAAGGTTTAGCAAAGACCTATAGCAATATTAAGGTTTAGCAATGACCTATAGCAATATTAAGGTTTAGCAAAGACCTATAGCAATATTAAGGTTTAGCAAAGACCTATAGCAATATTAAGGTTTAGCAAAGACCTATAGCAATATTAAGGTTTAGCAAAGACCTATAGCAATATTTAGGTTTAGCAAAGACCTATAGCAATATTAAGGTTTAGCAAAGACCTATAGCAATATTAAGGTTTAGCAAAGACCTATAGCAATATTAAGGTTTAGCAAAGACCTATAGCAATATTAAGGTTTAGCAAAGACCTATAGCAATATTAAGGTTTAGCAAAGACCTATAGCAATATTAAGGTTTAGCAAAGACCTATAGCAATATTAAGGTTTAGCAAAGACCTATAGCAATATTAAGGTTTAGCAAAGACCTATAGCAATATTAAGGTTTAGCAAAGACCTATAGCAATATTAAGGTTTAGCAAAGACCTATAGCAATATTAAGGTTTAGCAAAGACCTATAGCAAATTAAGGTTTAGCAAAGACCTATAGCAATATTAAGGTTTAGCAAAGACCTATAGCAATATTAAGGTTTAGCAAAGACCTATAGCAATATTAAGGTTTAGCAAAGACCTATAGCAATATTAAGGTTTAGCAAAGACCTATAGCAATATTAAGGTTTAGCAAAGACCTATAGCAATATTTAGGTTTAGCAAAGACCTATAGCAATTAAGGTTTAGCAAAGACCTATAGCAATATTAAGGTTTAGCAAAGACCTATGGCAATATTAAGGTTTAGCAAAGACCTATAGCAATATTAAGGTTTAGCAAAGACCTATAGCAATATTAAGGTTTAGCAAAGACCTATAGCAATATTAAGGTTTAGCAAAGACCTATAGCAATATTAAGGTTTAGCAAAGACCTATAGCAATATTAAGGTTTAGCAAAGACCTATAGCAATATTTAGGTTTAGCAAAGACCTATAGCAATTAAGGTTTAGCAAAGACCTATAGCAATATTAAGGTTTAGCAAAGACCTATGGCAATATTAAGGTTTAGCAAAGACCTATAGCAATATTAAGGTTTAGCAAAGACCTATAGCAATATTAAGGTTTAGCAAAGACCTATAGCAATATTAAGGTTTAGCAAAGACCTATAGCAATATTAAGGTTTAGCAAAGACCTATAGCAATATTAAGGTTTAGCAAAGACCTATAGCAATATTAAGGTTTAGCAAAGACCTATAGCAATATTAAGGTTTAGCAAAGACCTATAGCAATATTAAGGTTTAGCAAAGACCTATAGCAATATTAAGGTTTAGCAAAGACCTATAGCAATATTAAGGTTTAGCAAAGACCTATAGCAATATTAAGGTTTAGCAAAGACCTATAGCAATATTAAGGTTTAGCAAAGACCTATAGCAATATTAAGGTTTCAAACTATCTCAACCAACCGTTTTAACTACCGCAGATCCTGCCTAAGCTGCATAATATCGGCTGAATATAACTAGAATAAGAGATAACACTCGTTGCTGGTACTCAAAGGGTTAAAAGTCGTACCATTCATTCACAAATACTCCACGAGAATCTGTATATCTGTCAGTGTTGCTGTGTCCGTGGAGTAGGGAGGTACTGGGCCGCCGCGCTCCTGCCTTTCCACTCGCCTCCAGAACTAACTTGATAACTTCTTGGCTAATGTAAAATTGACTGTTAAGAATTTGGGCGTTATATATCTTGTAATTAATCTGTAATTGGAGTTTTCTACTTGATTGAGGGAGTTCCCGATGAGAAAACAAATACATTGTATAATTTTGATGCAGTAATGACCGTATGTGAGGAAACGTGGTCATGTTGTCAAATTGGCACGATTTAGTGCAGCTTAAGAAGGATCTGTGGTTGCAAAAAATATTAAGGGGAGATGGGTCGCTTTTCAAGATCCCCTTTTCCCTCATGTTTCGCCCCATTCATTTTCAGATTTTAAGATATTTACCCCATTAGTTTGTCGATTTTAAGACATTTCACCCAATGTTTTTCTTCAATATTAAGAATATTTAGGTGTGGATTGTTTTCCTGGTGAACGATAGTGAGCCTGTAATGTTGGAATAACCTTGTTTAACCTCTTATCAAGGAAATAATTACACACCATTTACACCTTAAAACAGTTATCTAATCATACAGTATGTAACCACAATATTTACAAAAAACTTATCATTCACTAAACTTATCAACAGCTATATTATTATATTGATCGCACCAACCAACTTATCAACAGCTATATTATTATATTGATCCCACCAACCAACTTATCAACAGTTATATTATTATATTGATCCCACCAACCAACTTATCAACAGCTATATTATTATATTGATCCCACCAACCAACTTATCAACAGTTATATTATTATATTGATCCCACCAACCAACTTATCAACAGCTATATTATTATATTGATCCCACCAACCAACTTATCAACAGCTATATTATTATATTGATCCCACCAACCAACTTATCAACAGCTATATTATTATATTGATCCCACCAACCAACTTATCAACAGCTATATTATTATATTGATCCCACCAACCAACTTATCAACAGCTATATTATTATATTGATCCCACCAACCAACTTATCAACAGCTATATTATTATATTGATCCCACCAACCAACTTATCAACAGCTATATTATTATATTGATCCCACCAACCAACTTCATTTCTAAACTCAATTAATGAAATCAACAAATACATGTGGCACTCCAAGGACTCGAACGGATACTCACATCGAAATTCCGCACACTTATGCATTACGCTATCAACGAAAGCATAAATGATTTTGTATTGATATTTCCAGATAATTATCAATATGTTATATATTTAAAACCAATATAAATCGAATACGGAGCCTGGCATGGAGTTTTATTAATCTAAATATATATTATCTAAGCTTAAATTTAAGGGGAGATGGGTTTATTTTTTGGTAGATATTTCATTAATTTCATATTGTTTTTAGTTTGCTCCCTAGACCTCCATCAAACTAAAAAAATAAAAAAATAAAATAACAAAATCTATTAGATCCCCCTTCTTGATTAATTTGTAAATTTTTCGGTAGAAAAACGTCCCGGCCGAAGGCCGATCATTCCAACATTACAGGCTCACTATCGTTCGCCAGGGAAAACATCGACACCTAAATAGCATGAAAGGTCTTAATATTGACAAAGAAATGGGGCGAAACGTCTTAAAATAGAAAAAACATCAGAAAATCTGAAAACTAATGGGGTTAAGCATGAGGGAGAAGGGTGTCTAGAAGAACCAGCCCATCTCCCCTTAAAGAGGCCTAGTGAAGCGGTATCAAATATCTAGCCCCTTTTATTTCTCTTCTTCTTGAAACTACGATACCGGTACGTTTATATGGCAGTGCTTTTGAAACTACGATACCGGTACGTTTATATGGCAGTGCTTTTGAAACTACGATACCGGTACGTTTATATGGCAGTGCTTTTGAAGGGCGTAGTGATAACCAGAACAAGCACCAAAATGTGCTTTGTGTTCTTGGTGTTGGCAATAGTGCTCCCCCAGGCCGCTCTACACAAAGAAGGTAAGGTTATGGAAGTTTTGTTTAAGGGGGCCAACCTCGTTTTGTTGTCTCTCTCTGGGTTGCATCCATTCGGTCCCATTCAGCCTACTGTTTTAAGACGTTTATCCCCATTAAGACGTCGATTTTATTTTTGTAAATGTTTTTGACAGCAGGCTAAATTTGTACAATTTTCGATGGAAAAATTTCTCCGGCGAAGCCGGATTTCTCCATACAATGCTGGCTCGCTATCGCTCGTCAGGAAGAAATCGACACCTGGATGGGAATAAATGTCTTAAAACAGTAGGCTTAAACCGCGAAAGAAAATATGCTTGTAACGCAATCATGTATGCATGCATGTATATACTCAGGCACATAGCCTACCCCATTGCTGGGGGTGGCCGACTCGAGACAGAGCCCCGAACAGACACAACATTCAAGAGATTCAATCATGAGCATTATATTTCCTTGTATATAATCACGGCGAGAAACAAAACATATATGGACAACTGTACAGGAACGCTTTTAGACCATTTCAGTCACTTGAGTGTTGGTTATCATTTGTTGATCGTGTTTGCAGCCCCTATGCCGCGGACATGGATCTCAATTAAGGGGGGAGGGGCGTATTTATTTGCTCATTTATGTATATTTATATAATTGGTTTAGACATTCGGCTCATTAGTTTGGCAATTTTCAGACCTTTCGCCTTATTTCTTTGTCAATATGGTGTTGTGCTTCTTTCGCTGTCTCCCTCCCACACTCACTCTCACTCTCACTCTCTCTCTCATTGCACTACTTTTTACGATCAAGCCTTAATGTGATTTCAATATAATAATACCGTAATAAAATCCAATCTCATACAGTATTCAGGATATTATGTTCACCATTATTGCAATACACATTAACGTGCCCTATACGATCTACTCCTAGATTCTCAAATTACTAACAGTCGGGCTTATATAACATAAAAGGAAAGGACTACAGGTAAAGATTGGCTGGAATAGTGTTGTGACTGTTATTAATTGTTTTGTTTATCATTTCAATCAGTTTCTCCCATTTATTAAATACCATACATAGTATAAACGGTCTGCATTTAATTCTATGTGGCTCATGCACTTTTTGTCAATCAATTAAATGTAGAACTCGATCAAAGTCGGTGTTAACTTTTAGTAAGGTTTGAGTATAGAGCCCTTGAGTAGCAGGGCTCGCCTTCTCACTTCCCCTTTCTCTGTCTCTATTTGTGATCCCAGCCTCTCACCTCTACAAACCCCTTAATAATGAATAGGATTAATAGACAGTTTTACCATCAACTCTCCTCTATGTGTATCGAATTCAGGCAAAATTCATCACACACACTAATGAAGGGAAATATACTACATTCAGACCCGTTAAATCTTGGTTGCAGAAAGTGTGTGCTATGAGAGTTACAAGGAATAGTTAGTATCTCAGACCGTGCGATTCATTTCGGGGAAATATTCGAAGTGGAAGGAGAACAAAAATTCAGTGCACCACACTCCTTGCAGAGTGTGCAAAATACTATCTACTGTCTTCTTGATCTGCTCAACTGAGGAAATGTTTACAACTTCTGACGAAAGTTTGTTCCAGGTAGAACAGATCTTAAATGGGAAAGGGCTTCCACAAATACTAGTTCTGAATTTTTTCAATTCTAACTGCCAACCATGGTTGCGTATTGTATTCATATTGAGGATAAACATTTTGCTATGATACACATTAACAAACCCATTACATATTTTAAAACTTGAATGAACTGACCTCGTAGTCTGCGTAGAGAGAGAGAGAGAGAGAGAGAGAGAGAGAGAGGCAGAAGACCACTACAGCCGAGATTCTTGTAACCCACGTTGTGTATCGAGACTCATTTTGATAATACAATATACAGTATATTGTATTAATACATTCCTAGAAAATATTAAATGTTAGCCATTGTAAGCATGTACAATGATCGTTTAACAATAATTTGCAATACATGAGAACAATTGTCGCTAATCACTAACTGCCAGCTAGAGAAGGAAGGTGGGGGTGTTGGGGATAGTTTGGGGGTGGAAGGTGGGGGTAGACTTGGACCCGACTCCCCCCTTCCACCTGCCCAGGGTGGAGTAGGGGAAGGAAGGACCCACCCCTGAGCAACTTTTAGTACGCGTGAGTGTACATTCGAGGTACCGTTGTAAATGTTAATCACTCAAAAGTTTCACCTGACCTGGCTAAGAACAAAGCCACTCCAACAGCTTCTTCTCTCTCTCCAATACCCCTTCTCCCCTCTCAACACTCACACACAAAGCCACTCCAACAGCTTCCTCTCTCTCTCTCCAACACCCTTTTCCCCTCTCAACACTCTTCAGAAAGTAGATATATACGAGGTGCCGTTGTAAAGGCTTATCCCTCCATTCCTTCACCTAATAGGATGATGAACTTAGCACATTAATTCATATTTTAACGGGAGATTTCCATTTGAGGGATTTTTTTTTTCTGGATCCCTTTCTCCCTAATGTTTAGCCTCATTGCTTTTCAATTTTTAAAACGTCCCCCCCCCCCCCATTAGCTTAGCGATTTTCAGAACTTTCGCCCCATTTCTGTAAATTTTAAGATCTTTCGTGCCATTTAGGTGTCGAATTTTTCCTGGCGAGCGATAGCGAGCCTCTAATTTAAGGGGAACTGGCCTTCCGCCAGGATATTTTTCTTCCGAAAAATGTATTTTAAAAGGGGGTCTAGGGAGTGTAATTTTATGATTGATGGAGGTCAAGGGAACAAACTGAAAACCTTCCCTTAAACTGGTATATTTCTATCAACGAAGTACTTAAATGTGGATAATAATTAAGTGTGTGAATTATATATATATATATATATATATATATATATATATATATATATATATATATATATATATATATATATATATATATATATATATATATATATATATATATATATATATATATATATATATATATATATATATCTCTAATCTCTCAGTGGGGATCGAACCGTCGACCATCAGGACGATAGCCGACGCTTTAATCAACTACACCACGGCAGTTGATTAAAGCGTCGGCTATCATCCTGATGGTCGACGGTTCGATCCCCACTGAGAGATTAGAAATATATATATTTTTTTTTGTATGCACTATTTTGTTATTTACAGTTCTGGACAGCATAAGAACAGGAGTTTGTCAGATACCGAAAACTGTATAAAAAACCCACATATGAAAATATAATTACCAGTGAAAGTGCGGAGGAAAATTTTATATTCCATTTTAGTTCTGGGCTTGTTTTCAATGTCTTTCTGATTTCTCCTATATATAAATGTTATATTTTGGAATGATTATGCAATAGAGAACATGTCGGTGTTTAAGGGGGCAGCGCTTGGTTGTTCGTCTATGTATTCATTATGCAATAGAGAACATGTCGGTGTTTAAGGGGGTTCTTGGTTGTTCGTCTATGTATTCATTAATTTATGTATTTTTTAGTTTCCTCGCTAGACCTCCATCAAGCTTAAAATAGCACCCCAATGATTCAAGATAAATGTGTAAATTTTTCGGTAGAAAAATGTCACGGTCGAAGACCGGTTCCTTCTAAAATTACAGGCTCGCTATCGCTCGCCAGGAAAACAATCGACACCTAAATAGTACGAAAGGTCTTAACATTGATAACGAAATGGGGTGAAAGGTGTTAAAATCGACTAACTAACGGCACGAACATCTTAAAACCTTAAAACTAATATGCTAAACATGAGGGAGAAGGGGGTCCCTAAAAAGCAAGTACTACCCTCTTAAGGGGGTGTGACCTGCGTTTTTCCTCTATCATGGTTGTATTCATTCCTCTTAAGGGGGTGTGACCTGCGTTTTTCCTCTATCATGGTTGTATTCATTCCTCTTAAGGGGGTGTGACCTGCGTTTTTCCTCTATCATGGTTGTATTCATTCGGTCCCATTCAGCCTACTGTTTCCTCTATCATGGTTGTATTCATTCGGTCCCATTCAGCCTACTGTTTTAAGATGTTTATCCCCATCCAAATGTCGATTTTGTCCTGGCGAGCGATAGCGAGCCAGCATTTTATGGAGAAATCTGGCTTCGCCGGAGACGTTTTTCTATCGGAAAATGTACAAATTTAGCCAGCTGAGCTGTCTAACTCATTATCCAAAATATGGTGGCTCGGTATCGCTCGCCGGATATAAATTGACACCTGGATGAGGATAAACGTCTTAAAGCAGTAGGCTGAATTTGGGCCGAATGGATACAACCCAGAGAGAGAACAAAAGCAGGTCATCCCCCTTACAGAATGCTGTTAGTGGTTCCCGTTTGGTTTATACGTATTTATATTTAACCCTTTGAAGCTCTGACGCGTTTTAGCAGTTTATTTTGGCTATCATTAGACGATTTTATGCAGCCTTGGAAGGACCTGTGGGTATTAAAAAGGTAAATACTATCTTCCTGACTTCCATATGCCGTTACTAATCTGAATAAAATCGTCTAATAGTAGCCAGAACCAGAACAGAAACGCGTATTGGAGTTTGAAAGGGTTAAAGCTTATTTCCGCTTTACAGGAAGTTATACAAAATCTAGGCACAGTGTTTTTATTATATATATTATTTATTATATTTATTATCTATGTTTTTTTCTAAGCATGATTAAACAATTAAAAAACAATATATATATATATATATATATATATATATATATATATATATATATATATATATATATATATATATATATATATATATATATATATATATATATATATATATATATATATATATATATATATATATATATATATATACTATATATATATATATACAAAATTAATACACTGTTTTTCCTCACTGAAAGATTGAAGATTATCAGGAATTCAAGTGAAAACAAACAGAAAGTAACTAAAATGATAAAAAAGGCGTTTATAAAATACAAAGAGCAAATAATTAATGTTTAGCAGACTCACATTTTGGACGTATTTTTAAGCACATTTCAAAATACACTTAAACAAAATATATTGTTGCATCACTAGGAAATTTCATTAAAAAAAAAACAATAATAATATAAGAAGTTTGTACTGATTGTTGCTGTGTTTTTTTCGTTTCGGGGATATATATATTTCTTTTGAATTTAAGGGGAGATGGGTCGTTTTTCTAGAACCCCTTCTCCCTCATGTTTAGCCCCATTGGTTTTTCAGATTTAATGACGCTTGCCCCATTAGTTGGTCGATTATATAACCTTATATATGAGGCCTCGACCTTTCATGAATGCCTGTGCCTGATAACATCTGGTTGATTAAGCTGTGAGAGCCCCCCCCCCCCCATGACCACCACCACCCTGATAGCACCTCCAGTGACACATATGGTGCCTAATGGGGACGACGCCAGTAATGTCCAGGATGAAGGTAGGCTCGCAACATTTACCACTGTTTAGCTATATTACTTTTTTAGTTTTCTCCCTAGACCTCCATCACGCTGTAAAAAACACCCCCTAGACCCCCCTTCAAGATAAATTTGTAAATTTTTCGGTAGAAAAATTTCCCGGCCAAAGGCCGGTTACTCTTAAAATTACAGGTTCGCTATCGCTCGCCAAGAAAAAAATCACACCTACATGGCACGAAAGGCCTTAATAATGACAAAGAAATGGGGCATAAAGTTTTATAATCGCCAAACTGATGGGCCGAACGTCTGAAAATTTAAAACCTAATGGAGCTAAACATGAGGGAGAAGGGTGCCAGAAAAAAAACCCTAGACCCCCATCAATTAGCCACTTCAAGTTTCAGGCATTTAATACCGATAAATGTAAAGTAATACATAAACGTACGAAGAACGAAAGGATAAACAACTTCATGAATGTTAAGCCGGTATCACACGAGAGCTTTTATAGTCAACATTCGATGGTCAACATTTCTCTGGCAACATTTCTGGAATATTATGCACTGGTATCGGAAACTAGACTGATGGTAGATGAATTTGTATGTATGTATGTATGTATGTATGTATGTATGTATGTATGTATGTATGTATGTATGTATATATGTATGTATGTATGTATGTATGTGCTCAGGCCCAATCCCCACTTTTCCTATTTATGTTTTTATTTTCTATTTTACTCTTTTATTATTATTTTGTTTATATTTTCTTGGGGGTGGCCGACTCAAGACAGAGCATGAACAGGGAAAACACAAACCACAAGACAAAATAACGAACAAACACAGACAAAACACAAATTTAGGTAACAGAAAAATATTAAATGTGGGCCTCATAAGCTGCCAGACCAGTGTTGAGGATAAATGTTGATTGAAAAGCGCTCGTGTGATACCGGCTGTAGTCAACTCAAAATCATTATCATAGAAACCATCTTATCACTTGCTATGACATAATATGAACTATAATCTAATATATTTATTTCACTTCACACACCAAACACCTCCCAATGAAATTAATGCAAGCATGTGAACCTACCGGGGTTCGAACCTGGGTTAACACATACATATTTTAAACCATTACACCATCAAGGCAGTTTATTTGGTCATTCATTCCTTCATTTCTTAGTTTCCTCACTAGACCTCCATCAAGCTTTTAAAAAAACCCTAGACCCCCTTTCAAGATAAATTTGTACATTTTTCGATAGAAAAATTTCCCGGCCAAAGGCCGGTTCCTCTTAAAATTTCAGGCTCGTTATCGCTCGTCAGGATAAGAACGAAACCTAAATATTACGAAAGGTCATAAAATTGAAAAAAGGAATGGGGCGAAAGGTGTTAAAATCGCCAAACTAATGGGCCGAGCGTCTTTTAATCTCAAAACATATGGGGCTTAACACGAGGGAGAAAGGGGACCAGATAAACGACCCATCTCCCCTTAATGTTATCAAACATATAGACTAAAAATAATGAATTCGAATTTCGTTTGACCATGGCATTATCAAGCCACTGTCACACGAGCGCTTTTTCCGTCAATTTTCCATGAGCAAGTTTTTGCTGGTGATATTTAGGGATATTTTCGCATTGTATTCGGAAACTAGATCGAAGGTAGATTATGTTAGGTAGTTTTACCCTTGTCTAGCGGGGGTTTTTGGGCTTATTTGGGCATATTCAGGCCCTCCTGAATGATAAATCAAGTATCTGCATGAAAAGAAATTTATTCAGCAAAAAACTAGGCGCTAAAAGCTTCAAAATGAGACCAGAACGAGCTATGTAGCACTCGTGGTTCTCATACAGTGGACCCAGTAACATGGGAGTTTAGCGTATAGCGGCATATTTTTCCCAGCTATGCTCACTACTGGCTACACTGCCGGCCTCTCGAGAACACAGGGAACATGAGTTAATGGGCGGCGGTAAGCCCTGGGAGTCGGCTGTCTGGCCCGCTGCGCTCCCGGCCATTTGCACTCGATTTTAACCCTTTAAAAGCCTTAATAATGCTCCTAACTTGCTGCAAATTGGAGGTGGACTTAAGTCCGCTCCCGATCTTTAAGGGTTAATTCATATGGAACTTGTATTTTGAAGCTGCCAGACAACAATTGCTCGTAAAAATTGACGGAAAAATAGCTCGTATGACACCGCCTTCAATCTGGCATAGAACTGGTGTGGTTGAAATGCAACATAGGTGAACGATTCTATTGTTACAACCTTACTCCTCTTGGTTCATTAACACACAAAGAGCGGGTGGTAGGGTATTTTACACTGTGCCGCCCAGCGGGGGGTTTATACCCTAAATATGGTTGTTTCCGTATTCATTTTCATGCATAAACAAGACCCAGAGCATTGTTACATCCTGGGATATATAAACACTGGGCTCTTTCTATTGGACTAGGTATGCGGCAACAAGCAACAACGGAAAACGCTAGATCCAACCCTTATCTATAAACCCAGGCAACAAACCACCCTAAACCGTCAAGAGTCCTGCCTGGACAACAAGGTATCCTATGACTCGGTTACAGGGTGCACGCACTATAGATTGCTGATAGTCAAGCAGGCTATATAAAAGATCACACAATTAAGTTGACTTAAAGCTTCAAGGAAAAGATAGATAACGGAATTAAATTGCAGAAACAATTTAATAACAAACTAGAAGAAAGTACATTTAACGTTACGTTAATGAATACAACTAATCACCCCTGCGTGAAAGAAGGTGAAAGCAAACAGTCCTCAAAACATCGTACAGGTAGACAAGATGCAGGTTTCTAAACTGCATGCGGCTACTGTAGGATCTGATGTTTAGCAAAGAAAGTATGTTACGGATTTAGAGAACTCTTAACTCATAAGCAGGAATAAATACTAGTGATAGGACATACAGTGTATAATGGCATAGGTATAATTAAATAAAGGCAGCAACTCGCAACATAACCACATACAGGTGTGCTTCTCACTCTTAGTCAGGCAAGCCTGCTCGGACAGAGTCTCTAAGCCACACCCTGACTCACAATGCTCACAAAAACGGTAAACTGTGGCACAATAACAAGCATACAGAGATAATAAACCACTAGCTGTTAATCTGCCAGGTGGCAGAGGTCTAGCCGGAAGGATATAGGCTTCGGATACCCGGGCTGAGCCACCTGCTCTAGCCTAGGGACGTTCCCAAGTCTGTGCGCCAAATTACTCTAATTGAAAGGGTGCTCTCTTGAGAGACTCAGATCGCAAGTATCTGACTCTCTCCTGGCGACCCTAAAACAAAAGCAAGACGTGCTAGCGCAGTGCTGAGTGGACTAGGCAAGGGCCCTCACACAACACAACACTAGACACACAGGGACACAGACAAGAAAATGCCCCCAGACTCCCACGGGTATCCTAGTAAAGTCATGCGGGTCCACAGGACTCGCACCAGCAGACTTTACTTAAAGGATCGCAAAAAGCCTCCCCTCCGGTCTAGCCCCTGCTAACCTAACACAAGAACACCAGCAAGCATGAAACCACCAAATATGAGACAACAAAAAAGCTTCCTAGGTCTCATTAACAATTACATCTCTGCATAAGGCCCAAAATCCTATCTAGTTATCTGAGAGCTCGTCGTTAATACAATAATAGATATAAGGTCTATCAAGGGGATGGGATAATTAAATAGATTGGTGAAGTAGTGGAAGGAAGGTATACAAAGTAAGAGAGAAAGTTTCTAAGTGGGGTTGAGAGGGATAGATATCAAGGGGGTCCGAAGGGTACGACAGTGAGGTGAGCTCTGAGTCTTGAATCTGTCTGGACCCCGCCCTAGGCATGCAGAATACATCCCATGCTTGGCAACACTCAACGCAGTTGCCGGGTCAAAATCGTCTACCCCGTGCGTGAGTCGAAACTAAGCCTAACGTTGCAATAAAATGCATGTGGCAACATCAGGCTCGTCCCAAGCTGGACTCTCCGCGCGAAGCAACGTCCCCCAGCCGGTCTCTCTCTCCCGCTCGTCTCCTCCCACTCTCACTAGACTTACATCTTATATATTATAATGAAACAATCAACTATCGAGAATAAAATATACTAAGATGCGTTGGTTAAGAATAAGGGCAGCTACAAGCTGTGAAACAACATAAGAATATCCCAGACATTAGTTACATTGTCGTAGGATATATACTAAGGAAAAGCCGGCCGGCCGGCTGCCACCAGCCGGTTTCAAAACGGCTGGGCAGCCGACGCGCGCGCATGCCCGCACGTGGCTACTATGCAGAAGCGTCACAGCATAAAACAAGTATCTATCCCTGAAAGGGCGTAAACAGAGCTTTCCAATGACACCCGAACCATCCTTGTACGACCACTGGTTCTCTTGCAACGATCGTGCAACACGAGTGGAAAAATCCTAAAATAAGGTAAATTCCGTACATAATTCCCTGTGTAGCGAGTGAGAGGAGGGGGAGGAAGGTAGAATACAGTTCAGTACGTCCACGGTGGTCGTGGGGAGCAGTCATAAGGTTACTACGCTCGTCCCACCGCTCAGCTCTCTCTCTCAGCAACATTACGTGCTGAAAATGGCACTCAACAGCTGTCGTGCACCGCCACATAGTCCAAATTTATTTAACTCGACAGATGTCGTGCGCCATTGGTTTAGGGTTAAGGGGGGATCGAAGTATTTATTTCCTCATTTATGATATAATCTTTGTTTTATCTTTTTTAGTTTCCTCCCTAGACCTCCATCAAACTTAAAACAAACATCCATCAGATCCCCCTTCTAGATTAATTTGTACATTTTTCGGTAGAAAAATTTCCGACCGAAGGCCAGTTCCCCTTAAATTACAGGCTCGCTATCGATCGCCAGGAAGGAAATCGTCACCTAAATAACACAAAAGGTCTTATTATTGACAAAGAAATTAGATGAAAGGTCTTAAAATCGACAGACAAATGGGGAAAACATCTAATAATCTGGAAATTGATAGGACTAAACACGAGGGAGAAGGGGGCCAGAAAAATCGGTTTGGCATCACGTAGAACACATGTCATCACCTGATGTTATTCAGCTTAGGAAGGACCTCTATCAATAACAAGACTTAAAACTATCTTAACCAACCATGTTGACCACCACAGATCCTTCCTAAGCTGCATAGTATCGTTTAAATATAGCTGGTACTAAAAGATATAATTGATCTCGTAACCTGACGACATCACACACGCCATGGGCTAGTACCCTTGACAAACTGAAGTATGGCACCCTTCATTATAGTCTGATCTCCGTGCTACACAACCTAACACACACACACACACACACACATCACACACGCCATGGGCTAGTACCCTTGACAAACTGAAGTATGGCACCCTTCATTATAGTCTGATCTCCGTGCTACACAACCTAACACACACACACACACACACACACACATCACACACGTCATGGGCTAGTACCCTTGACAAACTGAAGTATGGCACCCTTCATTATAGTCTGATCTCCGTGCTACACAACCTAACACACACACACACACACACACACACATCACACACGTCATGGGCTAGTACCCTTGACAAACTGAAGTATGGCACCCTTCATTATAGTCTGATCTCCGTGCTACACAACCTAACACACACACACACACACACACACACATCACGTCATGGGCTAGTACCCTTGACAAACTGAAGTATGGCACCCTTCATTATAGTCTGATCTCCGTGCTACACAACCTAACACACACACACACACACACACACACATCACACACGTCATGGGCTAGTACCCTTGACAAACTGAAGTATGGCACCCTTCATTATAGTCTGATCTCCGTGCTACACAACCTAACACACACACACACACACACACACACACATCACACACGTCATGGGCTAGTACCCTTGACAAACTGAAGTATTGTCTCCGTGCTACACAACCTAACACACACACACACACACATCACACACGCCATGGGCTAGTACCCTTGACAAACTGAAGTATGGCACCCTTCATTAGAGTCTGATCTTAGTTCTACACAACCTAACACACACACACACATATATATATATATATATATATATATATATATATATATATATATATATATATATATATATATATATATATACATACACACACACACACACACACACACCCTTGAGGAACTGAAGTATGGCACCCTTCATTATATAGTTTAATCTCTGTGCTACACAACCTCACACACACACATACATTCATATATACATACATACATACTTACATACACATATATACACACATACATATATATATACACACACACACACACACAGAGGGTTGATATTTTACATCCAAATTAAAATATACAGGAGCGTAAACAAATATATGGGAATCAGTTGATAACCAGTTTATTAGGCAATCGGGTTATTAGGGAATAATTTTAAAAGGGAATAAGTTTATTAGGGATTCAGTTTATAATGGAATCAGTTTATTAGGGAATCCGTTTATAAGGGAATCAGTTTATTAGGGAATCAGTTTATTGGAGAACAAGTTAACTCTGTCTGTACCGGCGACGTCATTATTATATTATTTTAGCTGAATTCAGACGATTTTGTGCAGTTTAAGAAGAATCCGCGGCAGTAAAAAGGGTTAAGTGAGATAGTTCGAAGCCTGTAGATGTTGGAGCCCATTTTAACTAGAAAATAAATCGTCTAATAGTAGCCTGAATTAAGTTAAAATGACAGCACAGGTACATAACGGGTTAATAAGGAAATTAATTTACACAGCATCCCCAGAGAATGTATGAATAAAATTAATCACACAGAATAGAAGACAACAGTTTACAGATAATGTTAAAAGCAGGTTGGGTTTAGAAAGGGCTATGTTCGTATAAAACAAATCAGGTCAATAATCAAATGTAAATGCATAGATGTGGTGGTTTTGTGTTCCTTTATTTAAAAATTGCATTTTGCTAAAGCGATATTTCCACAGTGATTTTGATAACAAAAAAATTGGCATTAAGTTGTGTCGTCCTGTTTTGGTTTAAATATTTGTGCAAGTTTTCATTATAATATACCCTCTGCGTAAATAGGTCTTCATTTTTGTCAACAGCATAACATTTTCTAATATATATACAGTATATATATATATATATATATATATATATATATATATATATATATATATATATATATACATAGGGTGATGCAAAAAAACTGCCATATTTCAAAGGTAAATGAAACAAAAATGGTTAAAGATAATCAAAATATTATTTGCACACATGAAACTTAATACAATACAGTTTTTATTAATCATGTTTTACAGATGACATCCTCCAAATGGTGGCCAGAAAGAGGAGAAGAAAGGAAGGCAAGCAGATGTTGGGTGGCCGTCCTGTTCCCCTGACCTCGCCCCTTGTGATTGTTTTCTGTGGGGTTACCTTAAATCACAAGTGTATACTCATCGACCCCAAACTCTTGAAGCCCTTAAGGTTGCTATTCAGCAGGAGATAGCCGCTGTTCCACCGGACATGACCCGTCGAGCCATGGCAGCCTTCAGAAATTGCCTCCAAGCGTGTATAGACAATGACGGCCACCATTTGGAGGATGTCATCTTTAAAACATGATTAATAAAAACTGAATTGTATTAGGTTTCATGTGTGCAAATAATATTTTGATTATCTTTAACCATTTTTGTGTCATTTAACTTTGAAATATGGCAGTTTTTTTGCGTCACCCTATGTATATATATATATATATATATATATATATATATATATATATATATATATATAAATAGACTCCAAAAAATAACCACTGTCCCCTTACTGCAATTCCCTTCTGATATACATAACCCTTTGAAGATCATGACGCTTATTGGTAGTTTATTCCGGCTATTGTTTACAATTTAGGAAGGATCTGTGGGAATTAAAACGATACAGACTATATCAATTACCCCTCGGACTTCCATATGCCCTTCCTAATCTGTATAAAATCGTCAACTAATAGTCAGACACATTCTTCTACCGAGAAATTTAAATATTTATCTCGAAAAGGGTTCCTGGGGGTATTTTGCTAAGCTTATTGGAGGTCTTGGGAGGAAAGCAACGAACATAATTACTAAATAAATAAATGAACAAACAAATTCACATCTCCTCTTATAATTAACCTAAAATATGGAGAATACATTACAAATACGTGTGATCAAATTATGTAGTAAAACTCGCAGGAAAAAATAAACATTGGAACACCAAGCTTTCGTCTATTCTCTCAAGACATCTTCAGGGTAAGATAATGCATACTGATATGATGAGAGCTAATTTATTAATGATGAATATTACTGATTATCTGCGTTCACCATACTGTTTCAGAGAGAGAGAGAGAGAGAGAGAGATTACTGACTAACTGTGTTCACTATAATGTACAGTACCATTGGTAAGCCAGTAGGAACAACGTTGTAACATTACCATCATTAACACATTACATTTCAGCCACTACAGTTCTGCGACGCAATGCTCTGATCGTCGTGTGTAATGCTATCCCCACTCATTATTACCTTATTATTACTATCTATCTATCTATCTATCTATCTATTGCCAGACACAGTGATCTCCGAAGGGGTGGCCATGAACGAGACGCCCCCATGCCCCTCTGTCCCCAGTCAGTCAATGTCCCTCCTAACATCCAGCACTGCTTTCGTTCATATACTTTTTAACTCCATCCTTCCAACTCTCCCTCGGTCTACCTCTCCCTCTCTGTCCTTCCACCTCGCTCTCGTACACAAGAAATAAATACAAGGAAGAGCAGTGGATGTTGGTGTACCTTTGATAAGGGAAGGAAATGAGTGGAAGTTGCTTGTACTGCTGTTTGCCGACGATACAGTTCTGATGAGTGATAATGAATGGGAGGTGCAGGGTCTGGTAAATATGTTTAGAACAGTGTGCGAAAAACAGAATCTGAAGGTAAATGCGGGGAAGAGTAATGTTATGGTCTTTGAAAGGGGTGCAGCCACAGAGTGTGAGGTGAGGTTGAACGGTCAGGCTATGGAAAATGTCAGCTCATTTAAGTATTTGGGCAGTGTGTTGAGTAAAAATGGGAGTATGGATGAAGAACTGCGGGAGAGGGTGCAACAGGGGAAGAGTGTTGTAGGAACGCTGAAAGCAGTAACAAGAAATAGGGTGGTCAGCATGGAAGTGAAGAAGTCCTTGCATGACAGTGTGGTAATCCCGACATTGACTTACGGGAGCGAAGAATGGACGTTGGTGAGGAGACTCAAACCAAGAGTGAGAGCGGTGGAAATGAGTTACTTGAGAAGTGCGTGCAGAGTTACATGGAGGGATAGACAGACGAATAAGGAAGTAGGAGAGCAGTGTGGTGTGGATTTAGATGTGCTGGAAAGTGTGAAAAGGAACACCTTGAAATGGCTTGGCCATGTGGAACATATGGGAAGTGAGAGATTGACTAAGAGAATGTACGAAAGCGAGGTGGGAGGACGGAGAGGGAGAGGTAAACCGAGAGAGAGGTGGAAGGATGGAGTTAAGAATGTAATGCGTGAAAGTGGTGCTGGATTGGAGGAGGGGCGTCGATGGGTGGGGACAGAGGTGCATAGGGGCGTTTCGTTCGTGGCCACCCCTTCGGGGATCACGGCGTCAGGGAATAGATAATTAGGAAACAATAGTTGTTATACAAAATTCAATAATCTACGCCAACAGCAATTGCAGATATAATTTGATTAAAGCCAGGCTGTATCTTAAATCTTCCTGTTCCTAAATCCGAGGAAAGCCGGATTTAAAATATATATAATACTCGAGATGATCAAGCGTGATTGGAAAGAATTTATGGATAAATATGTATATATGATACATATGAACATTATGGATAAATATGTATATATGATACATATGAACATTATGGATAAATATGTATATATGATACATATGAACATTATGGATAAATATGTATATATGATACATATGAACATTATGGATAAATATGTATATATGATACATATGAACATTCTAAATGCTAATGTCAGTGACTTATTCATAGTGCGGCCGTGACGTCAGGTCACGTGACAATAATAAACAAACCAGTACCTGGCCCTATGGCACGGGGCTGCCGCACGCTTGTACACAAAGAGACTGGTCAAGTTTGTGTTGCTTTAGCACACACGGACAAGACAATGTGCTTTTATATTGATTTCAAACAATCAAAGATGTAAGGAAAATATATTAAGGAAACAATAACAAGCTTCAAAGCAGTAACATAAAACAATATGATGAATAGATGATAAGAGTGAATATTGAGCTCTCTCCTTTAATATGTGTGGATGTTTGGATTAATACGAACATATCTTAAGTAATTTTACCCAAATATATATAGGCCTTATTTCATTCATAAAACTACAGATGCATACAGTACCTATCAGACGGCAACGGTCAATAAGAGTAAATGTTTTGTATTATTGTGTATATAAAGCGCAAAGCTCTTTATCATCCATCGCCGTCTGGAAACTGTCTAATATCTTCTTGTATAAGGACTAGGCTTAACAATTATCTGTACTGATATTTATTGTCTCATTTTACACAATATATTTGTATACACATTTATGTTTATCGATAT
The DNA here is from genome assembly GCA_032716605.1 of Paralithodes platypus. Classification (NCBI taxonomy): domain Eukaryota; kingdom Metazoa; phylum Arthropoda; class Malacostraca; order Decapoda; family Lithodidae; genus Paralithodes; species Paralithodes platypus. The sequence goes on from CM064559.1 coordinate 1,271,141, forward strand.
ATTAGAGAGGTAACCGCAATTCACGGCAAAGCGTATACCATTAGAATTTAGCCTACACTAGATTACCGTATCCTATGCAAAGCCAACTGAAAACAACAGATTAATAGTACACCAACAATATATTAACCACATTAATGATGTATATGTAATGTCTGTTATGATGGATGGGTGAGGGTAGTGGAGATTTGTCATGTGTTTTCGACCATTCTATTCTTACACAAGATATGTTTATATCAATCTATTTTACCTTCCATAATGAGAGACAATACGATTCATCTCGAAGTGTAGCCTACCGGCAGATATATAACAAACGTATATATTATATACTAAATGAAGAGACAAGGAATAATCGTGTGTCTTTAGACCTCTTCATATAGATTAAAATGTAGGTTAAGGTACAAGTATATCGTTTGCTTCAACAGACACATTCCATGATAAATAACATAAGGAACTAAGCACAATGTAAGGCATTGATCTTGGTACAATGGCAAAGCTGCTAGATGTAAAGTAAGTACCGGTAATAAAACGAAACATATGAAAAGAGTTTATTAGGCTATGCCCAACATTACCGGAATCTATCAACTGAAAATATACATATTTTATAATCTATATTTTATTAATTTCACCCCAACATATGCCAACTTTGTGAATAGGTCATTTATATAATATACTTACGTGTCGGATAAATTGCGTCTATATATGCAGGGAAATATAGACTAAATTAAGTAGTCTCGTTGGCAATATAAGCAAAATTCATCATAGTTTTACCATTTTAATGCAGCAAAATTATATAAATCTGAACATGGCTCTTTTGCCAACCATTGGCGTGCAACAATATCAAACCCACCAAACCTACCTAAGAATTAACTTAACTAACGGTTTATTTGAGGAGGTTTAAGCAAAGTCCATTGTATAAATATATGTTACCTTCCATAATAGGAGAATATACGATTTATCATGAAGTTTGTCGGTTGAAGCAAAACTATATACCTGGTACCGGTACCGTTTATGGACGTACCTTACCTACATTATGATCCATGTGAATTGGTCTAAAATTCTTGTGTAAAATTCATCAATTTACAGTTAGTATTTTTAAGTCTAGCCCATATATAAGGTGATATTTGGTGTAGGTTTAAGTCTAGCCCATATATAAGGTGATATTTGGTGTAGGTTTAAGTCTAGCCCATATATAAGGTGATATTTGGTGTAGGTTTAAGTCTAGCCCATATATAAGGTGATATTTGGTGTAGGTTTAAGTCTAGCCCATATATAAGGTGATATTTGGTGTAGGTTTAAGTCTAGCCCATATATAAGGTGATATTTGGTGTAGGTTTAAGTCTAGCCCATATATAAGGTGATATTTGGTGTAGGTTTAAGTCTAGCCCATATATAAGGTGATATTTGGTGTAGGTTTAAGTCTAGCCCATATATAAGGTGATATTTGGTGTAGGTTTAAGTCTAGCCCATATATAAGGTGATATTTGGTGTAGGTTTAAGTCTAGCCCATATATAAGGTGATATTTGGTGTAGGTTTAAGTCTAGCCCATATATAAGGTGATATTTGGTGTAGGTTTAAGTCTAGCCCATATATAAGGTGATATTTGGTGTAGGTTTAAGTCTAGCCCATATAAGGTGATATTTGGTGTAGGTTTAAGTCTAGCCCATATATAAGGTGATATTTGGTGTAGGTTTAAGTCTAGCCCATATATAAGGTGATATTTGGTGTAGGTTTTAACTTTTTAACTTGTTTGACATCAAATGTTGATTAAAATCCAAACTCGATCGGTTATATTTTGTCAACTCGGGTATTTCTATGGTTGCGGGATTTTTGCGGGTAGAGGGTATTACGGGTATTAGAGGGTATTGCGGGTAGAGGGTATTTTTGCGGGTAGAGGGTATTACAATAAGCTAAATACATCGGAGATTTGACCATATTAATTAACTAAACCTGTATTATGCATCACTGAAATTATAAGTAGGCCTAGCCTATGTACCGGTAGATTGTGTTACGTGCCTTTAACCCCTTCTGTACCGGTGATGTACTTATCATTATATTCTGGCCACTATTAGACGATTTTGTACAGCTTAGGAAGGACGTCTACTCATTACAAGGCTACAGCCTATCTCAATTAATCCTTTTATATATCATATATCCTTCCCAAGCTTAAACAAAATCGTCTAAATGTAGCTGAAATCAAATACAAAAAGACGTCACCGGTAAAGAAGGGGTTAATATTCTGTAGATTTCTGTACGGTATTCATGCGCAGTTCTGCTGTTGTAACAAGGCTTATAATCTGTATAGTATCTCTAATTTCCAAAACGTAGACATTATTTGATCTCTCTCTCTCTCTCTCTCTCTCTCTATACATATGTATTTATATATATATATATATATATATATATATATATATATATATATATATATATATATATATATATATATATATATATATATAAACAATACAAAACATATATTACGGAAAGGAAGTGAGTAATGGAATGTTGGTGTTTTATAACAAACTTTTGTTTTCTGCTTCGCCTTCGCTCGCATAGTAATCATTAAACAAATATACGGACAACGGATAAATATCAACATACAACTGTATGGTGTAAAATAATGAAATCAACATGTAAATAATGATAATACAGTATTTAAGTTAGCCCAGTACGGTATATAAGGAGATATAGTCGGTGTTGTTCCCTCTTCATACACCCTGCTTTTATCACACGGCAGTAATAAATCTTCATTGTCGTAATTTCCCTCTATTTTACCCTAGGGACCCTCCCCCTTCAGAACACTAAGAATGTATGGCGATAACTCAATTTCCATAGTGTTCGCGTTAGACACGGCATTACGAGCATATAAAGTAGAAACCGATGCAATCGCATAGAGTTCAACGTGTTTATTTACTTGGGAGTAGCGGACCAATGATGCCCCACGCCGTCTGGTGGAGAAATCGGAACTAACCCCGTGCACACTATGAATAGAGTCTATGTGAATACATACATACAGTATATGCTTACTGTGTATTCATAATAGAGTCTATGTGAATACATACATACAGTATATGCTTAATGTGTATTCATAATAGAGTCTATGTGAATACATACATACAGTATATGCTTACTGTGTATTCATAATAGAGTCTATGTGAATACATACATACAGTATATGCTTAATGTGTATTCATAATACATACATACAGTATATGCTTACTGTGTATTCATAATAGAGTCTATGTGAATACATACATACAGTATATGCTTAATGTGTATTCATAATACATACATACAGTATATGCTTACTGTGTATTCATAATACATACATACAGTATATGCTTACTGTGTATTCATAATACATACATACAGTATATGCTTACTGTGTATTCATAATACATACATACAGTATATGCTTACTGTGTATTCATAATACATACATACAGTATATGCTTACTGTGTATTCATAATACATACATACAGTATATGCTTACTGTGTATTCATAATAGAGTCTATGTGAATACATACATACAGTATATGCTTAATGTGTATTCATAATACATACATACAGTATATGCTTACTGTGTATTCATAATACATACATACAGTATATGCTTACTGTGTATTCATAATACATACATACAGTATATGCTTACTGTGTATTCATAATAGAGTCTATGTGAATACATACATACAGTATATGCTTAATGTGTATTCATAATACATACATACAGTATATGCTTACTGTGTATTCATAATACATACATACAGTATATGCTTACTGTGTATTCATAATACATACATACAGTATATGCTTACTGTGTATTCATAATACATACATACAGTATATGCTTACTGTGTATTCATAATACATACATACAGTATATGCTTACTGTGTATTCATAATACATACATACAGTATATGCTTACTGTGTATTCATAATACATACATACAGTATATGCTTAATGTGTATTCATAATACATACATACAGTATATGCTTACTGTGTATTCATAATACATACATACAGTATATGCTTACTGTGTATTCATAATACATACATACAGTATATGCTTAATGTGTATTCATAATACATACATACAGTATATGCTTACTGTGTATTCATAATACATACATACAGTATATGCTTACTGTGTATTCATAATACATACATACAGTATATGCTTACTGTGTATTCATAATGTGCTTGTAGTTAAGGGCAGGTGGGTCATTTGTCTGTCCCCTTCTTTCTTATGTTTATGTTTTATATGTTTTCGATATTTTATGACGTTCAGCTCATTAGTCTGGCGATGTGAAGACTTTTCGCCCAATTTCTTTCAATTTTAAATCCTTTTGTCCCATTTAACTGTAGATTTTTCTTGGCGAGCGATAGCGAGCCTGTAACTTAAGAGGAATCGCCCTTCGGCCAGGACTTTTTTCTACCGAAAATTTACAAATATATTTTGAAAGGGGGTCTAGGCCGGGGGTGTAATTTTAAGCTTGATGGAGGTCTTGAGAGGACACTAAAAACCTCCCCTTAAATATCAAACTTAAGTACAGCAATAAAATCCGATGGAGGTCGCCATTGTTGCATTGTCTGTGGGGTGTGTAGTTGGGGGGGGGGGGGGGGCGAACAGTTCATCAGTGTAACTCTCGCTAGCTGTCTCCCCCTCACACACACAAAGACGACCAATTGGACCTGGGCCTTAAATATATAACACTGCCAGATTTAAGAGGGCCTTTATTAGGACTTCTCTCTAATAGCCTCTTTTAACCCTTTCTGTACCGGTCAGATCAGGTGAAGGCATTGCGGGTTGGGGAGATTGCAGACACCAATCAAGCAGGGCAATACTCAGGGACATGTAATAAGTCATTATTATTATTATTATTATTATTATTATTATTATTATTATTATTAACGTACGTATTATAACTCCATTTCAGGTTCTAGTTTGGAGATGCCGACGCCCTCCAGTTCAGCCGCGTCATTAGAACCCGAGAAGCTGCAGCCCATGTTGGAGTCCTCTCCTCCCCATGTGCTAGTGAGGGTAGGGGCCCCAGCTCACCTCCCCTGTATCGTCTCCAGCCTGGGGGATCGAACGGTGGGTGGTGGCTTGGTTGGCGTCTGCAGCGTTAACCACTTCCCGACGGAGCCCGTCGACTGACGGGCACCGATTTCCGGCTTTTATGTGACCTGGGACTAAGGCAAGCTGTTGCAGGAAGCGCGGGAGGGCCTCATCCAGAGCCTACGGAGTCTGGGCTCATACTGAACCGTGAGAGAGTTCCCTCGCACTCTGTAGCATTAAACATAGCGAAAACAGCTCAAAACCACTCATATTTAGCTATTTTTGCCTCGCTTTGCAAGATCATTACAAGACAACCAGATGTCGTACAGAGAATCTGCTTGACCTGGGTTCGATCCCAGCCAAGGTGGACATTAATTTTACTGGGTGTGGTAGTATGTCCTAGCATGTTTCATATGCTCGCACCCAGTCGGGGGACACCTCGGCGACATATACCGACTAATAACACACATAACAAAGCTACTCCATCAGCTTCCTCTCTTCCAACACTCCTTCACCCCTCTCTACACTCTTCAGAAAATAGGAAAAGTAGAAAGTAGCTACGAGGTGCCGTTGTAAAGGCATATCCCTCAATATCTTCACCGGGCCTGACCTGGGAGATGATTCAGGTGTCATTGGAAAGCTCTATTACTGTTCTTTCACGGATATATCATTGTATTACCCTTAATATAGCTCTTTCCTATGTATGAAAATGAGCAGGTAATGGAGGTAGTTTCAGGCCAAAATACCCGCCCCACAGGTGGTAAGGGGGAGGTAGTCGCTTAAGGGGAGGTGGGTGGCTTTTCTGGTCCCCCTTCTCCCTCATGTTTAGCCCCATTAGTTTTCAGATATTAAGATGTTTGCCCCATTAGTTTGTCGATTATAAGACATTTCACCCCGTCAATATTAAGACTGTTCGTGCTATTTAGGTGTCAATTTTTTTTCCTGACGAACGATAGTGAGCCTGTAATTTTGGAAGAATCGGCCTTCGGCCGGAACATTTGTCTAATGTGACGTCTACCAGCGTTGGCAGAATCGCCTCTCGTTAGCCCCACTAGCGCTCGCCAGGGCAGTGAAATGGGCTACAGTTATCAGAGGATGTTGTACTTTCTTTCATAGTACTCGCATTGTTACAGACAGTCCAGTGGTGGTCTTTATTTTCGTCTGTGACAACGGGAAGTATTTTATATCATGAGTAGAATATAAGATGCATTGTAGTGTGAAGTTGACAGAGAGAGAGAGCGGGCAGCGAGGGGGTAGTGAGTGTTGCCTCCCTCCTCCCTCCTCCTCCCGGAGGAGTTTTCCCGCCCGCGCGGGCTTTCTCTCGCCTCTGATTGGCTGGTGGTTCCTGGCGCATTCTAGGGGCCTGCTGCCTTGTGACGTATCGGCCAGTGATTGGCCGACCATCGTGCCTTTGTGGGCTCCTGTGGTCCACAGGAGCTGTTCTCCTCAGAGCAGGCTTGGGGCACACACGACTAACATCCTTTTTACAACTGTCCCCCATATCTCCACCATTCTGATACTGTCTCTCTCACTCAACTTCCTTTCTTTCATTCCTCTAAACTTTTAACGTCACAGGACTCTCTTTGGGTTCTGTACACGATTTCATATCGGCCCATCGTATTGTGTGCGTCGCTCTCATATATAGTTACATGTATTAGAATAGGCTATAAGGGTTCTTAGTCTATGGAGGTTTGATGACTCTGTGTGTGTCTCCCTCAGTGTCCTTAGTCTATGGAGGTTTGATGACTCTTTGTGTGTGTCTCCCTCATTATCATTAGTGCTCTGCTCGGTTATTTAATGCTAGACTGGGATGAGGTTTCTGTTGTCGTTGTCACCGATGTGTGTACGGTTTGCTTATACCTACACGACTTCGACGGTTTCTGTGGTAGCCTAGGTCGTCCTTTTGGTTGTGTCTTTTGCGAGTGCAGCATCGTGTTGTAAGAGGGCATTAGCCTACTACTTTAGAACACAGTGCTGCCTCTTTGCTTGACTTTAGAGGGATCGCCAGGGTAGAACCAGATACTTGAGATCTGGATCTACCAAGAGAGCATCCCCGTCATTAACGTAACTTTAATCATACCGCCTTCAGGACAACGCTAGGCTATGAGCCTGTCTTGCTCAGCCACAGTTTCCTAACCTTGATATCCCAGCTAGACTTTATATGCCTAGCAGACACTAGTTAGGACATAAGCTCTTTTGTTATGTATGCATTATTATTCACAGCATTTATTAGTCTAGGTTGTTGTTGAGTTGCACAACCATAGCAGACTGTTTCGTTGATGAGGAAGTACTTCTTTTAGTGTCGAGCATTACTGCCGTTGCGCATTTATAGTATTCTCGTGTCAGTTAACATTATATGTCCTATCTTTTAGTGTATTCAGTCTACACGTGTGGTGTCCTGCCTCCTGCCTTTATATAATTTAAGATACGAGCATCTTATGAGCATCAGACTTTCTTCAGAAGTTTCCAGGTCTATGCTGTAGGACGATACTTCACTTTCTTTCAGATAGGAGTGAAGAGTTTATTGTTGTTTAGAATAACTGTATTGAAGCATCTTCTTATTGTATTAAATCTTGCAGTGATTTAATTGATCTTTCCATAGCTTTCTTTTCATGCATTTTAATGTAACTTGCAACTTGTTTGTTATCAGGCTATACCAGTGTGGGTTAGCCTGAAGTAGAGTACATTTATGCCCAGTTAAGGATACCCCGTTATCGCAGATTAACTCTGGAGGGTATAGGTGTTTTTGTTCGCCGGCATATAAGTTCGAGGGTTTGGATCTAGCGTACCGTTGTTGCATAGTGCCCTATTACTAGTCCAATCATTAAGTGCCCTTGTTTTATTCGTAGCCCCGGTCGTAACACTACCTAAAAATGTACAATAAACACATTTTAGGCACACACCAGATCACACACACAATCATATGCACACTCACATGCATACACACACACACTAACACGCACACACACACACACTCACATGCAGACACACACACACTAACACGCACACACATACACACTCACATGCATACACACACACACTCACATGCATACACACACACACTCACACGCACACACCCACACTCACACGCGCACACACACACACACACACACACACACACACGCACAAAGTACTGTACCTAGGTTAATAAAAACTATGTGTTCAGCCTCATGGCTGCAAGTAAACAGTAAACCAACACACACACACACACACACACATACACACACCCACACACCCATACACAGCCCGTAGCCTAGTAGGTAGAGCTCTCGTCTCACACATGAGGGGTCGGGGGTTCAATCCCCGGCCGGGCGGAGACAAATTGGGCTTGTCTCCTTTCATGTGTTAACCTCAGTTCACCTAGCTGTAAATAGGTACCTGGAATAAGTGGACGACGTTGTGACGTCCCATCTGGGGTTGGCAAAAATGGTACAAGGCGAGATGGGTATCATATGGTTCACCTAAGCTGATGGCTACCTAAGCCTTCGGGCGAGACGGTACCGTCCATAGTGAGAATGGTACCATACAGATCCACCCTAAGCCTTCGTTTCCGATGTCGCCAATTGGCTAAAAAATACAGACTACACACACATCCACAGCCATCCCAACGATACATATAACACCTACACATATAGGAGGCGGGAAATAACGAGCATGCTCACTCCCGCAATACAACTAGAGTAAGTACAACTAGAGTAAGTACAAGCAGACACACACGCACAGAGCATAACATTATTTCATACATATCTAAACAGTAAACCAACACACACACACACACACACAAACACCCACACACAAGCAGACACACACGCACAGAGCATAACATTATATATCTAAACAGTAAACCAACACACACACACACACACACACACACACAAACACCCACACACATGCAGACACACACGCACAGAGCATAACATTATTTCATAAATATCTAAACAGTAAACAAACACACACACACACACCCACAAACAACCACACACATGCAGACACACACGCACAGAGCATAACATTATTTCATAAATATATAAACAGTAAACCAACACACACACACATACACACATGCAGACACACAAGCACAGAGCATACCATTATTTCATAAATATCTAAACAGTAAACCAACACACACACACACACACATGCAGACACACACGCACAGAGCATAACATTATTTCATAAATATCTAAACAGTAAACCAACACACACACACACACACACATGCAGACACACACATGCAGTCACACACGCACAGAGCATAACATTATTTCATAAATATCTAAACAGTAAACCAACACACACACACACACACACACACACACACACCCACAAACACCCACACACATGCAGTCACACACGCACAGAGCATAACATTATTTCATAAATATCTAAACAGTAAACCAACACACACACACACACACACACAAACACCCACACACAAACACCCACACACATGCAGACACACACGCACAGAGCATAACATTATATATCTAAACAGTAAACTAACACACACACACACACACACACACAAACATGCAGACACACACGCACAGCGCATAACATTATTTCATAAATATCTAAACAAATATATTATACCCCATAAATAATAATTAATACAATGTCGAATATAGCCGATATATTTCATGCCAAATATACGTTAGGTAGAATATTACGCTTAACTTTTATATTACGTTATGATATAGTCGCTAAAACTGTGACATCCTTTCTGTCCGTGTCATATTTTATTATTATTGTTATTATTATACTTGTTTTTTGTTTTATTATTATAATTATTATTATTATTATTATTATTAGTATTAGTATTAGTATTATTAGTATTATTAGTATTATTAGTAGTAGTATTTATATAATTAATATAATTATTGTTATTATTATTTGTATTATCATTTGTATGATTATTATTATTGTTATTATTACTATGATTATTATTATTATACTTGTTTTTTGTTTTATTATTATAATTATTATTATTATTATTATTATTATTATTATTATTAGTATTATTATTATTATTAGTATTATTATTATTAGTATTAGTATTAGTATTAGTATTATTATTATTATTATTAGTATTAGTATTAGTATTAGTATTATTATTATTATTAGTATTAGTATTAGTATTATTATTATTATTATTATTATTAGTATTAGTATTAGTATTATTATTATTATTATTAGTATTAGTATTATTAGTATTATTATTATTAGTATTAGTATTAGTATTAGTATTAGTATTATTATTATTATTATTATTATTATTATTATTATTATTATTATTATTAGTATTAGTATTATTAGTATTAGTATTAGTATTAGTATTATTATTATTTTTATTATTATTATTATTATTATTATTATTATTAGTATTAGTATTATTAGTATTAGTATTAGTATTAGTATTAGTATTAGTATTAGTATTATTATTAGTATTATTATTATTATTATTATTATTATTATTATTATTATTATTATTATTAGTATTAGTATTATTAGTATTAGTATTAGTATTATTAGTATTAGTATTATTAGTATTATTATTATTATTAGTATTATTATTAGTATTATTATTATTATTATTATTATTAGTATTAGTATTAGTATTATTAGTATTAGTATTAATATTTATATAATTAATATAATTATTATTAGTATTATTATTATTAGTATTAGTATTAGTATTATTAGTATTAGTATTATTTGTAGTAGTAGTATTTATATAATTAATATAATTATTGTTATTATTATTTGTATTATCATTTGTATTATTATTATTATTGTTATTATTACTATTATTATTATTTTTTTTTTTTTTTTTTTTATTATTTATATGATTATTGTTATTATTAGTGTTGGTTTACTTGGGCTATTAAGTACGCATTTCGCTTTTACGGTTTATAGTATTAACCCTTTCTGTACCGGTGATGTACTTCTCATTATATTATGACAACTATTTGACAATTTTACTGAACTTAGAGAGGATTTCTACCCATTTAATGGCTACAGACTGTCTCAATTAACCTCTTTAACTACCATATACCCTTCCTAAGCTACACAAAATCGTCTAAATATAGCTAGGATACTAAAAAAAAACGTCGCCGGTACAGAAGGGGTTAAGGGGAGATGGATCGATATCAAGCCCTTTCGTGTAATTTACTGTAGGTGTCGACTTTTTTCCTGGCGAGCAATAGCGAGCCTGTAATTTTAAGAGAAACCAGCCTTCGGCTGGGACATATTTCTATCGAAAAATGTACTAATTTATCTTGAAGGAGGGTCTAGGCCTAGGGGGTATATTGAAGGAGGGTCTAGGCCTAGGGGGTATATTGAAGGAGGGTCTAGGCCTAGGGGGTATATTTACAAGCTTGATGGAGGTCAAGGGATAAACCTAAATTAATAGAAAGATACATAACACAAATACGTTCATTAATAGAAAGATACATAACACAAATAAATACGTTCATTAATAGAAAGATACATAACACAAATAAATACGTTCATTAATAGAAAGATACATAACACAAATAAATACGTTCATTAATAGAAAGATACATAACACAAATAAATACGTTCATTAATAGAAAGATACATAACACAAATAAATACGTTCATTCCCCCCTTTAAACACATATCCCCTTTTAGCTATTACAAACACAAATGTATAACCAGGAATTCCTATGTTTATGCAATGTATTATACAGAAAATGTTGCAATGGGGCAAATGCTAATGAACCTACATTAAATTATGCAATAACAGTAAAACTAAACCCATAGTTTTCAGTTTATACCATGGTGGAAAATGTAAGGGGGTAGTGCTTGGTTTTTGGTCTATATATTTATTTATTATTTTATTTATGAGTTTCCTCGCTAGACCTCCATCAAGCTTAGAAAAACACCCCCTAGACCCCCTTTCAAGATAAATCTGTACATTTTGCGGTAGAAAAATGTCCCGGCCAAGGGCCGGTTCCTTTTAAAATTGGAGGCTCGCTTTCGCTCGCCAGGAAAAAAAACGACATCTAAAGGGCGCGAAAGGTTGACAACAAAATGAGGCGAAAGGTTTCAACATCGCCAAACTAACGGAACAAACGTCTTAAAACCTCAAAACTAATATGGTAAACATGAGGGAGACGGGGGTCCAGAAAAGTGAGTACTACCCCCTTAACCACTTCTGTACCGGCGACGTTTTTCGTATATTAATCAGGCTACATTTAGACGATTTCTGGCATTTTAACCCTTTCTGTGCCGGTGCCGTCCCATTAACTTTGTTCTGGCTACTATCCGACGATTGTATTCAGATTATAAAGGGTCTCCAACAATAATTAACAAGCTTCGAACTATCTCGCTTAAGGGGTGACTGACCGTTTGTTTGGTCTATTTATTCATTTATTCATATATTTGTTTTTAGTTTCCTCCCTAGACCTCCATCAAGCTTAGAAAAACACCCTCTAGACCCCCCTTTAAGATAAATTTGTACATTTTTCGGTAGAAAAATGTCCTGGCCGAAGGCCGGTTTCTCTTAGCATTGCAGGCTCGCTGTCGCTCGCCAGGAAAACATCGACACCTAAATGGCATGAAAGGTCTTAAAATTGACAACGAAATGGGGCAAAAGGTGATAAAATCGCCAAACTAATGGGCCGAACGTCTTATAATCTCAAAACTAGTGGGGTTAAACATTAGGGAGAAGGGGGTCCAGAAAAACGGTCTTCCTCCCCTTAACCATTTTTACTACCACATATTCTTCCTAAGCTGCACAAAATCGTCTAAATATAACTAGAATAAAATGATAAAGACGTCGCCGGTACTGAAGGGGTTAAGAAGGATCTGTGGCAGTAAAAAGGGTTAAGGGAGATAGTTCCAAGCCTGTTAATTGACCACTTGCGAGTTTCGGTCTATAAGGAAGTTGGAGCTGTAGACATCGATAATAAACAGGATTGTCACTTAAATTGGGGTTGTAATGCTTATAAAAATACATAAAACCCGATTCAATATACTTTTTACCCATAAGAAAACGACTTTATTTTTGTATTTCTGTTTAATATCGATGTTTATGGTTCCAACTTCCTTGTAACCTGAAATTCGCAAGTGGCCAATTGTTGGAGGCCATATTTAACCCCTTCAGTACCATGACGCATTTTTTACCTTTGATTCTGGCTAAAATTAGATGATTTTATGCAGTTTAAGAAGGACCTATGTTACTAAAGCCGGTATCACACGAGCGTTTTGTCACTCAAAATTTATCCTCAACACTGGTCTGGCAGCTTATGAGGTCAACATATAAAATATTTTGGTTGCCTAAATTCATCTATTATCAGTCTAGTTTCCGATACCAGTGCAAAATATTCCAGAAATGTTGCCAGAAAAATGGTGATGATCAAATGTTCACCATAAAAACTTAAGTGGGTATAATATGATCGTATTTACCCCTTTGCGTCGCATAGGTAGATTACAAACTAAAGACAATAGTGTAATGGTAACCAGAATATGATGACAATTATTACGTGATGGTGGTAAAGGGGATAAATGGAATACAATCGTCTAATAGTAGCAAGAATAAAGTTAAATAGACATCACCGGTACAGATAGGGTTAACTTCTTCATTTCCGGTGAAGTGTAAATACGATCTTATTGGTCTTTATTTGGAAACACCATATATCGATGTGTCTTAATGGGAGAGGGGTCGTTTTTCCCGTCTCCGTTCTTCTTCATCTTTAGCCTCATTAGTGTTCAGATATTAAGGCGTTCGGCCCATTTATTAGGCGATTTTTAGATCTTTCGTCCCATTTCTTTGTCAATATTAAGACTTTTCGTGTCATTTACGTATTGATTTTTTCCTGGCGAGTGATAGCTAGCCTGTAATTTAAAAGGAAATTTTCTATCGAAAATTGCATATATACCGGTATATATATATATATATATATATATATATATATATATATACAGTATATATACAGTATATATACCGGTATATATATATATATATATATATATATATATATATATATATATATATATATAATACTGTATATATACTGTATATATATATATATATATATATATATATATATATATATATATATATATATATATATATACCCGGACGCACGCACTCACTCACACCCATCAATACGGCTCTACAATAAAAATGCATAAAATAGAGGTGCTCTTCATTATTAAAAAAAAAAATATATAAAAAAAACAAAAATGGAATCCATACCTTTATGTAGTATATAGCCTATAGCACTTTACAAAATGAACTCCCATGTAAAATCGCTCTCTCCAAAAATGAAAACTATTAAATTGTATGTACAGTCGGCCTAATAAGTGATGTCTCAGCACCAATTATGTTTTGGTGCGCGCAATAATTGGTATCAGCAATATCTAAGCTTCATTACATCATATCGAGTGAAATATACAAACATGTTCCTACACTTACCCACCCTATTCAACATCTGACAGACATAAATACAGCACTGAGAAAGCCAAACGTAATGACAGCTGGGACATGACTTATTAGATCGACCGTACAGTCGGCCTAATAAGTGATATCTCGGCACCATTAAGTATATTGTGTTCTATAATTGATATCAGCAATATCTAAACTTGATTTATTCACATCAAGTGAGCTATACCAACATGTTCCTACACTTACCGACCCTATTCAACATCTGACAGACATTAATACAGCACAGAACGAGCAAAACGTTATGACAGCTGGGACATGACTTATTAGTGCTACCGTACTCAGGCCCATTCCCCTGTTGTTTTTTGTTAGTCCACTACTACATTACCGTTGCAAAAATTATATGATGTGTTTCACTGACCGAATCTAAAAAGGGTTATATTGTGTATCACATATTTTCCCGGACAATGATAACAAAAATGCTTCTATAAGTGCATCATTTCATTCAAAACATTGCATGAATTCGGTTTATTGTGCAACCGTTTGAGGTATTTCTGCATAACTACTACTCCTGTTATTTTAGTTTTTTTTTCTTTTCTTTATGTATTTTAATGCATTGTAAATGTGTATTTTATTGTTAGAAAGTGCGGAAAGCACTTTTTATTAGCATTTGCATTGTTAATTGTAATTATTCAGATACCCCAATAATCTAGGAGTTTACTCGATTTAGTCAAATTTGAAAAGACATTAGCCTAACCTAACAACCTTACCTAACCTATCGTAGTATTATGGGTGGGGGCTGCCGCCCCCACCCCCCCCCCGCTGATTAGGTATTAAAACTATACAAAATTTATTAGATCAAGTCTATGGTGTTTACTTAGCAATCTTCAGCTTTGGCTGTCAATAACAGGAAAGTACCATTAAAAATGTACCCACTTATTGTAGGTTAAGCTCCACTCTGATTGGCTACTAAACATAGGGGAGGAGCCTCCAAGGAGGCTAGAATGTAAACAAAGTGTCCTGGACTTGCTGTACAAAAATAACCCTGATAATGTTATAGGGGAGTGAAAATCAAATTGACAAAATAAGAAAAGTAGCACTTGTCCGCACATGCAGTAAGGTCCCCTGAAAAAGGTAAGAGCAAAAAAAAAAAAAAATCCACGAGACAGGAATCCCGTAATCGAGTAGTTGTTCTGCAGAATAGCCCAGTTTGATTCCTTAAAAATAATTTGCATCTAATCTTGTCTGTACAGGCGATGTCTTTTTAATTTTAATCTAACTACGTTTAGACGATTTTTATGAAGCTTCGGAAGGATGTATGGAAGCAAAAACAAAAAAAATCAGTAGCCTTTTCATTGGTAGACACTTTTCCTAAGCTGAATAAAATCGTCTAATAGTTGCCAGAAAAGCATGAAAAGGATACCACCGGTACAGAAAGGGTTAATTAGTATTTATAAGAAGCAGGATTAGTTAAAATAGTTAAAATAGGACTTCAGAGGCTATCAACCTTTCTGGATTATTGAGCCAGCACACTGCAAGTCAAGCATAACGTCAGGACTGGAGCCCCTTTTCGAGATCTCCAGTCCCTTGAGAATACCGGATTAGTTAAAATAGGACTTCAGAGGCTATCAACCCTACTGGATTATTGAGCCAGCACACTGTAAGTCAAGAATAATGTCAGGACTGGAGCCCTTTTTCGGGAACTCCAGTCCCGTCATATCTAATTTGTGTAGAGTAAAGGATAACATAAGACCAAGTATATATGTAGAGATAAAGTATATATGTAGAGATAAAGTACATATGTAGAGATAAAGTATATAGGTAGAGATAAAGTATATATGTAGAGATAAAGTATATATGTAGAGATAAAGTATATATGTAGAGATAAAGTAAATATGTAGAGATAAAGTGTATATGTAGAGATAAAGTATATATGTAGAGATAAAGTATATATGTAGAGATAAAGTATATATGTAGAGATAAAGTATATATGTAGAGATAAAGTATATATGTAGAGATAAAGTAAATATGTAGAGATAAAGTATATATGTAGAGATAAATTATATATGTAGAGATAAAGTATATATGTAGAGATAAAGAATATATGTAGAGATAAAGTATATATGTAGAGATAAAGTATATATGTAGAGATAAAGTATATATGGAGAGATAAAGAATATATGTAGATATAAAGTATATATTTAGATATAAAGTATATATGTAGAAATAAGGTATATATGGAGAGATAAAGTATATATGTAGAGATAAAGTATATATGGAGAGATAGAGTATATATGTAGAGATAAAATATATATGTAGATATAAAGTATATATGTAGAGATAAAGTATATATGGAGAGATAAAGTATATATGTAGAGAAAAAGTATATATGTAGAGATAAAGTATATATGTAGAGATACAGTATTTATGTAGAGATAAAGTATTTATGAAGAGATAAAGTATATATGTAGAGATAAAGTATATATGGAGAGATAAAGTATTTATGTAGAGATAAAGTATGTATGTAGAGATAAAGTATATATGTAGAGATAAAGTATATATGTAGAGATAAAGGATACATGTAGAGAAAAAGTTTATATGCAGAGATAAAGTATATATGGAGAGATAAAGTATTTATGTAGATATAAAGTATATATGTAGAGATAATTATAGTATACATGTAGAGATATAAAGTATATATGTAGAGATAAAGTATATATGTAGAGATAAAGTATATATGGAGAGATAAAGTATGTATGTAGAGATAAAATATATATGTAGAGATAATTAAAGTATACATGTAGAGATATAAAGTATATATGTAGAGATAAAGTATATACAGTATGTAGAGAAAAAGTATATATGAAGAGATAAAGTATATATGTAGAGATAAAGTATAAATGGAGAGATAAAATATTTATGTAGAGATAAAGTATTTATGTAGAGATAAAGTATATATGGAGAGATAAAGTATTTATGTAGAGATAAAGTGTTTATGTAGAGATAAAGTATATATGTAGAGATAAAGTAGATATGTAGAGATAAAGTATATATGTAGAGATAAAGTATATATGCAGAGATAAAGTATATATGGAGAGATAAATATTTATGTAGAGATAAAGTATATATTTAGAGATAAAGTATATATGGAGAGATACATTATTTATGTAGAAATAAAGTATTTATGAAGAAATAAAGTATATATGGAGAGACAAAGTATATATGTAGATATAAAGTATATATATGGAGAGATAAAGTATATATGTAGAGATAAAGTATATATGTAGAGATAATGTATACATGTAGAGATAACCTATATATGTAGAGATAAATATTTATGTAGAGATAAAGTATATATGTAGAGATAAAGTATATATGGAGAGATAAAGTATATGTGTAGAGATAATGTATATATGTAGAGATAAAGTATATATGTAGAGATAAAGTATATATGGAGAGATAAAGTATATATGTAGAGATAATGTATATATGTAGAGATAAAGTATATATGTAGAGATAAAGTATATATGGAGAGATAAAGTATATATGTAGAGATAATGTATATATGTAGAGATAAAGTATATATGTAGAAAGTATTTATGTCGAGATAAAGTAAATATGTAGAAAGTATATATGTAGAGATAAAGTATATACTGTATGTAGATTATCTGTACCGTATTATATTGTTCTGCACTGCATATGTCTAGGTATCAAGAGTAGCAAATTGTATGCATATTAGGGGGGATGGTTCACTTTTTCGTCGATTTTTTAATTTATTTATTATTTTTCTAGTTTCATCCCTAGACCTCCATCAAATACAAAACAAAATAATAAATAGACCCCCTTTCAAGATCAATTTGTACGTTTTTCGGTAGAAAAATGTCCCGTCTGAAGGTTGGTTTCTCCTAAATCTATAAGCTCGCTATCGCTCGCCGGGCAAAAATCGACACCTACAGGGTGATTAAAAAAAAGTGTAATGATTTCACGTTTATTCTGAGAGAAGGACAACTCATATAGCATTGAACTGAGAATTTAATGAAAATACACATCATGCCATTTTTAGAACAGTAATTGTGAACTCAATAACTCAGATGAGAACAAAATGGCACTGGATTGTCCTAAATCAGCATTCACACAAATTTCTTGTAAGTCACGTTCTCTAAATGTGCGCTATTGCGATTGAGGCAGGCTTTGATTCTGACCCCAAAGTTCTGTCCCACTTTCCTTAGGGTCTCAGGTGTGACTTGTTGGACGTAGTTGGTCACATTTAACTTGAGCTGAGCCAGTGTATCAGGTTTGTCAGCGAACACAGATCCCTTGGCAGCCCCCCACAGCCAGAAGTCCAGTGGGTTCAGGTCGGGGCTGTAAGGCGACCATTCGTGGGTGGTGCCGAGAGCAAGGAGGCGGTTGCTAAAGAGCTGTTGCAGATAGTCAATGGTGGCATATGCAGTATGAGGTGGGGCCCCATCCTGCATGAACCAGGCCATACGGAGCTGGCCTGGAGTGAGGGATGCACTCAGGTCAATGTGGAACTGCCTGATGATCTCACGGTAACGTTCAGCATTGATGGTGACGGTCCGACCACCTTCTTCGAATCAGTAGGGACCAAGACATCCATGCCTGGCATTGTAAGCCACAAAGGCAGTGAGCTTTGGGCCCTTCAGCTGCCTCTCTGTGATCTCCTCGGGTAGCTCAGAGCCCCAGATGTTGTTATGGTTGTTGATGGAGCCGTTGATGTGGAAGTGTGCCTCGTCGGAGAACCAGATGTGGTTGATCCATCCTGGGGTGCGTTCAAGCTTTTGGCTGAGCCAATCACACATGACATGCCTTCTTTGCATGTCCTCAGCTTTTAGTTTATGCCTCACAGATATGGTGTAAGGGAATAGCTTGAGCTCCTTGGTCATAATACGCAACAGACTGGAGGGGGAGAGTCCCAACTCTTGGGAGCGCCGGCGGTGAGACTTCTTTGGGCTTCTGATGGCCGAGTTGCACACAGTATCAATGTTTACCTGGTTCTTTGTGACTGCTGCTGGACGTCCACTGTTCCCCTTGTGTGTGCTGTGGACAGTACCCTTGGTTTCAAAGTGCTTGACAAACCTCAGTATAACATTATTTTTAGGTCCATCACGTGTTTGAACTTTGAACTCGCGGCAGAACCGACGACGGACTGTGACGTACGATTTGGTCTCATACCAAAATTCAACTATCTTGACTTTCTGCTCGCCTGTGAATACCATTTTAGCTAGAACCTTGTAGTTGACTTATGCCAAATGGCATGAAACCACCATCACAACCTGAAAAGATAAAGTGTGTAGGTTAAAAAATGAAGAAATTACATACATGTGAAATAATTTCACTTTTTTTTAATCACCCTGTAAATGGCACGAAAGGTCATAATTTTGACAAAGAAATGGGATGAAAGGTCTGAAAATCGCCAAACTAATGGAACGAACGTAAACAAAATCTGAAAACTAATGGGGCTAAACATGAGGAAGAAGGGGGACCAGAAAAACGACCCATCTCCTCTTAACCCTCTCCGACATATGACGCGATTTTGAGCCTATTGGGGATACTTTAAAGCCTTTGTTACCATCAGGGGTATTTAGAAACCTTTAGTTTAGTTACTTCAACCTCTGCAGTTGTCTTTGAGTTAGCTGTGGGCAGAAAATTAATTTTGGAGAGGTAATTATAAGAGTGAGAGAACTCTATTTTTTATTGCTAATCTGGCAACCTCTGCGTCATAAATGCGTGAAAGGGTTAAATTAATATATTCAATGAATATACCCAGTCGCCCATAAAAAACCGCGAACCATGTTTTCTTATTGTTTACGCGCGAATACTCTCTCCCAGAATCAGTTTTTACTATGACTTAAGGGGGTGACCTGCTTTTTGTTATTTCTGTCCTTTTCTCTCTTTCTCTGGCTTGTATCAATTCGGCCCCATTCAGCCAACTATTTTAAGACGTTTATCCCCATCTAGGTGTCGATTTCTTCCTGGCGAGCGATAGCGAGCCAGCTTTATATGAAGAAATCCGGCTTCGCCGGAGACATTTTTCTAACGAAAAATTTACAAATTTAGCCTGCTGTCAAACAAAAATACAAAATATGCTGGCTCGCTACCGCTCACCAGTAAATAATTGAGACCTGGATGGGGATAAAAGTCTTAAAACAGTAGGCTGAATGGGGCCAAATGGATACAAGCCAGAGAAAGATAGAAAAGGACAGAACAAAAACAGGTCACCCCCCTTAAGGGAGCCCACCTCGCTTGTTTTCTCTTTCTCTCCCTCTGCCTTTGGTTTGTAATCATTCGGCCCCTTTCAGCCTATTGTTTTAAGACGTTTAACCCCATCCAGGTGTCAATATTTTCCTGGCGAGCGGTAGCGAGCCACCATTTATATATTTTGATTTTGACAGCAAGCTAAATTTGTAAATTTTTCGATGGAAAAATGTCTCCGGCGAAGCCAGATTTCTATATACAATGCTGGCTCGCTATCGCTCGCCAGGAAGAAATCGACACCTGGATGGGGATAAACATCTTAAAACAGTTGACTGAATGGGGCAGAATGGACACAAGCCAGGGAAAGAGAGAAAAGGAGAGAAAGATAAAATAAAAGCCGGTGACCCCCTTAAATTGCTTCAAACTCTGTGTGTCCAGGCAATTTGGCTCGAACGTCCCTTGATTTTGGCCCTGTCACTCTTTCAACTATGGGGGAGGCACTCGCTTAGCCTTTTGTCTCCTTCATTCACATAAAATAAATGTATAGGCCTATATCATGTAAAAGAGACATTAAGTACAAGAACACGGGAAATGATAGTCTGGTATAGAGAGCGGGGACTATAAATGATAGTCGGCATAGAGAGCAGGGAATATAAATGATAGTCTGGTATAGAGAGCGGGGACTATAAATGGTAGTCTGGTATAGAGAGCGGGGACTATAAATGATAGTCTGGTATAGAGAGCGGGGACTATAAATGATAGTCTGGTATAGAGAGCGGGGACTATAAATGATAGTCTGGTATAGAGAGCGGGGACTATAAATGATAGTCTGGTATAGAGAGCGGGGACTATAAATGATAGTCTGGTATAGAGAGCGGGGACTATAAATGATAGTCTGGTATAGAGAGCGGGGACTAAATGATAGTCTGGTATAGAGAGCGGGGACTATAAATGATAGTCTGGTATAGAGAGCGGGGACAATAAATGATAGTCTGGTATAGAGAGCGGGGACTATAAATGATAGTCTGGTATAAAGAGCGGGGACCATAAATGATAGTCTGGTATAGAGAGCGGGGACCATAAATGATAGTCTGGTATAGAGAGCGGGGACTATAAATGATAGTCTGGTATAGAGAGCGGGGACTATAAATGATAGTCTGGTATAGAGAGCGGGGACTATAAATGATAGTCTGGTATAGAGAGCGGGGACTATAAATGATAGTCTGGTATAGAGAGCGGGGACAATAAATGATAGTCTGGTATAGAGAGCGGGGACTATAAATGATAGTCTGGTATAAAGAGCGGGGACCATAAATGATAGTCTGGTATAGAGAGCGGGGACCATAAATGATAGTCTGGTATAGAGAGCGGGGACTATAAATGATAGTCTGGTATAGAGAGCGGGGAATATAAATGATAGTCTGGTATAGAGAGCGGGGACTATAAATGATAGTCTGGTATAGAGAGCGGGGACTATAAATGATAGTCTGGTATAGAGAGCGGGGACTATAAATGATAGTCTGGTATAGAGAGCGGGGACTATAAATGATAGTCTGGTATAGAGAGCGGGGACTATAAATGATAGTCTGGTATAGAGAGCGGGGACTATAAATGGTAGTCTGGTATAGAGAGCGGGGACTATAAATGGTAGTCTGGTATAGAGAGCGGGGACTATAAATGATAGTCTGGTATAGAGAGCGGGGACTATAAATGATAGTCTGGTATAGAGAGCGGGGACTATAAATGATAGTCTGGTATAGAGAGCGGGGACTATAAATGATAGTCTGGTATAGAGAGCGGGGACTATAAATGATAGTCTGGTATAGAGAGTGGGGAATATAAATGATAGTCTGGTATAGAGAGCGGGGACTATAAATGATAGTCTGGTATAGAGAGCGGGGACTATAAATGATAGTCTGGTATAGAGAGCGGGGACTATAAATGATAGTCTGGTATAGAGAGCGGGGACTATAAATGATAGTCTGGTATAGAGAGCGGGGACTATAAATGATAGTCTGGTATAGAGAGCGGGGACTAAATGATAGTCTGGTATAGAGAGCGGGGACTATAAATGATAGTCTGGTATAGAGAGCGGGGACTATAAATGATAGTCTGGTATAGAGAGCGGGGAACATAAATGATAGTCTGGTATAGAGAGCGGGGACTATAAATGATAGTCTGGTATAGAGAGCGGGGACTATAAATGATAGTCTGGTATAGAGAGCGGGGACTATAAATGATAGTCTGGTATAGAGAGCGGGGACTATAAATGATAGTCTGGTATAGAGAGCGGGGACTATAAATGATAGTCTGGTATAGAGATTGGGGACTATAAATGATAGTCTGGTATAGAGAGTGGGGACTATAAATGATAGTCTGGTATAGAGAGCGGGGACTATAAATGATAGTCTGGTATAGAGAGCGGGGACTATAAATGATAGTCTGGTATAGAGAGTGGGGACTATAAATGATAGTCTGGTATAGAGAGCGGGGACTATAAATGATAGTCTGGTATAGAGAGTGGGGACTATAAATGATAGTCTGGTATAGAGAGAGGGGACTATAAATGATAGTCTGGTATAGAGAGCGGGGACTTTATGATAGTCTGGTATAGAGAGCGGGGACTATAAATGATAGTCTGGTATAGAGAGCGGGGACTATAAATGATAGTCTGGTATAGAGAGCGGGGACTATAAATGATAGTCTGGTATAGAGAGCGGGGACTATAAATGATAGTCTGGTATAGAGAGCGGGGACTATAAATGATAGTCTGGTATAGAGAGCGGGGACTATAAATGATAGTCTGGTATAGAGAGCGGGGACTGTAAATGATAGTCTGGTATAGAGAGCAGAGACTATAAATGATAGTCTGGTATAGAGAGCGGGGACTATAAATGATAGTCTGGTATAGAGAGCGGGGACTATAAATGATAGTCTGATATAGAGAGCGGGGACTATAAATGATAGTCTGGTATAGAGAGCGAGGATTATAAATGATAGTCTGGTATAGAGAGTGGGGACTATAAATGATAGTCTGGTATAGAGAGCGGGGACTATAAATGATAGTCTGGTATAGAGAGCGGGGACTATAAATGATAGTCTGGTATAGAGAGCGGGGACTATAAATGATAGTCTGGTATAGAGAGTGGGGACTATAAATGATAGTCTGGTATAGAGAGCGGGGACTATAAATGATAGTCTGGTATAGAGAGCGGGGACTATAAATGATAGTCTGGTATAGAGAGCGGGGACTATAAATGATAGTCTGGTATAGAGAGCGGGGACTATAAATGATAGTCTGGTATAGAGAGCGGGGACTAAATGATAGTCTGGTATAGAGAGCGGGGACTATAAATGATAGTCTGGTATAGAGAGCGGGGACAATAAATGATAGTCTGGTATAGAGAGCGGGGACTATAAATGATAGTCTGGTATAAAGAGCGGGGACTATAAATGATAGTCTGGTATAGAGAGCGGGGACCATAAATGATAGTCTGGTATAGAGAGCGGGGACTATAAATGATAGTCTGGTATAGAGAGCGGGGACTATAAATGATAGTCTGGTATAGAGAGCGGGGACTATAAATGATAGTCTGGTATAGAGAGCGGGGACTATAAATGATAGTCTGGTATAGAGATCGGGGACTATAAATGATAGTCTGGTATAGAGAGCGGGGACTATAAATGATAGTCTGGTATAGAGAGCGGGGACTATAAATGGTAGTCTGGTATAGAGATCGGGGACTATAAATGATAGTCTGGTATAGAGAGTGGGGACTATAAATGATAGTATGGTATAGAGAGCGGGGACTATAAATGATAGTCTGGTATAGAGAGCGGGGACTATAAATTATAGTCTGGTATAGAGACCGGGGACTATAAATGATAGTCTGGTATAGAGAGCGGGGACTATAAATGATAGTCTGGTATAGAGAGCGGGGACTATAAATGATAGTCTGGTATAGAGAGCGGGGACTATAAATGATAGTCTTGTATAGAGAGCGGGGACTATAAATGATTGTCTGGTATAGAGAGCGGGGACTATAAATGATAGTCTGGTATAGAGAGCGGGGACTATAAATGATAGTCTGGTATAGAGAGTGGGGACTATAAATGATAGTCTGGTATAGAGAGAGGGGACTATAAATGATAGTCTGGTATAGAGAGCGGGGACTTTATGATAGTCTGGTATAGAGAGCGGGGACTATAAATGATAGTCTGGTATAGAGAGCGGGGACTATAAATGATAGTCTGGTATAGAGAGCGGGGACAATAAATGATAGTCTGGTATGGAGAGCGGGGACTATAAATGATAGTCTGGTATAGAGAGTGGGGACTATAAATGATAGTCTGATATAGAGAGCGGGGACTATAAATGATAGTCTGGTATAGAGAGCGGGGACTATAAATGATAGTCTGGTATAGAGAGCGGGGATTATAAATGATAGTCTGGTATAGAGAGCGGGGACTATAAATGATAGTCAGGTATAGAGAGCGGGGACTATAAATGATAGTCTGGTATAGAGAGCGGGGACTATAAATGATAGTCTGGTATAGAGAGCGGGGACTATAAATGATAGTCTGGTATAGAGAGCGGGGACTATAAATGATAGTCTGGTATAGAGAGCGGGGACTATAAATGATAGTCTGGTATAGAGAGCGGGGACTATAAATGATAGTCTGGTATAGAGAGTGGGGACTATAAATTAACGAATAGAAATAATGTCGCCTAGATAGTTTTTTTTTTTTTTTTTTTTTTCTACTTATTCAGTTATTCATACAATTTTTAGTTTTCTCCCTAGACCTCCATCAAGCTTAAAAAAAACACCCCCTATACCCCCCTTGAAAATAAATTTGTACATTTTTCGGTAGAAAAAAATGCCGGCTGAAGGCCGGTTCCTCTTAAAATTACAGGCTCGCTATCACTCGCCAGGAAAAAAGAGACACCTAAATAGTACGAAAGGTCTTAAAATTGACAACGAAATGGGGCGAAAGGTGTTCAAATCGTCAAACTAATGGACCGAACGCCTTAAAATCTCAAAACTAATAAGGCTAAACACGAGGGAGAAAATTATCCATCTCCCCTTAAAAGAAAACGGAAATGATAGTCTGGTATATAGAGCGGGAACTATAAAAGAAGGAGAGGAAATAATATCGTCTAAAATAGGAATGGATGTAACGAAAAGCTTACCTGAACTATGCCTGTGGAGGATGCTCATTAGCCTCGATGCAAGTAATATTACACACAAAACAACAACATCGTTACGCCCACAAATGTACAGTTGGCCAAATAAGTTGTGTCTCACCTGTCATTATTTTTGGCTCGCTCTGTGTTGTATTTGTGTCTGTCAGATGTTGAATAGGGTGGGTAAGTGTAGGAACATGTTCGTATATGTCACTCTAAATGAAGAAATTATGTGTAAATACAGTATGTATTAACCCTTCCTACCCGGGTTGCCTTAGGTAAGGACAGCGCGGCTGAAGGGCCACTACCCGGTATGCCTTACCTAAGGCATTTGCTTGAAAGCGTGCTTTGAATTTCGCGCGGGCAAATTTTACTTTGCGGGGGCGATCGTAGCGCCACCAAGCCTCAACTACCACGCTTATCAGTTCCTACGTTGGCACCATTGAGAGCTACAGCAAAAAAATGAATTATGACGCGTCCGATACTGTGCAATCTCCCGCGCGTCCCAGTGCTACCCCGCGTGCAACATCTACGCCTCTGCCAACCGAGAAGAAAAAGAAACTAAGGAAAGTGAAACGTTTGCTAAGTGAGAGTGCAATACAACGTGAACTTTTCAACCTGGATTTGAGCAGTGGTGAAAGCTCTGTGGACAAAAACCTCCATATTCAGAGTAGAAGTGGCAGCGAAATTGACGATTTTGTGGGATTTGGTGCTGATGACAATGTTGATTTATTTGAGGGGGGTGATAGTAGTGATGATCCTGATGTGGAAGTGGTGGAGGAAGGTGCTATTGAAGTCCCAAGTGTGCTAGAGCCAACCCCTTCGCCTAGTTTCGTATGTCAGGGTAGGCCTAGGCCTAGCCCTAGCCCTATGCCAGGACCTTCCCCTTTGCCTGCCCGTACGCCCTTGAAAGTGGGTAAATACTTCTATAAACAGTCTTTAGTGAAAAGTGCAGCCAAGAAGAATGCAGGGAGGCAGAAAAAGTGAGGGAAGGTGTAGATAGTGAGAGTGACGCCGACCCAGGCCTAGCAACCACCCGCATTCCTTTGTCCCGACGCCTTGACCCGGGATGCCGGGAGGGCCACCCACAGCCCTCGGCTTCATCTGTCCCTCAGGATGACCAAAGGGCCTCTACAAGTGCGTCATTGGCCTACCACAGTGTGCCACCACAGGCCCCGCATCGTAGGTCATTATTTCCTGCGGAAACGTCCACGGCTAGCCGCAAAAGGAGCCCAACTCCCGAGGCCGAGGCTCCCATTGCTCAATCTCCCGCAGCCCCACGCCGCCGACGCCCGGTCTGTTTTTCAACAGAGTTGACTCCTGAAGAGGCTGCTGACGACCCCAAGATGCCCAAGATGACCTGACGCGCCTGAGGAAGAGGAAGAGGAAGTCCCGACAAAAAGAGTCAAAGGACCTCGAGGTCGTGGACGTGGTCAGCCTGCCGACGCCGCTGCGCCTGGGCCTGGGCCTGGGCGTGGGCGTGCAGGGCGTCCGCCTGGGATTCCGCATGTCCAAGGGCGTGTGCCAGGGCGTCCAGGGCGTGTGCCTGCTGCAGCTCCACGTCCTCGTCCTCGACCTGCTGAAATGTTTGTGTGGTCAGATGGGGCGGATTTTGTGCCAGATTTTCCTGCCTTTGACGAGGTACAACAGGGTTCTGGAGTGTCACCAGTATATCCCTGTGGCCCAAATGCCACCCCCAGTGAACTTTTCTGTGGCTTCTACGACAATGAAGTCATGGAATACCTTGTCAAAGAGACAAATCACCACCAGGCTATCTGTTCAAACTTTCTTGGCAGGAAGACAAGTGCAAAGATGGTGGCATGGAGAGCTCTCACTGTGGCAGAATTATATGTGTTCTTGGCACTCACAATGCTGATGACACACATAAAGAAGCACGTTCTGGCCGACTACTGGATAACTGGCGACCTCACAACGACTCCAGCATTTGGCAAATTCATGTCAAGGGATAGGTACTTCGACATCCTCTCATATTTCCACCTGACAAATAACATGCATGTCCACGAGCCCGACACACTCTGGAAGTTCAGGCAACTGTATGACATGATACGTCATCGGTTTTCCACCTACCTGATTCCATTTCAGAAGCTGTGCATCGACGAGTCTCTGGTCCCGTTCCGTGGTAGGCTGCACTTCCGACAGTATATCCCGTCAAAGAGACACCGCTTCGGCATCAAGCTCTTTGTCCTCTGCGACTGCAAGACGGGATATGTGCTCGACTTTATAGTCTACAGCGGCAAGGGTGGTGAGGTGGAGATTGACCCCCTCATTGGTTTTGGCGGCGCTGTGGTAAAGAGGATGATGGAGAGGTACTTCCATGACAACCACGTCCTTTATACCGACAATTATTACACGTCGCCCATCCTCGCCAAGTACCTCCATGACCGCAAGACCGGAAATGTCGGCACAGTGAAGGGGAAGAGGAAGGGCATGCCAGCCTACCCAACCAAAACTAAGAAGACGGACATCTTCCATAAGAAGAGTGGCCCCATCCTCTCCATCCACTGGCATGACCAGCGCAAGGTCAACCTCCTCACCACATGCCACAAAGCAGAGATGGTCCCCACAGGGAAGGTGGACCGAAAAACGAAGAACCCTATCACAAAACCAGCTGCTGTTCTGGACTATAACCTGAACATGCGCCTCGTCGACAAGTCCGACATGCAGATGGGCTTCATAGACTGCCTGCGAACATCTTGCAGGTGGTACAAGAAGTTTGTCCTGCATACAGTAGATATGTCTGTCCTCAACGCGTACAACATCTACCGTTTGAGGTGTCCAGTCATCAAGTACTAGAGCCTGCGGACCTTCCAAAAGCAGCTGATACATGAGCTCCTGGTAAAACATGCGGGTACACCAGGAAGGCCACTACAAGGACCAGGCATGATGGACAGAATAGGATGTGCCGACTTCTTCAGAAAGCACCAGCTCGTCGCCCTTCCTTTCCAGGGTCCTAACAGCCGAATTAGGATGCAGAAGAGGTGCTATGTGTGCACCCGCACAACTCGACGACCAAGCAAACCCACCAAAACCACTTGGCAATGCCTCGAGTGTCAGGTGGGACTGTGTGCTGGCACCTGCTTCAATGATTTCTACACTCTGGCAAACTATTGAAGTGTAAGTGACAGTGATAGTGACACTCAATAATAATAATAATAATATAACTAAGTATAAGTGAAAGAGACACATAAGTAATAGTAAGTGCCTTCAGAACAATATGAACAAGTGAAAGTGACACTAAAATATATATTCCTAACAATAAAGAAGTGAAAATTACACTATCAATTACCATAGTCCAGTATAAATACTCATAACTACTATAATAATGACTATAAAACTAAGCCTAAGTGAAAGAGACACACATACGTAATAATAAGTGCCTTCAGAACAATATGAACAAGTGAAAGTGACACTAAAATATATATTCCTATCAATAAAGAAGTGAAAATTACACTATCAATTACCATAGTCCAGTATAAATAATCATAACTACTATAATAATAACAATAAAACTAAGTATAAGTGACAGAGACACAAATTACTTCAGAAAAATATATTTATTGAGTGAAAATATCATAATAACAATAATATATGGCAAAATAAACAATAAAACACTAAAAAATCGCTTCCCGCCATAATTCAAGGTAGAGCGACGAGTCAAAACGTTCGTCGTAGCCTGGGCCGCGGTTGAGCGTTCGGACGCGGCGAGGTAAATACGTGGCAAAAGTTACCTCCACTTCCATCACCATAACTCCTGAACTACTTGAGCTATAAAGCTCTACTCAACGCCATTCTACGCGGAAAGGTAAGGCGCCCATTTTGACATATGTTTGATTAATGTAGGTAGTATATTAAGCGAGATTAGCCTTAGTTTACTTTTGTTGTGTTTTCAGCCAGATCGCCCGGATACAGCCTCCGTCCTTAAGAAAGGCTGCCCGGGTAGGAAGGGTTAATGTCTGTCAGATTTTGAATAGGGTGGGTAAGTGTAGGAACATGCTTGTATATTTCACTCGATATGAAGAAATGAAGCTTAGATATTGCTGATAACAATTATTGATCAAAACATAATTGGGGCCGAGACATCACTTATTAGGCCGACTGTACACTCGGATACCATTCATAAAAACCCTTAGCCATCACCTATTTCTATTTATGGAAATATATCTGGAAATGAATTGATGAACATATGTTTCTATATATAAAGACCTATACAACATAATACAACTACAACATAATCCTCTTAATCGACGAGACAGAGAAACGGGCGAGGGAACGCAAAACTGTTCCCGGACCCGGAGAATGGGAACTATAAATGCTGTTTCTGTTCGGGCTCTGTCTCGTGTCGGCCACCCCTAGCAAAGGGGAATGGGCCTGAGTATATACATACATACATATATACATACATACAACTACCAAATCATATATACTATTTATTGAAAAGCACATTTTATTCAAAAATCAATCCAGATGGTTATTGTTGCATAAAGAAAAACATAGGGGGTCCACGAATTCTTATGAGTGAGCTAAAGACTATGGTAACCGAGTGTACACAAACATAGGGGGTCCACGAATTCTTATGAGTGAGCTAAAGACTATGGTAACCGAGTGTACACAAACATAGGGGGTCCACGAATTATGAGTGAGCTAAAGACTATGGTAACCGAGTGTACACAAACATAGGGGGTCCACGAATTCTTATGAGTGAGCTAAAGACTATGGTAACCGAGTGTACACAAACATAGGGGGTCCACGAATTATGAGTGAGCTAAAGACTATGGTAACCGAGTGTACACAAACATAGGGGGTCCACGAATTCTTATGAGTGAGCTAAAGACTATGGTAACCGAGTGTACACAAACATAGGGGGTCCACGAATTATGAGTGAGCTAAAGACTATGGTAACCGAGTGTACACAAACATAGGGGGTCCACGAATTCTTATGAGTGAGCTAAAGACTATGGTAACCGAGTGTACACAAACATAGGGGGTCCACGAATTCTTATGAGTGAGCTAAAGACTATGGTAACCGAGTGTACACAAACTTTTATTTCCTCATTGTACAGTCGGCCAAATAAATTATTCGCGGCCCAAGTATATTTCGATCAATAATTGGTATCAGCAATATCTAAGCTTTAATTCATTGTTTCGAGTGAGATATACAAACATGTTCTTCTCTTTACACACCCTATTCAACCTCTGAAGGACATTAATACAGTACACAGCGAGCAAAACGTAATGACAGTGGCGACACGACTTATTTGACCAACTGTACATCTTAACAAATCACTGGCTTCACCGTCAATTGACCACTTGCGAGTTTCGTTCCATAATGAAGTTGGAGCTGTAAACATCGATATTTAGCAGAATTCCCAGCTAAAATGTGGTTGTAATACACTTATAAATACTTTACATACAAGCAAGTTTAACATACTTTTTATCCATCAGAGACTTACATTATTATTACATCTTTTGTTTAATATCGATATTTACAGCTCAAACTTCATTATAGACTGAAACTCGCAAGTGGTCAATTAGAAAAAAGATCAGCCGCCCACACTTATCCAAAGTCTTTTAAGTTTGTCTAATACTTTCGTTCATAACGGGGGATGGTTCGCTTTTCTGGACCCCCTTCTCTCTCATGTTTAGCACCATTAGTTTTGACATTTTAAGACGTTTGGCCCATCCGTTTGGTGATTTTGAGACCTTTTGGCTCATTTCTTTGTCATTGTTATAAGACCTTTTGTGCCATTTAGGTGTCGTTTTTTTCATGGCGAGCGACAGCCAGCCTGTAATATTATATATATATATTATATAGGTAAATAATTGTTGGTATAGACTGTTACGTACCATATTATCTCGACTTAGAGTATCTTATGTCCTGCACTGAGCTATAGTTTGGCCAATTTGTATGACGGTATGGAAGGCGACACAAAGACACTCTTTTTCTCCGACTCCCTCCTGAAGCGTCATTATAGAGAGCTGGAGCTATGTTGGGAAGCTATTTATGTTAATATCTTTCTATCTGTCTATTATAGGTATTTATGTATGTATTCCTCTATCTGTTTATCTATTTAATATATACTTTATGTTAATATCTTTCTATCTGTCTATTATAGGTATGTATGTATGTATTCCTCTATCTGTTTATCTATTTAATATATACTTTTGTTCTCATGTGACGTAGTTGTATATTTCTTAAGTTAATTTATACTAAAATAAATTAGATGACGTGGTTGTTTTTGTTTATTCATGCATATATATTTTTTAATTTATTTATTTATTTATTAATTTGTTCAGGTGACGTGGTTGCGACAGAGAAACCTACACATCCTTACGGCCGGAAGTGTGACGTATACCGCCGACCACCGTTTTACCGTAAGTACCGATACTCTGTAGTGTTGTATTCTGATACTAGAGGATACCCGATACAAGATAAATGTTTACATTTTGCAGCCGAAGGCCGGCTCCTCTTAAAAAGACAGGCTCGCTATCGTTCGCCAGGAAAAGAGGTCTTGATATTGATAAAGAAATGGTACGAAAGGCCTTAACATCGCCAAACTAATTGAGCGAACATCTTAAAATCTGAAAATGAATTGGGCTAAACATGAGGGAGAAGGAGGGCCAGAAAAGCGACCCATCTCCCTTTAATCCACGCAGTAGAGTTGGGCCAAGAGATGGAATTAGACTTTTCGTGTCATTTAGGTGTCGATTTTTCCTGGCGAGCGATAGCAGGCCTGTACTTTAAGAGGAACCAGCCTTCGGCCGGGATATTTTTCTATCGAAAAATGTACATATTTATCTTGAAGGAAGGTCTTGGGTGGTTATTTTTTTTAAGCTTGGTGTGGGTCCAGGGAGGAAACTAAAACATATAATAATAAAAATAAATATAAATGAGCCAATAAATACAGCCATCCCCCCTTAAGTATTTATAGGATTGGCAACTCAAACCCTCACTGAGAAAACGTCCGGGTTTTTAATTAACCCTCTCACGACCATATGACGCAGAGGTTGCCAGATTAGCAATAAGAAATAGAGTTCTCTCACTGTTATAATTACCTCTCCAAAATTATTGTTCCAGCCACAGCTAACTCAAAGACAACTGCAGAGGTTGAAGTAACTAAAGTAATGGTTTGTAAATACCCCTGATGGTAACAAAGGGTTTAAAGTATCCCTAATTGGCTCAAAATTGCGTCAAGAACGTGAGAGGGTTAAGGGGGTAGTGCTTGTTATTTTGGTATATGTATTAATTTATAAATTATTTATTGAGTTTCTTCGCTAGACCTCCATCAAACATATAAAATACACTCCCTAGTCAACCTTTCAAGATAAATTTGTATTTTTTTCGGTAGAAAAATGACCTGGCCGAAGGGTGGTTCCTTCTAAAGTAACAAGCTCGTTATCGCTCGCCAGGAAAACATCGACACCTAAATGCCACAAAAGGTCTTAATATTGGCAAAGAAATGAGGCGAAAGGTATCAAAATCG
Source organism: Paralithodes platypus (assembly GCA_032716605.1). Lineage (NCBI taxonomy): Eukaryota > Metazoa > Arthropoda > Malacostraca > Decapoda > Lithodidae > Paralithodes > Paralithodes platypus. The sequence goes on from CM064559.1 coordinate 1,304,521, forward strand.
CCAAACCAACGGAACGAATGTCTTAAAATCTTAAAATAAATATGCTAAACATGAGCGAGAATGGGGTCCAGAAAAACAACTACCTCCCCCTTAAATACAATCAAACCAGTATATTTAGCCAAACCCAATTACGAAGCTTCACAATTATTATGAATGTTTTAATTAATCGTAGAGATTGATATGGGCTTCAATAAATTGTTATGGAAGACATTATATAACTGTTATGTAAGTATACACAATACCTACAGTATATATCTTCTTATAAGCAAACTTTATTGGGATGGTATATCAACCTCAATTGCAATAATACACCTGGACCCTTCCTATATATATTTGTCCAATGTGTTTAATATATTACCTGTGATCATATATATATATATATATATATATATATATATATATACCAGTATATATATATATATTTTATTTATTTTTTTCAATAAACAAGCAATACCATTGCAAGGGAAATCTCGCTCAGCAGACTAGACCAATATTTTACCGTACCATTATAATACATTTTGTATATATTGACAATTAACCCACAGGACCCCAGCGCCGCAGCGTATGCTTCGGCAATGTATGTAACGCTAAACCCCATCGACGCATAGTGTGCGCCACGGTTAATTACTCCGGTCCTATGGCACCTAGAGGTCTCAGATTTGTATGGGAACGGCGATATTATCTCACGCAACAATGCCGATGGTTGAAAACCCTCAAAGGCCAACCGCGTTTGTGCGCAAAAATGTGTTTTTGCATGTTTTTGCCTACCCATTTCCCCATGTTAATTCCGACTTTAGGGCGCCCCTTAGGACCCCTTAATGACCTAGGGGACGTTTTTTTTTTTCCCCCCTTCATTTCTAACCCATTCCAGGTGTTTTCTGAAAACAAATTTTGTTGACAACCTGCTGGGCCTGGAGTGTACATTTATATTATAATGCCTGGGGCTCAGTGGGTTAATACATATATAATATAGAACACATATAACGATAAGTCACATTCAAACGTTCTAGCTGTTATTACGTTTTGTTCGCTGTGTGCTGTATTAATGTCTGTCAGATGTTGAATAGAGTGTGTAAAAATAGGAACATGAGTTTGTGTGAGAGCGAGAGTGTGTGTATGTGTGAGAGAGAGTGACAGTGAGAGAGTGAGTGAAAGAGAGAGAGAGTGACCATTAACTCTGCATGATCTCGGAATAGTACCCATTAAAGCAACACGTGAGTCCAATCAAATATACGACTCACAGATTTCAGCTTATGATTAACGTCCCAGTCCCACGAGCTATTTTTTATGGACTGATTTCTGCTTTATTCTGTTACTCACGATGAGCTATATGTTTTGACGGTGTGTGTATGTGTGTGTGTGGGTGGGTGTAGGTGTGTGGGTGGGTGTGTAGGTGTGTGTGACAGAGAGAGGGGTAAAAAGAAACTAGCGCATTTGTGGATATGGCGCTTCGAAAATTACCACTAAACCAACTGTTACCCAAACACTCACACACCCATCACACACACCCGCACACACACACACAGCCACACACACACACACACACACACACATACCCATCACCACGCAAACACCACCAAACATTCGTTTCATAACTAGTAATTTGGTGAAGTTGATTGAGGGATGGAAAGAGAGCTTTACCGACCTGTCAAACGCTCAAAGGCAGGACTGGATGTGTGGGAGTGGACAACAGGGAGGGGGATCTGTTTTTCGTTCATTTGTTTGTTCTACCAACAATATGTTGTGTGTGTTTTGAACTAGATATGAATATAGGTATTTGTAAATGAACATTTTAATCAACTAATTAAAATATGAACACTTAAAAGCTTATTTTAAGAAAATAGAACATATTTGTATGTTCTAATTACTTTTAATAAACATTACATATAATTCAGCAATGTGGGTAGTGTATGTGCCATCGGAGTCTATTTTGAAAGGCCTATTTCATATTTAAAGGGGAGGCAGAACGTTTGTTTGGTCTATTCATTTATGTATTCATATATTTTGTTTAGTTTCCTACCTAGACCTCCATCAAACTTAGAAAATCACCCCCTAGACCCCCTTCAAGATGAATTTGTAAATTTTTCGGTAGAAAAATGTCCCGGCCGAAGGCCGGTTCCTCTTAAAATTGCAGGCTCGCTATCGCTCGCCAAGAAAAAATCGACACCTAAATGGCACGAAACTTCTTAAATTTGACAACGAAATGGGGTGCAAGGTGTTAAAATCGCCAAACTAATGGGCCGAACGTCTTATAATCTCAAAACTAGTGGGGCTAAACATTAGGGAGAAGGGGGTTCAGAAAAAGAGTGTGCCTCCCCTTAACAAAAACAAAACAAAAAAATCCATTTAATTGCGCTCACTGTAGACTCTATATAACTAACCCTTTGAAGACTATATAGGGGGTTGCTCTCAAGAAGGCGTTTGACTCAGTGCATCAAGAGTCACTCTGGGAGCTGTTACGGTTATGCGGGATACCCACGGTGATCATCGACCTGGTGCCTGGACTCTATACAGGAACAGAGAGTGCTGTCAAGTGTGGTGAGGGAACATCCTCCTTTCCTGTGAGCTCAGGTGTAAGACAGGGGTGTATTCTAGCACCTACACTTTTCAACACTTGTATGGACTGGTTACTGGGCCAGACAGTTGGGCAGAGTCGCTGTGTAGCTGACATAGGCAATTTCAGAATCACGGATCTTGATTTTGCAGATGACGCAGTGATCCTAGCGGAGACGTTGAATATTGTCAGATTGGCCCTGGAGGCACTCCATGACAAGTCGGAGCCACAGGGTCTAAAGGACTCTTGGACTAAGACCAAAGACCAACCATTTGGCGACTTGTTGGATGATGCCGTTCAATCTGTTCATGCGTGTGGTGAGGACTTGGAGATCTTGGATAAGTTTACCTATCTTGGCAGCGTGATCCACAACAGTCGTGAGTCGGGCTATGATTTAAATCGTGGCCTCGACTTAACATGGGGTGTTATGGATTCACTCAACAAAAGTATATGGCGTTGTCGATACCTATGCAGAAGGACGAAGTTGCGGATCTTCAAGACACTGGTGCTCCCTATCTTACTGTATGGCTGTGAGACATGGACACTCAACAGTGTTTTGAAGAAAAGTATCAACTCCTTTGGTACTAAATGTCTCTGCAGGATCATGGGTTATCGCTGGTATGATCGCGTATCAAACCAGCGACTACTCCGTGAAACTGACTCGAGAAATATTAGTTGCATAATCCTTGAACGCCAACTTCGGCTATATGGGCATGTGATTCGCCTCCCCGAGGCTGATCCCACTCACCAGGTGGTCTCTACAGAAGACAACCCTGAGTGGAGGAGGCCTAGGGGAAGACCACGGAACTCACGGCTGAATGAAGTCAGTAAATCATGCATGGAATACTTAATATGGACCAGGCAGATGCCTCGAGGCTTTCCCGGGAGCATCCCCTTGGGTGGCATCAGCGGGTGAGTGTGGCCACGCGCCGTCACGGTGTATGCCCCCATTGATTAATTGATTGAGGATTATACTGCATTTTGACAGTTTATCTGGCTATCATTTTAAATAGCTTAGGTAGTATCTGTGGGAAATAAGAAGGTAAAGACTATCACAATAAACCCTCTGAATTCCATATACCCTTCCTAATCTGAATTAAATCGTCTAACAATAGCCATAAAAGCGAAAATAATGAGTCATCGTATATTGAAAGGGTTAATAATGCTAAGGATAATTTTCTGTTACCAACATAATTTCATGCATATTTGCTTGCATCGTCTACTCCTACGTGAACAATTATACGTATGTTTCCTCTCCCCTCTAAGTTCTAACCTGTATACCAAACTAACCTGTAATTGGCTGCACGGAAGAGTACACCTGGCCTTGATTTAATTAACAAGTTGACCTCCATCAAGGGTTACAGGCCCCTACCTACTCAAAGACCTCCCTTCCCTCTCTCTCACAGTAACACAGAGTCCACCTATCACTGTCAAAACGAATCTTGTATCTTAATCCCCTGAAACTACTTTTACAGACGGACGGACAGACAGACAGACAGACAGACAGATAGACAGACGGACGAACAGACGGACGGACAGACAGACAAACACTCATGAATCATTGTGGTCCCTTTATGTTTTCCAATGTGAATTGTGAATATAATTTGTCATAGCTAGAATTTAAAACAGCATATATTTTATATATCGGACAGTGCCACTCGTAAGTATATGCAATGACTCGCTACATCTTTAGTACTATGGAATAATTTGGATTAAATTATACTAGGTTTTGTTTGATTATGCTATATTAAGGGGAGATGGGTCGTTTTTCTAGACCCCATTCTCCCTCATGCTTAGCCCCATTAGTTTTCAGATTTTCAGATGTTTCTACGGAACATTTTGCAAATTAATCTAGAAGGGGGATCTGACGGTTAAGTTTGATGGAGGTTTAGGGAGGAAAAACACAAATAATTTATATATGAAATGATCTACCAAAAAATATACCCTCTCCCCTTAACCCTATTAGGTACAGGGCGGGCCTATTTGGAGCCTCCCAGTTTTACTCCATTAGCTTGGAGATTTTAAGACGTTTCATCGCATTTGTTTGGCGATTATATGATGCTTCAACCCAATAGGGTGTTGATTTTTTCGAGGCGAGCGATAGCGAACCCGCAATTTGGGAGAAACCGGCCTTTGGGCGGAACATTTTTCTACCGAAAAAATGTACACAGTTAGCTTGAAGGGGGTCTGGGGGACGGTTTTTTAGTTTGAAGGGGGTTTGGAGAGGCGTTTAGTTTGAAGGGGGTTTGGAGAGGCGTTTTTCCAAGTCTCGCGGGTAAACTAAAAACACATTGTTTGAAAATGGCTAAAACCAATAAAAACCTCTAATAATACAACAAAATACCATAATAACCCCCAAGACGTTGCACCAGATAGTGTTAAACCTTTCACGATACGATGACGCATTTTGGCTATTATGAGACGATTTTATTCAGATTAGGAAGGGGCTAATGGTTAACACTCTGGTGCAACGCCTTGGGGGTTAATATGATATTTTGTTTAATTATGGAGAGTTTTAATTGTTTTGGCCATTTTCGAACAATGTATTTTTAGCTTACCCCCTAGACTTTAAAAAACGCCTCTCCAGGCTCCCTTCAAACTGAAAAATATTGTCCCCCAAACCCCCTTCAAGCTAAATGTGTAAATTTTTTGGTAGAAAAATTTCCCAGCCAAAGGCCGGTTTCTCCCAAATTGAAGGCTCGCTATCGCTCGCCCAGGAAACATCGACACCTTAGTGGGTTGAACCATCATATAATCGCCAAACTAATGAGATGAAACCTCTTAAAATCTCCAAGCTAATGCAATAAAACTGGGAGGCTCCAAATTGGCCCGCCCTGCACCTAATAGGGTTACTGGTTAAGTCACACAGATCCTACCTAAGCTGTATTCAATCGTATAATGAAAGCCAGAATAAACCTTCTTAAACCTTCCACGTTACGATGACGCATTCTGGCTGTTATTAGACGATTTTATTCAGATTAGCTCACGAACTTTTGACAGTATCTGTACAATTGGGGGTATTAAGTGTTGCCATAGATTCCAGTGGTTTTCGCTTAACAAGTGTAATTGGTATCTTTATAATTACTGAGAAAAGTGCTTATCCCTCTGAGTATTAGTCAGTGTCCGAAACTTTGTGAAATATCTGACAACACTTATTAACCTCGATTGTAAAAGACAAAAATAGGTATGCCCGTCTCACCTTCATCAACTAAACTTTAGATTCCTCTGTGGTGGAGATATTAACAGTGGCGTAAAAATATATATAAATATACTAAAATATAATACATATTTTGATCATCAAGTAGTTGCCAGGAAAAAAATAATATAAAACATAATATATATATATATAATTATATATAATTATATATATATATATATATATATATATATATATATATATATATAATACAGGTATATATATATAAAATATATACATATATATACCGTATATATATATATATATATATAGAATTATACATATATATATAATATATATTAATATATATATATATATATATATATATATACAGGTATATATATATATATATATTATATATATCATATATATATATATATATATATATATATATACAGTATATATATATAAATATATATATATATATATATATATATATATATATATATATATATATATATATATATATATATATATATCTATATATATATAATATATATATCTAGATATATATATATATATATATATATATATATATATATATATATATGTATATATATATATATATATATATATATATATATATATATACATATATATTCTCTTTTAAACAGACGAGGTTAAGGCAATAGCAGTTTCAGCATGAAGGATTTTATTGTTACAGCTTTCAATAGTTCTAACAATTTTCCTCTGGGGTTCAGAGATGAGGTACAACAGGTTAGCAAAATTCATGGTGGATCCAACGTTTCACAAATAAACATCTTGCATCTTCAGGGAAAGGAGAGGTAATGATTAGAATAGGACAAGGTATCATATTTATACAAAATTCGAGGATCAAGAATAGGAAGGTGGGCGGAGCTACTGGGTGTGTGGTGGCTGTTCATTGGTGGAAGGCAGTCTGTTCGCGAGACGGGCACTAGATCTTATCGGTGGTTGGTTGTTGGCTGTGGGTGGCTGTGATTGGTTGGTGTTGTCAGTTGTGTGCTGAGCGCGGAGGCGTAAGGTAGGGGGGCACGGGGCGAGAGGAAAGGGGGCAACATGCCTGTAGCGCTTGCCTGAAGGAAGAATTTGAAGGTCTTGTGTTTGGTTGTTGATGCTGGGGTTGAGTGTTTGGATGTATAGAGCTTCTAAAATAGCTAGTCTTCTGGGGTCTGATTCTTTGTCGAGTATGGTGGTTTGTTTGTCTAGGTCGGCGCGAGTTAGGGCAAGATGGTCCTCGAATTTTGTATAAATATGATACCTTGTCCCTATTCTAATCATTACCTCTCCTTTCCCTGAAGATGCAAGATGTTTACTTGTGAAACGTTGGATCCACCATGAATTTTGCTAACCTGTTGTACCTCATCTCTGAACCCCAGAGGAAAATTGTTAGAACTATTGAAAGCTGTAACAATAAAATCCTTCATGCTGAAACTGCTATTGCCTTTAACCTCGTCTGTTTAAAAGAGAATCTATTACCTGGCTATACTAACATATATATATATATATATATATATACTGTATATAGGCAATATATATATATATATATATATATATATACATATACTCTATATATATATATATATATATATATATATATATACATATACTCTATATATATAATCTTCCGCGAGTAGATACATTTCAAGTAAGTCCCGACAACAAACACACGCCCTCTTACCCAAGTTCCTCTTAATCATGCAAATGCTTGTAGAGATAAGGGGAGACTGGCCGTTTGTTTGGTCTATTAATTCATTTATTCATATATATTTTTTAGTTTCCTCCCTAGACCTCCATCACGCTTAGAAATACAGCCCCTAGCCCCCCCCCTTCAAGATAAATTTAAAAAAATGTGTGTAGAAAAATTTCCCTGCCGAAGGTCGGTTCTTCTTAAAATTGCATGCTCACTATCGCTCGCCAGGAAATAATCGACACCTAAATGGCACGAAAGGTCTTAAAATTGACAACGCAATGGGGCGAAAGGTGTTAAAATTACCAAACTAATGGGCCGAACGTCTTATAATCTCCAAACTAGTGGTGCTAAACATTAGGGAGAAGGGGGTACAGAAAAACGGTCTGCCTCCCATTAAAATGCAAACATCAAACGCGGAGTGAATTTCGAGTCAGCACTTCAAACCACGCTCCTCCATCATGTTAATTAAGGGGAGGCAGACCGTTTTTCTGGACCCCCTTCTCCCTAATGTTTAGCCCCACTAGTTTTGAAATTATAAGACGTTCGGCCCATTAGTTTGGTGATTTTAACACCTTTCGCCCCATTGCGTTGTCAATTTTAAGACCTTTCGTGCCATTTAGGTGTCGATTTTTTCCTGGCGAGCGATAGTGAGCATGCAATTTTAAGAGGGACCGGCCTTCGACCGGGACATTTTTCTACCATAAAATGTACATATTTATCTTGAAGGGGGGTCTAGGGGGTGTTTTTCTAAACTTGATGGAGGTCTAGGGAAGAAACTAAAAAAAATATAAATTAATTAATAAACCAAACAAACGGTCAGTCTCCCCTTAAGATGATCTTCATTAGCTACTGACGGAATGTTGATGAAATTGCTCTCGAGAAACAGAACGATGAATAAATTAACTCTGGAGCTATGTGGCTTTGAAATGAATTGAAGAGTGAATGGGCGTATTTATTTCCTCGTGTATATATATTGTTACGACTGGGGTTCAAATATATCAGGGCTCTTATTCATTGGACTAGTAATGGCATAAATGCTACAACGGAAAGCGCTAGATCCAACCTCTGATGTATATTCCCAGTGAACAAAGAACACAAATACTCTACAGAGTTCTATATGCAATAATAGGCTATCAAACTCTCAATAAATGTGCGTCTACTCTAGGCTTAATGTTATGTGAAAACAGCCTATTACTACCTATAACCGAAGGTGCTTGGTTATGGTATGCAAAGTAAGGTGGTAAGAGAAGTTACAGCTTACGTTACTTTAATCAATAATGTCAGGCACTCCTGCATGAAAGAAAGTGCACTAAAGTCCTTCAACACTAACAAGGAATCTTCTTTAAATGTTAGATGCTATAAAGATGCTCGTATCGGAAATGGAACCCAAAAAGGCAGGCAGCGGAACAATGCTCGTGCAGGCTATGCACACAAAAAGGCAGAATATATAATGCCGTCGGAGCCAAGAATATCCTAAACACAACAACAATAATAATAATCGCCACGACAATGCAGTATTCCTATCAACAAAAAGAGCCTAAGTCGTTTGTGTCTCAATACATCAAACTAGGCTGCGAAATGCTTGTGTAATGATAAATGGGTATGCATAAAAAGAGTAATTAGGTTAATATACTTAATGTCTACTGTGACTGATAAAGTCTAGCTGGAGTCAATGATACGAGATACGGGTGCGCAATGGCATGCCGCATAGCCTAGTGCAAATCTCAAGTCTGTGCGTCAAATATTACGTTATAGGGAAGGGTAGCTCTCTTGAGAAACCTTACTACCGAAGTATTAAGCGTTCTCCTGGCGTACCTCAAAGACAAACAACGAGCTTAGAACAGTGCAGAATGGTATAGGCAAAAAGCCCTCATTCGTGCATGCTCTACTCTCAATGGCACACAGACTAGAATTTACTCAATCAACTCCAGTTCTCAGGTATGTCGTGCAGCTTTTTCCTAAAACCAGCACTCATAGGAAACAATACCTTATAATATCAGACTCCTAGTCTAGCATTATCTAATCCAGCAGAACACTAATAATTATAGGACGCGACAATATGAAAGCCAACCAATGCTTCGTGATCCACTTATCTTAACAACTAACATACAAGGGTTATATCAGACCTTAACGCACAATACAACTGGCCATCATGAAGCTGATTTTGCAGAGTTAACCAGAGGGGGTATAATAGCAAGGGAAAAAAGATGGATGCGTTCTAGAAACCAGATCTGAGGGAGAGAGTGGCGAGGAACTGTATATATACTCGCACTAGCTCGAGGCGCGTGGGGAAAAAGCGGTTACAAGTCCTCTAGCCACTAGCAAGGGAGCTAGCAACATGGTAAGGACCTCTCTTAACCAACCCCCACGAGGCAGTCAGCCGTGACGTCATCGAGCGGGACAAAAACACTGCGCGCTCCCTCTCACTCTGTTCTACTCTCTCTCTCTCTCCCAGATCCCATCATTACTAGTTAATGATAAAACATATACTTTACAATTAAATATATAAAGCCTTGACATGGGTGAAAACAAAGAGCCTTTCTGGACTGCCCATGACACAAGCTTTCATATGAAATAAAGCACACTCTAATACATAAACTGTAGCCCCTTCCACTGCCCTGGCGATCCTAGCGAGTCACTGTAGGACAAGCCATGCGGTTCTAACGGAGTGATTAACGTCACACCCCCCCCCCAAGATTTTTCTCAGAGGCCCCAAGGCTCACAAAAATCTGATGGTTAGAACCCATGCTATATCTCCACTTCCCATCACCCAGCGGCAGTAAAATATCTGGCACAGTTCTTCAACAATTTTGTTTTCAAAATTATAACCCTCCCCATCACCATAGGTTAAATTATATGTAGTTACGCTCCTCAAGAGCGAGCTTCTCTAGCCCAGCATTCTGAGAGGAGTGCAACTCAGAATTACTGCTATAACATACTGAACAAATTCAACTATTAAATAAAGTTTTTATTTGATTTTTATGTTTATAATTTGTTTATTTCGGCTGCACTATAGGGGCAAGCCCAGTTTTTTCTTCTATACCAAACGCTCAACTCCTGCTTTACGACCCAATACGCTGGGCTACAACCGCGAGCCAACAAGCACCAGCGCAAAATACTATCCAAACTAAAGCAGGAGGCTACCCGTGTGTCAATCTACCCAGGATCATATACCCTTGAACGACCATCTGCAACCACGTTGTCACAACCGGCAATATGGCGTATGTCCAGGTTATATACCAGTAACCTTAGTGACCACCTGGTCAGCCTCATATTCCGATTGTGAAACTGGTCCAAGCACTTGAGAGGGTGATGATCTGGGTAAACTACAACGACCGGACCATAGGCTGGAACACAGACCTCGAAATGCCTCAGAGCAAGTACAACCGCCAGCAGCTCCTCCTCGACAACAGAGTAGCTCCCCTGGGCCGAATTGTACTTCTCCGAGCAGAAACTAACAGGATGCTCCAGCCCATCATCGTCCATTTCCACAAGGACGGCACCAGCCCCCACACCAGTAGCATCCGTTGCTAGATGGAAAGGTAGGCTAAAGTCAGGGGCCCTGAGGATCGGGTGAGTGCACAACAGGTGTTTTACTTCTCTAAACACCTCACACTCAGGCGCCCATTTGAACTTCTTATCCTTCCAGTTATCCTCCACCTGAGCTTGACTGTCCTGTTCTCCTTCTCCACCTTGACTGCTAAACGTCATCACAGGCACAGTGAGAGGCTCAGGGGGGTGCCTCCCATACTCCTTCATGGGATTAACATGACATAACTGATTGCGCTTCCGTCTGTCTGGAGTGGCTACCAAGTAATCCAGGTCTGATAGCTCCTCCACCACCCTATAAGGACCAGCGTACTTCGCGGATAAGGGGTGACCTACAAGGGGCAGTAGAATCAACACCTCCTGACCCACGTGAAACTCCCTGAGTTCAACCTTGAGGTCGTACCTGTCCTTCCTGAGGGCCTGAGAGCTAGTCAAATTACGGCCAGCCAACTCCAGACTGCGCAACATCCGTTCTCGACTGTTGAGGACACACTTGAGCATAGAACAAGGTTTTTCTGCGCCCTCCCATACTTCTTCAACCATATGGAGAGGCCCTCTAACACGGTGTCCAAAGACGAGCTCATTAGGGCTGAATCCCAAACTCTCCCCAGGTACCTCCCGCACAGCAAACAAAACACATGGCAGGCCAAGATCCCAATCCTTCCCACTCTCAAAGCAACAACAACGAAGCACAGATTTCAAGGCTGAGTGCCATCGCTCTAACACACCCTGGCTCTCCGGATGATACGCAGATGACACAACCCCAACAATCTCATGCTGCGGCATTGCTTGAACCCAAGAGGCTAGAAGTGAAGTTGGGTCCCTGGACTGACTGAATCCCCTGCGGGTAACCATACCGGGAAAAATACACTAGCAAGCTTCGGACCACCGTCTTCGCCGACCCATTTCTCATAGGGTACGCGTCAGGGCACCTTGTTGCTACATCTCCCGACTGTGCATCACTGTCCTCCTTCAACTCTTTCGTCTTTTTAAGCCCATCCTCTGCCCCTTCAGGAACAGTTACTGGGTCTTCTCCAGACTCGAAATGTGGTCCTAATACTGAGTCCCCGAGAAGGGCCATTGATACTAAACTCTCAACCGCATCAACTTTCAACCCCTTCTCGGTACCCTTCCTCCGCTGATCTAAAGATTGTTGACCAGAATGTGACTCCCTGGATGCAGGATCTCCGGTGACAACACACGCCATAGGCTGCACCGGACACTTCTCAACCCACTCCTGCTCCTCCCTACTCACGTCGGCCGGCTTCTCGACAACGACTAAGAGTGGAGCCTCAGAAGTAGGCCCCGCAAAGTCGTTGCCAAGAAGGAGGTCGACGCCCCCAACAGGTAACTTCTCCACAATTCCTACATCCAGGTCACGAGTCACACCATCAACTTCCACCTTCATTCTTACAAGCGGGTATGACCTTGTCGCATTAACTCCCTGAACCACAACCACCCGTGCCGTATTGACAGGTTTACCAGTGAAATTTCTCAACAGTGTTTGCGATGCCCCAGTGTCACGCAAAATTCTCACCTCATGTCTTCTACCCCCCCACTCCACACAACCGAGTCCCCTGTGGTCACTAAAGGCATCACGGACAGGGAATAAGCCTTGCGGATCCTTCTGCACTGGCAGTGTATTTACTTCGGAAGAAATGCCTCTAACAAACTCCGATGTCCTTTTGAACACTCCAATGCCGTGAGCAAAAGACACGGCTGCCGGAGGAGGTCGACTAGGGCACTCATTTGCCTTATGACCCTCCTGGTGGCAACTAAAACACATAAATTTTGGTTTCGGCTTATACTATGATGTAAAAGGCCCCTGACTTTTCACATACGGTGGGGTGTAAGGTTTGGATTCAGTTTTTGTTTCATGGCTCTTCTGTTTAAATGTGTCATTGTTACGGGGAGGGGGAGGATAACGGTCCTTAGCACTTACATCGTACTTCTGTGAGGACCCGCAACCCCGAATCAACGACAGCCGTCGATCAGCCATTTCTGCTGCTTCGACTAGAGTTCTTGGGTTTTTCTCCTTCAAGTTCAAAGTTAGATCACCGCCCGTGCTCTTAAAGAACTGCTCCAACATCATTAACTGCTTAATTTCATCAAATGTTGTGACCTTCTCAGATCGGAGCCAGTTCCCCATAGCATCGGACAAGTCCCGGGCGTGTTTCAAAAAGGTGCTATCTCTTCCCTTAGTTACACCCCGGAACTTCAAACGGTACGTTTCGGGTTGCAGTTCGTAAGCCCTCAGGACAGCCTCCTTGAGATCCTCATACACAATACATGACTCCAAAGGTAACGCATCATAGGCTTTAAGACCCTTGCCTATTAATCAAGAGGATACAAGTGCTGCCCATTTATTCTCTGGTCACTGGTGTTCCTGGCACTTCTTCTCAAAGCGTGCGAAAAATTCTGTTACACCACTCTCATCAAACACCGAAACCAGTTTCAATAAGTGCGAGAGAGACTGCTTATGAACACGGTTCCCAGCCCCAAGTCGCTGTCCCGTTGCCTCTACTCGCGACTTCTCTACGTCCATGTCGGCACAGTACCTAGTCGACTCTAAATCAGCTTGGATTTTTGCTAGCTTGGCTCTCTCTTCTATCTTGGCTAATTCTATTTGCTGCTGAAGCTGAAGCTGAAGCTCAGATGCCCTGATAGCCTTTCTCTCTTCGATCTTAGCTAATTCTATTTGCTGCTGATGCTGAAGCTGAAACTCACATGCCCTTTGTTGCTGTTGAACCTCAGATACCCTGATAGCCTTTCACTCTTCGATCTTAGCTAATTCGAGCTGAAACAATAATTCTGGAGTTAACCCTTGAGGAGGTGAAGGTGCTACAATGTTTGAAATTACTGGTGGTCCCCCCAGGGGCAACCCACCCTGCCAGTCACCACCCAACTGTGGAAGCGTACTCGGGGTCGGCAAACCACTGGGATGGCTGGGAGTCGAGCGTAGGGAAAGCATGGCCGAAGGGCTCTGAGCACTCAACCCATCTCGCTCACCAGTCACCCTGCCCAGTACACACGTTATCAAGTTATCCCTGGTCATGCTGCTAGTAAGCGCATGACCGATAGCTGTGGCCAGGCATTGAAGACCATACCGCTCCATACCCTCCAACCGCTCGGCAGTAACAGGCCATTGCAAAAATATCCTAGCATCCTCCTCACAGTTCACCTGATTAACCATATCATCATACTGCTGTTCCTCAGTTTCGACATTACGTACTGTGTCTCCATTCTCCTCTGATCCGGTATAAGACATGATGCTCACAAAAATTTCTCACCACAATATTCAGAAAAGAAGTACCCCAAACTCTTATACCTCAATATACACACACAAATTCTCGGAAATACTCAAGGGCTATACTATGTTGCGAAAAAAAAAAAATTCTTGCTGATCCCCGCAAAATATTCTCCAAAACAACAAATGTTCCCTGCTAATAAATGTAGGTTCACCAAATCCTAGGTAAGGTCGCCATTTGTTACGACTGGGGTTCAAATATATCAGGGCTCTTATTCATTGGACTAGTAATGGCATAATTGCTACAACGGAAAGCGCTAGATCCAACCTCTGATGTATATTCCCAGTGAACAAAGAACACAAATACTCTACAGAGTTCTATATGCAATAATAGGCTATCAAACTCTCAATAAATGTGCGTCTACTCTAGGGTTAATGTTATGTGAAAACAGCCTATTACTACCTATAACCGAAGGTGCTTGGTTATGGTATGCAAAGTAAGGTCGTAAGAGAAGATACAGCTTATGTTACTTTAATCAATAAATGTCAGGCACTCCTGCATGAAAGAAAGTGCACTAAAGTCCTTCAACACTAACAAGGAATCTTCTTTAAATGTTAGATGCTATAAAGATGCTCGTATCGGAAATGGAACCCAAAAAGGCAGGCAGCGGAACAATGCTCGTGCAGGCTATGCACACAAAAAGGCAAATATATAATGCCGTCGGAGCCAAGAATATCCTAAACACTACAACAATAATAATAATCGCCACGACAATGCAGTATTCCTATCAACAAAAAGAGCCTAAGTCGTTTGTGTCTCAATACATCAAACTAGGCTGCGAAATGCTTGTGTAATGATAAATGGGTATGCATAAAAAGAGTAATTGGTTTAATATACTTAATGTCTACTGTGACTGATAAAGTCTAGCTGGAGTCAATGATACGAGATACTGGTGCGCAATGGCATGCCGCATAGCCTAGTGCAAATCTCAAGTCTGTGCGTCAAATATTACGTTATAGGGAAGGGTAGCTCTCTTGAGAAACCTTACTACCGAAGTATTAAGCGTTCTCCTGGTGTACCTCAAAGACAAACAACGAGCTTAGAACAGTGCAGAATGGTATAGGCAAAAAGCCCTCATTTGTGCATGCTCTACTCTCAATGGCACACAGACTAGAATTTACTCAATCAACTCCAGTTCTCAGGTATGTTGTGCAGCTTTTTCCTAAAGCCAGCACTCATAGGAAACAATACCTTATAATATCAGACTCCTAGTCTAGCATTATCTAATCCAGCAGAACACTAATAATTATAGGACGCGGCAATATGAAAGCCAACCAATGCTTCGTGATCCACTTATCTTAACAACTAACATACAAGGGTTATATCAGACCTTAACGCACAATACAACTGGCCAGCATGAAGCTGATTTTGCAGAGTTAACCAGAGGGGGTATAATATTAATAAAAGGTGGTGAAAGATATGAAAAAGAGAGAGGTAGGCAGAGGAAAAGATTCTCAGGTGCGGAGCGGGGGAACAGATAGCAAGGGAAAAAAGATGGATGCGTTCTAGAAACCAGATCTGAGGGAGAGAGTGGCGAGGAACTGTATATATACTCGCACTAGCTCGAGGCGCGTGGGGAAAAAGCGGTTACAAGTCCTCTAGCCACTAGCAAGGGAGCTAGCAACATGGTAAGGACCTCTCTTAACCAACCCCCATGAGGCAGCCAGCCGTGACGTCATCGAGCGGGACAAAAACACTGCGCGCTCCCTCTCACTCTGTTCTACTCTCTCTCTCTCTCCCAGATCCCATCATTACTAGTTAATGATGAAACATATACTTTACAATTAAATATATAAAGCCTTGACATGGGTGAAAACAAAGAGCCTTTCTGGACTGCCCATGACACAAGCTTTCATATGAAATAAAGCACACTCTAATACATAAACTGTCGCCCCATCCACTGCCCTGGCGATCCTAGCGAGTCACTGTAGGACAAGCCATGCGGTTCTAACGGAGTGGTTAACGTCACAATATATATATATATATATATATATATATACATTATATATACCGGTATATACTGTATTGATATATTGTATATATATATATATATATACTGTATATATATACCGGTATATATATATACATTATATATACCGGTATATACTGTATTGATATATTGTATATATATATATATATATATATATATATATATATATATATATATATATATATATATATTCGGGGAGGTGTGGTGGAGTGGTTGTGCCACTGGACTGGTAATCCAATGGACCCTGGTTCGAATCTCGATATGTCAATGGGAAGATATTGTTGGAATGGGATTTGTGCTGTACAGTACCTAGTATCAGTGCATTACCACAAAGCCCACCGAAACACCAAACCAGTTCTCTCGTTGTTCCCTGATTAAATAGCATTGAATGAATATTCCCATATTCAAAATATGCTACAGGGGGGCAATGCCTAGTGAGTTAATTGCTCAATAGGTGGCGTTCTGAGAGTGAGGGTCTGAGTCTAGTGGGTGAGTCAGTGAAGCATGGAGGCAAAGCAACATCAGAGATGGGGTTGCTTCGGGTTCTACGCATGTAGACTGGAAAAGACCCCACGGGCTTCACCGTGTTGAGCAATTGAATGTACAGGTTCTCAGCATATGCCCGAGTGGTAGTAGTTGGAATATTTAATTAAACAAAAAATATATATATATTTATATATATATACTGTATAATTATATATATTGTTACGTCCATCACTTGTAAACCGCCAAGTTAATAAATGGTAAAACGACCTTAATGAAGCTATGAGGATAGTCTAGGAGAACACTGCAGTTTTAACAAGTAAGAGACACAACATACTCGACTATTGTCTCGAGTAGTGACTATAATAAATATATGGATAAAGACAAGTAAAAACAAATTCATAAAGTTTAGTTTGTTATTACAAAAGTAAACCAATAGTTCTATCTATCTATCTATTGCCCGACGCCGTGATCCCCGAAGGGGTGACCATGAACAAACTGCCCCCATGCACCTCTGTCCCCAGTCAGTCGATGTCCCTCCCCCCAACCAGCCCCGCCTTCGTTCATATACTTCCTCACTCCATCCTTCCACCTCTCTTTCGGTCTATCTCTCCCTCGCTGTCCCTCCACCTCGCTCTCGTACACCCTCTTAGTCATTCTCTCGCTTTCCATACGTTCCATATGGCCGAACCATCTCAAGTTGTTTCTTTGCACACTTTCCAGCACATCTACCTCCACACCACACCTCCTTCTTACTTCCTCATTCGTCTATCTATCCCTCCATGTAACTCCGCATGCACTTCTTAAGTAATTCATTTCCACTGCTCTCACTCTTGGTCTGAGTCTCTCAACCAACGTCCATGCTTCGCTTCCGTAAGTCAGTGTCGAGATTACCACACTGTCATGCAAGGACTTCTTCACTTCCATACTTACCACCCTATTTCTTGTTAATGCTTTCAGCGTTCCTACAACCCTCTTCCCCTGTTGTACCCTCTCCCGCACTTCTTCATCCATAGTCCCATCTTTACTCAACACACTGCCAAGATACTTAAAAGAGTTGACGATCTCCATAGCCTGACCATTCAGCTTCACCTCACACTCTGTGACTTCACCCCTTTCGAAGACCATAACCTTGCTCTTCCCTGCATTTACCTTCAATAATTATAGACGTAAAAACAAATTCAGAAAGTTTAGTGAATTAATACCAAAGTTAAACTAACAAAGAATTAATTTTAAAGACTAATCAAAGCATGTATATATTTAAATATTAACCCAATGAGCCCCAGCTAGTTTATAATAAATGTACCACCCAGGACCGGCAGGTTTTGAAAAAAAAAAAAAATCCAGAAAACACCAGGAATGGTTTAGGAATGAGGGAAAACCCACAAAAAACCGATCCCCTAGGTCATTAAGGGGTCCTACGGTGCGGTGCGCCCGAAAGTCGGTTTTACAAGAGGGGAAAATTGAAGGCAAAAACACCCAAAAACAGGTTTTTGCGCGTTCACGCGCACGCGGTTGGATTTTGAGAGTTTTCAGCCATCGGCATGGTTGTGTGGGATATTTACACACTTCCCATACAAATCTGAGCCCTCTAGGTGCCATAGGACCGGAGTAATTAACAGTGACGCTAGTATGCGTCGCTGGGGTTTAGCATTACAAACATTGTCGACGCACTGTTTGCATCGCTGGGGTTCTGTGGGTTAAATAATATGTATGAACGAAATTAAGCCATATTTATGATATTAAGTAAATAATTAACGAAACAATTGGTATTCTTCACAACACTAATATTCTAGCAATATTACACTTAAACCTAAACACAGAACTATAAAAACCTGACAGAAGCAGCGAGGTGTTACACAGTTCGTGATGCAATACTTTTTTTTTTTTTGTTAAAGACCTCGTCTACGTATTGTGAAAAACCTGTTATCCTCCGGCAAATTGTGGGGTTGAGTGAGTGAAGGGGGGGACAGTGAATGAAGGAGGATACATGTTTTTCCTAATACGTGTTGCTAGCCCCAAACGCGCGAGCAACTGTGGCTTTCAACCATCCGACACATCCCCTTTTATTTATGTGCATCACACATGTTAAATACAAATAAAGTTTATGTTTTGTTTTACCCTACTGTGGAAAGACTACGGATACACCACTCCTGCCCGGGCCTCACACAGTGGCATGACCCAGTCCAGTCGAACTGAGCTCATGACGCTGGTGGCATTGCCCCGGAGGATAGCCATCCCTAGTCTTTGCTTGAGCCAGAGGGTTTCCCGGGGTTCTCCTGAAACTTCTCTGATTTTACGGCCTATTTCATTCACCATCTTTAGCGTGGTAGGGCCGAAGACTCCTGAAGTTTCGAATGCCAGGGGCTCGAACTGATTATTTCTGGCGATGGCTTGATATTTTTCTCGCTTTTTATTTTCTGCTATCCGGGCGGCTTCACCTGCTTCGTCGGCGTATCTGGCGATGTTGGTTGTGGAGAAAGTGTCAACACATGTGGCATCCCACACAAGGCACCGGCCATTCTTGTAAGGGAAAGTGGTCATCCCATCTGGCCGTTTGCCGTCTTCTCTGTGAAGTCCATGTGGTTCGAGGATTGATGCACGGTTAGCACTCTGCAGTGCCCGTTATATGACATAATTTAGTGCAGAGTGTCTTGGCAGGCGGCCTGCGTTGTAATTACATGACAAGGCATGGTGACCTTGAGCATCCATCCCCCCACCACACTTGCAAGAGTGTGGGTGACAAACTGCCGCACCCACTCTGAGCGCGATGGCAACCCGGAGCGCTTCAGCATCCAAGTGAGTTCCAAGAGGTGGGATGGGGATGGCGTGTAACCACAAGCCACTCTCCGAACGGGCGGCTGCCTGGAGGCATGCTTTTGCAACCTGGTCTGCATTGGTTAGGAGATTTTCTTGAGTTTTCTTCGCCGAGATGGTATCCCACGCTTTCTGCTTGCTCCTGGAGGTACCCTGAGGCTCCTCCTCTACTCCTGTACTTTCCTTCCAGGTGTTAATCACTGCTGTTACGTCCCCATTAAGTGTCATTCCGGGTTGAGAAGAAAGGATGGACACTACAAGGTCGTTGGTCGCGATGAGGGAAGAGATAAAGGCTGGGGAGGCAATATCCGAGGCTCTCCGTATGCCCAAGCCCCCGAGGCGGACAGGAAGGGTGGCTTGTGTACAGGTCCATTCTTTAAATTCCACGTTGGTGATGCTGGTCACTGCTTCTCGGATTATGCTGTCTAATTCTTGGAGGTCACCATTGTTCGTGTAAGTCATCGATGTGCGCAGGAGGTATTGGAGTTTTGGGATGGAGAAACAGTTCTTGAGAAGGGCCAGAGCTGAGTGGGCATCGATGTGTATCAGGCGACTCACGAGACGTTGAAGCTCCACCTTTTTAACTTGAAGTGCTGGTGGGATTGCTGCCAGAGTTAGTGGGGAACCTAATAGGGTTTGCAATACTTGAAATCCCGATATTACTACCTTATACCACCACCCCACTCCGGGTTAAGAGATTCCGTTGCAGTTGCTAGCTGAGAACTGACTTCCAAATGTGAAAAGCTGCACAAGTATATATATATATATATATATATATATATTCTGACATACGGAGCCCTGTATGTTAATTTAAGAGTTAGAATTAGAGTTGAAGGAGTCACCCTACGCAAACGGTGAAGCAGACTAGCGAGCGAACCAGCGAGTGGGGAAACCAGCAAACTAGCCTTCACACCTGCGTGCGTCATAGGGGACCCTGCAAACTACCTCGATGAACGATGCTATGACGTATGATCGACGCCAGGAGCTGTGAGTGGACCAGGCACCTGTTATGCGACTCGAGGAGCTATGATTGGAGTAGGCACCACCCCCCGCCTCCTGATTCGTTCCTACACCATCATTGTTTGGTATATAAGACCCGAGTTGTGGGCATTCAAATCAGTCTCATTTGGAGTTGGGGAAGGTGAACTTGCAGCTGGAGGAAGACGGGGTGAAGTATTATAATGGGATTGTGACTGTCAGTCAGATTATATAAATGTGTGTTAAGTGTGTTCGGTGTAAACACTTACGTTATGTTGGTTAGTGAGATATGTGATTGGGAATTAACGTGAACGCTACTATTATGGGCTTAACTATTTGATTGGGAATTAACGTTAACGCTACTATTATGTGTTTAACTATTTGATTGGGAATTAACTTTAACGCTACTATTATGTGTTTAACTATTTGATTGGGAATTAACGTTAATGCTACTATTTATGTACTTAACTATTTGATTGCGAATTAACGTGAACGCTACTATTATGTGCTTAACTATTTGATTGCGAATTAACGTGAACGCTACTATTATGTGTTTAACAATTTGATTGTGAATTAACGTTAACGCTACTATTTATGTACTTAACTATTTGATTGGGAATTAACGTTAACGCTATTATTATGTACTTAACTATTTTAGATGCCTAACTTGTGGACTAAAGCAACTCTTTAAGTAATTGGGTTATGATGAAAGTAATACTATTGTTTTATATTAATACTTACGAGTTCTTTCATTTTCTTTTAATTAAGCTTACATTGCTTAATGGTGCTTAGTACGGTGATGCTATTGTCTCATATTAGTAATATCGCCTTAGACTAACATGGCTGTGTTAATATTACTTATAGTGATTTCCTAAGCTGAAGAAAATTCTTTTAGCTTCAAAATATTATTTTTGCTTTTCATATTTGAGTGAGACCTGAATCGAATCTATGAAACGATCCTGTAACTTTATTTACTCATAATCAAACCTCAATGTTACGTGGTTAAGAAATACATTTAACTAATTATTAAATATATATCTAACTTTTTATGTGACTTTGATATTACTCCTGATGATAATAATAATATAATACTATTAACGTAAGACAAGAACCAAGAATAATTACATTAAATATAAATAAAAGGACATAGAAGAAAACTATCTATTCATTTCAAAAAGGGTAAGAGACAGAAATATTCTTACTTTAATATTTATCTTTCAAGACTTTTTATAAAATTAATAGTCCTTCTTTAGCTATAACGTATTCGGTTCATAACCATAGCCTACTAAGCTTCGGTTAAATAATAATTCTTTATAAATACTACATGACTTTAATTAGTTTCAGTATTTTTCATAATTAAAGAGTATCAGTCAATAAAGGATATTAAGTCCTAAGATCCAAAAGGAAAGGAAGCAACAACAGGAAATTATTTTATTAGATTTTACTTTTGTTTTGCCTTCAGCTGACTGATACCTTAATATATATCTCTGTGCTATCTAGATTCATCAAGTTAACCACTTGAGGATCAAGATACGTAACAGAAGAGTGGCGACCTTGCCAGGATTCGTTTCATACAGTTTCGCTCAGTTTCATTAACGTTTCACTACTTAAAAATCAAATATTAATCATGCCTCAACTAATTAATGACGAAGATGCTCGAGTTTTCATAGAATCAGAACCCACAGCCCCTGATATTGACTGTCTGTCAAAATCCGAACTGAAAGTGCTTGCCTCACATCTCCAATTAACTGTCTCAAACATGTCTAAAGTAGAGGTGGCTCAGACCATAAAAACCCACCTGTTCCCTGTAGAAGGCGGGGAGGGTGACGGAGCAGTTGGTGGGATCCCTAGTAAACCTAGCCAACTTGATATACAATTGCCACCTGGTTTGACCGGTGATCAAATATTCGAACTAGAACTTGCCAGAATAAAAGCAACGACCGAACAAGCCAACGCAAGTATAGAACTAGCCAGAATAAATAATATTACCGAAGAAGCCAGAATAAATGCCGAAGCAAAGACCGAACAAGTCAGACTAAATGCCAGTGCAACGACCGAACAATGTGAATATCAATATCGTACGGCTCAACTAAATGTCAATACAAATGCTCCCGTAATTGCTCCCCCTCTGGGATTGACTATGACTAGTGTCATTCCACCTTTCACTGAGGATAATGTGCAGGATTTCTTTGTTTTGTTTGAGGAAGTTGCTGGAGGTATGAAGTGGACAAGAGATCAATGGCCTTTTATGTTACAAACTGTTTTGACAGGGCAGGCTCGAGCCACGTATTTGTCAGAAGTAGCAGAAGTTAGGCAGGATTATGACAATCTCAAAGAAGCTATCCTAAAAACCTATCAATTGCAGCCTGAGGCTTACAGGCAATCTTTCCGTAAAAAAACAGAAGAAAGTAGAAGAAACCCATAAGGTATTTGCCAGGACCATGACTAAAACTTTCAATCATTGGGTCAAGAGTAAGAAAGTCACAAGCTACAACGATCTGAAGGAGTTGGTCCTGTTAGAAAATTTCCTATGGAAAATTGATTCTTCTGTATCCTATCATTTAAAGGGGAAAAAGGTAGATTGTCTTGCCGACGCCGCTGACATGGCTGACACATACGTGCTCAACAACAAATTTCGTGGAAAGAAGCCCTACGATAATTCTAGTTCTAATTTTAAGTATCCCAATCCCAAATCTGACAGACCCAGTCACAAGCCTATAACGTCTTCCCCAGCTAGCCAAAATAGAATTGTTCCCCCAACTAAAAATGCGACTCAGGGCAATGGTAACAGAGGTGGGCCCCAAACTAATAGTAATGCTCAAAGAGGGAACGTTCCCGTATCCCCTAAAGTATGTACTTTTTGTGGCAAGAGAGGCCACCTAGCTTATCAGTGCTGGGCCAAGGAGAGAACCGAGAGATCGGGGCAGACAGTTGCCGCCGTATCTCAAACTCCATATGTGCCTGTAATGCAGGACTCCCGACAGAAGGAGTACCTAGCACCAAAAGTTCCTTTAATGCAGGACTCTCGACAGAAGGAGTACCTAGCAGCTAACGTAAATCATCTAGACAGGGGTGTAGTAGCATGTGTGGTGCAACCCACTAGGGTTAAGCCAATAATAATTTCACCATCAGTGCAGGACAGTTACCGTCCCTTTATTTCATCTGGCAACGTGAGATTAAATGGTTGTATGCATGAGGTAAAAATTCTGAGAGACACAGGTTCTACTAGCACCCTCATGGTGAATCCTTACACTGAGTGCCCACCTGGCGAACCAGTTGTAATGAGAGGTGCTGGAGGCCAGTTTTATGCATACTTGGTAAAAGGCGAAATTGAATGTGAGTTACTACAGGGTGAGGCCACCATAGCTTTGTGTAGGTCCCAAGATATCCCTGTGCCTGGGGTAACGCTCCTTTTGGGGAATGATGTAGCAGGTGAGAAGGTCCGACCAGACCCCATTTTGTCACTTTCAAAGGAGTACAAAGGAGTACAAAGGAAATCAAGCAACAACAGATCTAGTGACCCTTCTAGGTTGCTTGTCCTCCAAAACACTGAGGATCAAGTGTCCAAACAGTGGTTTAGAGTGGGTAAGGGAACATTGGAAAGGGAATTACTGCCCTGGAACTAATGTCCGTGGCAGGAATAGGAAGTTAGTAGGGGACAGATAGGTTAGTAACTGAGGGGGGGATAAAATAAAGTTATTCATTTACAAACGCAGTCAGTCGCGGGTTTGATGCGAGATATTTGTCTAGGCGGAGTTTAAATGAATCAACGGTGATGCAGTCTATAACGTTTCGGGGAAGCCCATTCCACAAGTTGACAACTCGATTGAAGAAGAAATTCTTAGATTCGTGTGAGTTAAAAGATTTACCAATAATTTTGCAACCGTTTCCCCGCGTGTAATTAGATTGGTCGATAGTGAAGTACTTACTACAGTTCATATTGTCGATGCCTTTGATGATTTTGAACACTTGAATTAAGTCACCTCTTAATCTGCGCTGGGTTAAAGGAAATAGATTTAATTCTCTAAGACGCTCTTCGTATGGTTTGTTCTTTAGGCTAGGTATCATTTTGGTAACTCTACGTTGAACTCGTTCTAGCTTGTTTATATCTTTTTGGTAATAAGGGCACCAGGATTGAACGCAGTATTCCAGAAGAGGGCGGACTAATGAATTGTAAAGGGTTAGGATAACTTCTTTGGATTTATGCTCAAATGACCTGCCTATAAAGCCAATTATTTTGTTTGCCTTCTTAACAACTTCTGAACATTGTTGACTCGGTTTTAGGTTACTCGATATTGTTACTCCCAGATCGGTTTCTCTGTTTACATTCTTAAGCTGAGTGCCATTCATCGAATAGTTTGCTTTCTCATTTAGGTATCCGATATGTAGTACTTTACATTTATCCGCATTGAAACTCATTTGCCAAATTTGGGCCCAACATGACAATTTATCTAGATTGTGTTGCATATCGTCAACTTGTTCTTTTGAGAGTACGCTATTTGCAATTTTTGTATCGTCAGCAAATTTTGAGATTGTACAGGTGAGACCCTCATCTATGTCGTTGATGTAAATTAGAAAGAGAATTGGTCCTAGTACCGATCCCTGGGGTACCCCGCTACTTACATTGGTCCATTTTGATGCCTTACCGTTTATGACTACTCTTTGCTTTCTGTCGCTGAGCCAATTTTCTATCCATTTCAACACACCGTCTTGTATTCCATGCGCTTTTAGTTTTAGCAGTAAACGTTTGTGGGGAACTTTGTCAAAGGCCTTTTGAAAATCAAGGTATATAATATCTACAGCTTTACTCTCATCGTAGAGGTTGAGGATATCGTGGAAGAAGTCTAAGAGGTTTGTAACAGGAACGTTTTTTACGAAAGCCGTGTTGAGTATCTTTAAGTATGTTATTTTCCTCTAAGTGATTTACGAGTCTGTCTCGTATGACCGTTCCTAGCATTTACATACAACTGAGGTTAAGCTAATTGGACGATAGTTACTGGGTAGGGATTTGCTGCCTTTTTTGAATATCGGTGTTACGTTGGCTAGCTTCCACTGATCGGGCATAGTTCCAGACTGCAAGGATTTATTGAATAGTAATGTCAGTGGTTTAGAGAGCTCATCCTTAGCTTCCTTTAGAACTCTAGGCGAGATTGTATCAGGTCCAGGCGTTTTATTTACCTTGAGTTTATCTAAACAATTCAATACATCTCTCTCTGTAACGGTGATATTGCTTAGAACATCTGAATTATCAATCTGAATCGGCGATGGTCCCCTGTTAACGAGCCACTAACCGGTGAGCTCGACAAGGAGTTGCCAACTGTTTTCCCTGTGTGTGCTGTCACAAGTTCAATGTCTCAAGTAGCTGTTCCCTCAGACAAAAATGTACCGAATGTAAGAGTTGATGAAAGGGATGATGAGAGTGTGAATGACGCTCCAACTTTGCCTGATGATGTGACTGAGGTGGATTTATCTGACACCTTTATGGCTCATCTTGACCCTAACGATGACCATGAAACCCCTCCAAATTGTCCTAGTGGCCTGGTAGAGCTACAGAGAGATGATAGTGAATGCAAGGAGTTAGCTGCCAGGTCCGTGAGTGAAGAGGAATGCGAGAAGGAGGGTGGTGAATGTTTCTACCTCAAAGGAGGATAATTGTGGCGAAGATGGAGACCGCCACACAGACCAATCGATGACGGGGCTTGGGACGTCCATCAAGTAGTAGTCCCCAAACCTTGTCGTAGAGATATCATGGAAATGGCACATTGTATACCATTGGCAGGACACCTAGGTGTGAGAAAAACTCTAGACAGAATCAGATCCCACTTTTACTGGCCAGGAATGCGTGCAGATGTAGTGGAGTGTTGTAGAGTGTGTCACACTTGCCAGATGACAGGAAAACCCAATCAGAAGGTGCCTGTACATCCTCTGGTGCCCTTGCCCGTTTTCGAGAATCCTTTTACTCGGGTGGTAGTGGACATTGTAGGCCCATTGCCTAAGACTTCCCAAGGTAACATTTATTTATTAACTATCATGGACATGGCAACTCGCTACCCAGAGGCTATACCCTTAAGGACTACCTCTGCTCCAACTGTTATCAAGGAACTGCTCAAATTCTTCACCAGAATGGGTTTCCCCATGAGGTGCAAAGTGATCAAGGAACTAATTTTACCTCTAACATTTTCCAGCAGTCCCTGAAGGAGTTGGGTATCGAGCATGTTAAGTCTAGCACCTACCACCCAGAGAGTCAAGGGGTTCTCGAACGATATCATCAAACATTAAAGGGAATGTTACGTAAGTATTGTACAGAGACCGGAGTTGAGTGGGATAAGGGGGTACCTTTTCTTTTATTTGCTACTCGTGAGGTTCCAACTGAATCCCTGGGTTTTTCCCTAATGAGCTAGTTTTCGGTCACCAGGTAAGAGGTCCTTTGCAACTATTGCAGGATAGCCTAGTTGGCCAGGAGGGGAACCAAAACCTCCTCAAGTATGTTTCAGATTTCAAAACCCGGCTGAGATCCTCATGTGAGTTTGCCGCTCAAAACTTGACAGTGGCTAAAAGCTCCATGAAGAAATGGTATGACAGAAAAGCCCGTGAGAGGGAGTTTAAGCCCGGTGATGAGGTTTTGGTCCTGCTCCCCCTTTTTGGCCAACCTTTATCTGCCAAGTTCAGGGGCCCATATAAGATCATTCGGAGGGTGAGCATTACCGATTATCTAGTAACTACCCCAGACAGGAGAAAGCCCACGCAAGTATTCCATATAAATATGTTGAAACCCTACCATAGGTCCCCTGATTCCTCTCCTCCAGATTCTCCCACTGTGGCAGTGAATGTCAGGACCTGTGAACAGCCTGGTGCGGACGAATTCAGTTCTCTTACTGACCCGCAACAGACTGTTCCAGAGCCTGAAGGTATCCATGCAGACTTTGACTTGTCATGTAGCCTATCCAACTTTCAGTATAATTCAGTGGCTTTGAGGGAATTACCATCTAAACTATGTCATCTTCCCTCTGATCAAGCGAACCAACTAATCTCTGTTTTATCTCAGTCTCCCAGTGTGTTCCGTGATACTCCAGGGCTCACTTCTTTGGCCGTGCACGACATCGACGTAGGGGATGCAACTCCCATTAAACTATCCCCCTACCGTGTCTCACCACAACGCAGGAGTATACTGCAGGTCGAGCTTGACTTAATTTTTTCAAACCAGCTGATCACAAGGGCCTTCAGCCAGTGGAGTAGTCCGGTCATACTTGTGCCGAAGCCAGACGGGAGCCATAGGTTTTGTAGGGACTATAGGCAAGTTAATGCTGTCACAAAGAACGATACCTACCCACTGCCACGGATCAAATATTACATTTACCAGGTTAGCCTCATACAGCAGTAAGAATAATTTAATGAGAGGATTTTGGCAATTAGCTCTCCCTTGTAGCGAGGTAAATATCATGCTTTTGTAGTGCGCTTTCAAGCCTTCAGCTGTGAGATAATGCCTTGCAGTTCGAATAACGCTCCAGCTACGTTCCAGCTATGTTCTGATGTGGTACCTGGAGACGTTGCCTACTTTGGGTGATATCCTTATTATATCCTCCTTATAATCTTGCTGTTGCCAATCTGGTGGTGAATCTATTGATGTATTATGTTTAATATTATGTACTATACTCCTTAAACTCTTTTCTAGGGGGGAGGTCTGACATACGGAGCCCTGTATGTTAATTTAAGAGTTAGAATTAGAGTTGAAGGAGTCACCCTACCCAAACGGTGAAGCAGACTAGCGAGCGAACCAGCGAGTGGGGAAACCAGCAAACTAGCCTTCACACCTGCGTGCGTCATAGGGGACCCTGCAAACTACCTCGATGAACGATGCTATGACGTATGATCGACGCCAGGAGCTGTGAGTGGACCAGGCACCTGTTATGCGACTCGAGGAGCTATGATTGGAGTAGGCACCACCCCCGCCTCCTGATTCGTTCCTACACCATCATTGTTTGGTATATAAGACCCGAGTTGTGGGCATTCAAATCAGTCTCATTTGGAGTTGGGGAAGGTGAACTTGCAGCTGGAGGAAGACGGGGTGAAGTATTATAATGGGATTGTGACTGTCAGTCAGATTATATAAATGTGTGTTAAGTGTGTTCGGTGTAAACACTTACGTTATGTTGGTTAGTGAGATATGTGATTGGGAATTAACGTGAACGCTACTATTATGGGCTTAACTATTTGATTGGGAATTAACGTTAACGCTACTATTATGTGTTTAACTATTTGATTGGGAATTAACGTTAACGCTACTATTATGTGTTTAACTATTTGATTGGGAATTAACGTTAATGCTACTATTTATGTACTTAACTATTTGATTGCGAATTAACGTGAACGCTACTATTATGTGCTTAACTATTTGATTGCGAATTAACGTGAACGCTACTATTATGTGTTTAACTATTTTATTGTGAATTAACGTTAACGCTACTATTTATGTACTTAACTATTTGATTGGGAATTAACGTTAACGCTATTATGTACTTAACTATTTTAGTTGCCTAACTTGTGGACTAAAGCAACTCTTTAAGTAATTGGGTTATGATGAAAGTAATACTATTGTTTTATATTAATACTTACGAGTTCTTTTCATTTTCTTTTAATTAAGCTTACATTGCTTAATGGTGCTTAGTACGGTGATGCTATTGTCTCATATTAGTAATATCGCCTTAGACTAACATGGCTGTGTTAATATTATTTATAGTGATTTCCTAAGCTGAAGAAAATTCTTTTAGCTTCAAAATATTATTTTTGCTTTTCATATTTGAGTGAGACCTGAATCGAATCTATGAAACGATCCTGTAACTTTATTTACTCATAATCGAACCTCAATGTTACGTGGTTAAGAAATACATTTAACTAATTATTAAATATATATCTAACTTTTTATGTGACTTTGATATTACTCCTGATGATAATAATAATATAATACTATTAACGTAAGACAAGAACCAAGAATAATTACATTAAATATAAATAAAAGGACATAGAAGAAAACTATCTATTCATTTCAAAAAGGGTAAGAGACAGAAATATTCTTACTTTAATATTTATCTTTCAAGACTTTTTATAAAATTAATAGTCCTTCTTTAGCTATAACGTATTCGGTTCATAACCATAGCCTACTAAGCTTTGGTTAAATAATAATTCTTTATAAATACTACATGACTTTAATTAGTTTCAGTATTTTTCATAATTAAAGAGTATCAGTCAATAAAGGATATTAAGTCCTAAGATCCAAAAGGAAAGGAAGCAACAACAGGAAATTATTTTATTAGATTTTACTTTTGTTTTGCCTTCAGCTGACTGATACCTTAATATATATTTCTGTTCTATCTAGATTCATCAAGTTAACCACTTGAGGATCAAGATACGTAACAATATATATATATATATATATATATATATATATATATATATATATATATATATATATATATATATATATATATATATATATATGTGTGCCAGGCAGTAGGCTGGCAACACTTTTTGTATTTATATGCTAGTTAGCAACTCGCAGATGATTTAGGACGGGTATTTAAGCCTCACTCTCCCCCTGTTTTCTTGTATTACCCTGAAGATGTTTTGAGAGAATAGACGAAAGCTTGGTGTTCCATTCTTTCAATTTTCCTAGAGAGTTTTACTACATAATTTGATCACACTTATTTGTGATTTTACCTCCATATATATATATATATATATATATATATATATATATATATATAAATGTATATTCCAAGGTGAACTACGGTATATCTAATTGCCACATACACCAATACATATGCAGACAGCTACAATATACTCTTGGAATTGATTGCACGGACAGTGTTAATTAAATCAGCAAGTTAACCTATATCTCCAGGGCTTCCAATCCTAATCACTACTACCCTCACCTCTCTCATCCCAATCACTGGCCAAACTATTCATGACACTAACTTAAGGGGACAGTGGTTATTTGTTGGGTATATATACAGTATATATATATATATATATATATATATATATTCTGACATACGGAGCCCTGTATGTTAATTTAAGAGTTAGAATTAGAGTTGAAGGAGTCGCCCTACCCAAACGGTGAAGCAGACTAGCGAGCGAACCAGCGAGTGGGGAAACCAGCAAACTAGCCTTCACACCTGCGTGCGTCATAGGGGACCCTGCAAACTACCTTGATGACCGATGCTATGACGTATGATCGACGCCAGGAGCTGTGAGTGGACCAGGCATCTGTTATGAGACTCGAGGAGCTATGATTGGAGCAGGCACCACCCTCCGCCTCCTGATTCGTTCCTACACCATCATTGTTTGGTATATAAGACCCGAGTTGTGGGCATTCAAATCAGTCTCATTTGGAGTTGGGGAAGGTGAACTTGCAGCTGGAGGAAGACGGGGTGAAGTATTATAATGGGATTGTGACTGTCAGTCAGATTATATAAATGTGTGTTAAGTGTGTTCGGTGTAAACACTTACGTTATGCTGGTTAGTGAGATATGTGATTGGGAATTAACGTGAACGCTACTATTATGTGTTTAACTATTTGATTGCGAATTAACGTTAACGCTACTATTATGTGCTTAACTATTTGATTGGGAATTAACGTTAACGCTATTATTATGTACTTAACTATTTTAGTTGACTAACTTGTGGACTAAAGCAACTCTTTAACCCTTTACGAGCGGCCTATGCGTTTATTTATATGTACCGCCCAGCGGGGTGTTTTTAGCCAAAATAGGGCTGTTTACGTGATCATTTTCATGCCTAAATAAGACCCAGAACGTAAAACAAGTATCTATCCCTGAAAGGGCATAAACAGAGCTTTCGAATGACACCATAACGATCATTTTATGATGGCTAGTTTTCTTGCAATAACCGTGCAACGCGAGTACAAAAAGCATGTAATTAGCCACTTTCCCGATACAATTCCGTATATAGCGAGTGAGAGAGGGAGGAGGGAGCTGAGATTCGTGTCAGTAGGTTCGCCGCGGTGGTCTGGAGTTACGCTCGCTAGTCTCCTGCCACCACTTGTCCTCTCTCTCAGCAACATTACGTGCTGAAATTGCCACTCGACCTATGTCGAGCGCCGCCACATAGTCCAGCTTTATTAAATCCGACTTATGTTGCGCCCCGACTTT
The DNA here is from genome assembly GCA_032716605.1 of Paralithodes platypus. Lineage (NCBI taxonomy): Eukaryota > Metazoa > Arthropoda > Malacostraca > Decapoda > Lithodidae > Paralithodes > Paralithodes platypus. The sequence continues at coordinate 1,336,236 of CM064559.1, forward strand.
TAGGGGTTAAGTAATTGGGTTATGATGAAAGTAATACTATTGTTTTATATTAATACTTACGAGTTCTTTCATTTTCTTTTAATTAAGCTTACATTGCTTAACGGTGCTTAGTACGGTGATGCTATTGTCTCGTATTAGTAATATCGCCTTAGACTAACATGGCTGTGTTAATATTACTTCTAGTGATTTCCTAAGCTGAAGAAAATTCTTTTGCTTCAAAATATTATATTTTGCTTTTCATATTATTTGAGTGAGACCTGAATCGAATCTATGAAACGATCCTGTAACTTTATTTACTCATAATCAAACCTCAATGTTACGTGGTTAAGAAATACATTTAACTAATTATTAAATATATATCTAACTTTTTATGTGACTTTGATATTACTCCTGATGATAATAATAATATAATACTATTAACGTAAGACAAGAACCAAGAATAATTACATTAAATATAAATAAAAGGACATAGAAGAAAACTATCTATTCATTTCAAAAAGGGTAAGAGACAGAAATATTCTTACTTTAATATTTATCTTTCAAGACTTTTTATAAAATTAATAGTCCTTCTTTAGCTATAACTTATTCGGTTCATAACCATAGCCTACTAAGCTTCGGTTAAATAATAATTCTTTATAAATACTACATGACTTTAATTAGTTTCAGTATTTTTCATAATTAAAGAGTATCAGTCAATAAAGGATATTAAGTCCTAAGATCCAAAAGGAAAGGAAGCAACAACAGGAAATTATTTTATTAGATTTTACTTTTGTTTTGCCTTCAGCTGACTGATACCTTAATATATATCTCTGTGCTATCTAGATTCATCAAGTTAACCACTTGAGGATCAAGATACGTAACAGAAGAGTGGCGACCTTGCCAGGATTCGTTTCATACAGTTTCACTCAGTTTCATTAACGTTTCACTACTTAAAAATCAAATATTAATCATGCCTCAACTAATTAATGACCAAGATGCTCGAGTTTTCATAGAATCAGAACCCACAGCCCCTGATATTGACTGTCTGTCAAAATCCGAACTGAAAGTGCTTGCCTCACATCTCCAATTAACTGTCTCAAACATGTCTAAAGTAGAGGTGGCTCAGACCATAAAAACCCACCTGTTCCCTGTAGAAGGCGGGGAGGGTGACGGAGCAGTTGGTGGGATCCCGAGTAAACCTAGCCAACTTGATATACAATTGCCACCTGGTTTGACCGGTGATAAAATATTCGAACTAGAACAAGCCAGACTAAATGTTGAACTAGAACTAGCCAGAATAAAAGCAAATACCGAACAAGCCAACGCAAGTATAGAACTAGCCAGAATAAATGCCAGTGCAACGACCGAACAATGTGAATATCAATATCGTACGGCTCAACTAAATGTCAATACAAATGCTCCCGTAATTGCTCCCCCTCTGGGATTGACTATGACTAGTGTCATTCCACCTTTCACTGAGGATAATGTGCAGGATTTCTTTGTTTTGTTTGAGGAAGTTGCTGGAGGTATGAAGTGGACAAGAGATCAATGGCCTTTTATGTTACAAACTGTTTTGACAGGGCAGGCTCGAGCCACGTATTTGTCAGAAGTAGCAGAAGTTAGGCAGGATTATGACAATCTCAAAGAAGCTATCCTAAAAACCTATCAATTGCAGCCTGAGGCTTACAGGCAATCTTTCCGTAAAAAACAGAAGAAAGTAGAAGAAACCCATAAGGTATTTGCCAGGACCATGACTAAAACTTTCAATCATTGGGTCAAGAGTAAGAAAGTCACAAGCTACAACGATCTGAAGGAGTTGGTCCTGTTAGAAAATTTCCTATGGAAAATTGATTCTTCTGTACCCTATCATTTAAAGGGGAAAAAGGTAGATTGTCTTGCTGACGCCGCTGACATGGCTGACACATACGTGCTCAACAACAAATTTCGTGGAAAGAAGCCCTACGATAATTCTAGTTCTAATTTTAAGTATCCCAATCACAAATCTGACAGACCCAGTCACAAGCCTATAACGTCTTCCCCAGCTAGCCAAAATAGAAATGTTCCCCCAACTAAAAATGCGACTCAGGGCAATGGTAACAGAGGTGGGCCCCAAACTAATAGTAATGCTCAAAGAGGGAACGGTCCCGTATCCCCTAAAGTATGTACTTTTTGTGGCAAGAGAGGCCACCTAGCTTATCAGTGCTGGGCCAAGGAGAGAACCGAGAGATCGGGGCAGACAGTTGCCGCCGTATCTCAAACTCCATATGTGCCTGTAATGCAGGACTCCCGACAGAAGGAGTACCTAGCACCAAAAGTTCCTTTAATGCAGGACTCTCGACAGGAGTACCTAGCAGCTAACGTAAATCATCTAGACAGGGGTGTAGTAGCATGTGTGGTGCAACCCACTAGGGTTAAGCCAATAATAATTTCACCATCAGTGCAGGACAGTTACCGTCCCTTTATTTCATCTGGCAACGTGAGATTAAATGGTTGCATGCATGAGGTAAAAATTCTGAGAGACACAGGTTCTACTAGCACCCTCATGGTGAATCCTTACACTGAGTGCCCACCTGGCGAACCAGTTGTAATGAGAGGTGCTGGAGGCCAGTTTTATGCATACTTGGTAAAAGGCGAAATTGAATGTGAGTTACTACAGGGTGAGGCCACCATAGCTTTGTGTAGGTCCCAAGATATCCCTGTGCCTGGGGTAACACTCCTTTTGGGGAATGATGTAGCAGGTGAGAAGGTCCGACCAGACCCCATTTTGTCACTTTCCCCTGTTAACGAGCCACTAACCGGTGAGCTCGACAAGGAGTTGCCAACTGTTTTCCCTGTGTGTGCTGTCACACGTTCAATGTCTCAAGTAGCAGTTCCCTCAGACAGAAATGTACCGAATGTAAGAGTTGATGAAAGGGATGATGAGAGTGTGAATGACGCTCCAACTGTGCCTGATGATGTGACTGAGGTGGATTTATCTGACACCTTTATGGCTCATCTTGACCCTAACGATGACCATGAAACCCCTCCAAATTGTCCTAGTGGCCTGGTAGAGCTACAGAGATATGATCGTGAATGCAAGGAGTTAGCTGCCAGGTCCGTGAGTGAAGAGGAATGCGAGAAGGAGGGTGGTGAATGTTTCTACCTCAAAGGAGGAGTATTGTGGCGAAGATGGAGACCGCCACACAGACCAATCGATGACAGGGCTTGGGACATCCATCAAGTAGTAGTCCCCAAACCTTGTCATAGAGATATCATGGAAATGGCACATTGTATACCATTGGCAGGACACCTAGGTGTGAGAAAAACTCTAGACAGAATCAGAGCCCACTTTTACTGGCCAGGAATGCGTGCAGATGTAGTGGAGTGTTGTAGAGTGTGTCACACTTGCCAGATGACAGGAAAACCCAATCAGAAGGTGCCTGTACATCCTCTGGTGCCCTTGCCCGTTTTCGAGAATCCTTTTACTCGGGTGGTAGTGGACATTGTAGGCCCATTGCCTAAGACTTCCCAAGGTAACATTTATTTATTAACTATCATGGACATGGCAACTCGCTACCCAGAAGCTATACCCTTAAGGACTACCTCTGCTCCAACTGTCATCAAGGAACTGCTCAAATTCTTCACCAGAATGGGTTTCCCCCATGAGGTGCAAAGTGATCAAGGAACTAATTTTACCTCTAACATTTTCCAGCAGTCCCTGAAGGAGTTGGGTATCGAGCATGTTAAGTCTAGCACCTACCACCCAGAGAGTCAAGGGGTTCTCGAACGATATCATCAGACATTAAAGGGAATGTTACGTAAGTATTGTACAGAGACCGGAGTTGAGTGGGATAAGGGGGTACCTTTTCTTTTATTTGCTACTCGTGAGGTTCCAACTGAATCCCTGGGTTTTTCCCCTAATGAGCTAGTTTTCGGTCACCAGGTAAGAGGTCCTTTGCAACTATTGCAGGATAGCCTAGTTGGCCAGGAGGGGAACCAAAACCTCCTCAAGTATGTTTCAGATTTCAAAACCCGGCTGAGATCCTCATGTGAGTTTGCCGCTCAAAACTTGATAGTGGCTAAAAGCTCCATGAAGAAATGGTATGACAGAAAAGCCCGTGAGAGGGAGTTTAAGCCCGGTGATGAGGTTTTGGTCCTGCTCCCCCTTTTTGGCCAACCTTTATCTGCCAAGTTCAGGGGCCCATATAAGACCATTCGGAGGGTGAGCATTACCGATTATCTAGTAACTACCCCAGACAGGAGAAAGCCCACGCAAGTATTCCATATAAATATGTTGAAGCCCTACCATAGGTCCCCTGATTCCTCTCCTCCAGATTCTCCCACTGTGGCAGTGAATGTCAGGACCTGTGAACAGCCTGGTGCGGAAGTCTTCAGTTCTCTTACTGACCCGCAACAGACTGTTCCAGAGCCTGAAGGTATCCATGCAGACTTTGACTTGTCATGTAGCCTATCCAACTTTCAGTATAATTCAGTGGCTTTGAGGGAATTACCATCTAAACTATGTCCCCTTCCCTCTGATCAAGCGAACCAACTAATCTCTGTTTTATCTCAGTCTCCCAGTGTGTTCCGTGATACTCCAGGGCTCACATCTTTGGCCGTGCACGACATCGACGTAGGGGATGCTACTCCCATTAAACTATCCCCCTACCGTGTCTCACCACAACGCAGGAGTATACTGCAGGTCGAGCTTGACTTCATTTTTTCAAACCAGCTGATCACAAGGGCCTTAAGCCAGTGGAGTAGTCCGGTCATACTTTTGCCAAAGCCAGACGGGAGCCATAGGTTTTGTGGGGACTATAGGCAAGTTAATGCTGTCACAAAGAACGATACCTACCCACTGCCACGGATCAAAGATTGCATTTACCAGTTTGGCCTCATACAGCAGTAAGTTTCATTTTATGAGAGGATTTTGGCAATTAGCTCTCCCTTGTAGCGAGGTAAATATCATGCTTTTGTAGTGCGCTTTTAAGCCTTCAGCTGTGAGATGCCTTGCAGTTCGAATAACGCTCCAGCTACGTTCCGGCTATGTTCTGATGTGGTACCTGGAGACGTTGCCTACTTTGGGTGATATCCTTATTATATCCTCATTATACTCTTGCTGTTGCCAATCTGGTGGTGAATCTATTTATGTATTCTGTTTAATATTATGTACTATACTCCTTAACCCTTAATTAGAGGCTCACCACATAAGTCGAGTTAAATAAAGCTGGACTATGTGGCGGCGCTCGACATAGGTCGAGTGGCAATTTCAGCACGTAATGTTGCTGAGAGAGAGAGACAAGTGGTGGCAGGAGACTAGCGAGCGTATGACTGCTCCAGACCTCCGCGGAGAACCTACTGACACGAATCTCAGCTCCCTCCTCCCTCTCTCACTCGCTACATACTGAATTATATGGGGAAAGTACCGAATTACATGCTTTTTGCACTCGCGTTGCACGGTTATTGCAAGAAAACTAGCCATCATAAAAGGATCGTTATGGTGTCATTCGAAAGCTCTGTTTATGCCCTTTCAGGGATAGGTACTTGTTTTACGTTCTGGGTCTTATTTAGGCATGAAAATGATCACGTAAACAGCCCTATTTTGGCTAAAAACACCCCGCTGTGCGGTACATATAAATAAACCGCATAGGCCGCTCGTAAGGTGTTAAACTCTTTTCTAGGGGGGAGGTCTGACATACGGACCCCTGTATGTTAATTTAAGAGTTAGAATTAGAGTTGAAGGAGTCGCCCTACCCAAACGGTGAAGCAGACTAGCGAGCGAACCAGCGAGTGGGGAAACCAGCAAACTAGCCTTTACACCTGCGTGCGTCATAGGGGACCCTGCAAACTACCTCGATGACCGATGCTATGACGTATGATCGACGCCAGGAGCTGTGAGTGGACCAGGCATCTGTTATGAGACTCGAGGAGCTATGATTGGAGCAGGCACCACCCTCCGCCTCCTGATTCGTTCCTACACCATCATTGTTTGGTATATAAGACCCGAGTTGTGGGCATTCAAATCAGTCTCATTTGGAGTTGGGGAAGGTGAACTTGCAGCTGGAGGAAGACGGGGTGAAGTATTATAATGGGATTGTGACTGTCAGTCAGATTATATAAATGTGTGTTAAGTGTGTTCGGTGTAAACACTTACGTTATGCTGGTTAGTGAGATATGTGATTGGGAATTAACGTGAACGCTACTATTATGTGTTTAACTATTTGATTGCGAATTAACGTTAACGCTACTATTATGTGCTTAACTATTTGATTGGGAATTAACGTTAACGCTATTATTATGTACTTAACTATTTTAGTTGACTAACTTGTGGACTAAAGCAACTCTTTAAGTAATTGGGTTATGATGAAAGTAATACTATTGTTTTATATTAATACTTACGAGTTCTTTCATTTTCTTTTAATTAAGCTTACATTGCTTAACGGTGCTTAGTACGGTGATGCTATTGTCTCGTATTAGTAATATCGCCTTAGACTAACATGGCTGTGTTAATATTACTTCTAGTGATTTCCTAAGCTGAAGAAAATTCTTTTGCTTCAAAATATTATATTTTGCTTTTCATATTATTTGAGTGAGACCTGAATCGAATCTATGAAACGATCCTGTAACTTTATTTACTCATAATCAAACCTCAATGTTACGTGGTTAAGAAATACATTTAACTAATTATTAAATATATATCTAACTTTTTATGTGACTTTGATATTACTCCTGATGATAATAATAATATAATACTATTAACGTAAGACAAGAACCAAGAATAATTACATTAAATATAAATAAAAGGACATAGAAGAAAACTATCTATTCATTTGAAAAAGGGTAAGAGACAGAAATATTCTTACTTTAATATTTATCTTTCAAGACTTTTTATAAAATTAATAGTCCTTCTTTAGCTATAACTTATTCGGTTCATAACCATAGCCTACTAAGCTTCGGTTAAATAATAATTCTTTATAAATACTACATGACTTTAATTAGTTTCAGTATTTTTCATAATTAAAGAGTATCAGTCAATAAAGGATATTAAGTCCTAAGATCCAAAAGGAAAGGAAGCAACAACAGGAAATTATTTTATTAGATTTTACTTTTGTTTTGCCTTCAGCTGACTGATACCTTAATATATATCTCTGTGCTATCTAGATTCATCAAGTTAACCACTTGAGGATCGAGATACGTAACAATATATATATATATATATATATATATATATATATATATATATATATATATATATATATATATATATATATGTATATATATATTATATATATATATCTGTATATATATATATATATATATATAATATATATATATATTATATATATATATATATCTATATATCTATATATATATATATATATATATATATATTTTCATTGTTTTGGTTTAGTTTTCTTGCTAGACATTTATCAAGCTTTACAACGAAAACACTCCCTAGACCCCCCTTCAAGATGTCGCCGGTTAATATATATGTGGTAAAACAAAATATACAATACGCACACACCCACAATAAATAATGAATATAATCATTATAAACTTCCTTCCCTTCCCAGGTTTTACACGAGAATGAATCGAGGTACTGGACTCTGAAAATCGTCAACGCCACTCTGTCAGACTCCGGTGCTTACGAATGTCACGTTAACTCGGACCCCAAAATCAGCCGGACATTTCAACTCTTCGTGTCAGGTAAGACCCCACAATCCTCTTAAACCCTTCAGCACCATGACGTCTTTATACCTTCGATTCTGCCTACAATTAGACGATATTATGCAGTGTAAGAAGGACCTATGTTAGTGAGAGGGTTTATAGAAATAGTTTTTACCCTTTTGAGTCGTATAGGTAAAATACAAATTAAAGAAAATCGTCTAATGGTAACCAGTATATGATGAAAATTACGTAATGGTGGCGAAGGGGTTACGGGGGGATGGGCATACTTATTTGCTCATTTATGTACCTTTTTACTATTTGTTTTAGTTTCCTCCCTAGACCTTCATCGAGCTTAAAATAACACCTCTGTCAAGATAAATTTGTACATTTTTCGGCAGAGAAATGTCCCGTCCGAAGGCCGGTTCCTTCTAAAATGACAGGCTCGCTATCGCTCGCCAGATAAAAGACGACACCTAAATGGCACCAAAGGTCTTAATATTGATACCAAAAATGAGGTGAAAGGTCTCAAAATCGCCAAACTAACGGAACGAACGTCTTAAAACCTCAAAACTAATATGCTAAACATGAGGGAGAAGGGGGGCCAGAAAAAGCTAGTACTACCCCCTTAAATAACACAATAACATCTAAATCTGTCAGAACACAATTGCCAGAAGTAGAAACAGTCTGGCCGCTTTAGTTTCAAAACAATAATTATTAATAAATGTGTTTTGTTTTGTTTTCTTCTCCCGGCCATGAATGCATGTTTAATTGGTTGATCGCTAATTGTGTTATATTTGTATTAGTGGATAACGTAATATTTATATATGTTCATGGGAGTCAATATATATATATATATATATATATATATATATATATGTATATATGTTAGTATAGCCAGGTAATAGATTCTCTTTTAAACAGACGAGGTTAAAGGCAATAGCAGTTTCAGCATTCAGGATTTTATTGTTACAGCTTTCAATAGTTCTAACAATTTTCCTCTGGGGTTCAGAGATGAGGTACAACAGGTTAGCAAAATTCATGGTGGATCCAACGTTTCACAAGTAAACATCTTGCATCTTCAGGGAATGGAGAGGTAATGATTAGAATAGGGACAAAGCATCATATTTATACAAAATTTGAGGATCAAGAATAGGGAGGTGGGCGGAGCTACTGGGTGTGGGGTAGCTGTTCATTGGTGGAAGGCAGTCTATTCGCGAGACGGGCACTAAATCTTATCGGTGGTTGGTTGTTGGCTGTGGGTGGCTGTGATTGGTTGGTGTTGTCAGTTGTGTGCTGAGCGCGGAAGGGTAAGGGAGGGGGGCACAGGGCGTGAGGAAGGGGGGCAGTATGCCTGTAGCGCTTGCCTGAAGGAAGAATTTGAAGGTCTTGTGTTTGGTTGTTGATACTGGGGTTGAGTGTTTGGATGTATAGAGCTTCTAAAATAGCTAGTCTCCTGGGGTCTGATTCTTTGTCGAGTATGGTGGTTTGTTTGTCTAGGTCGGCGCGAGTTAGGGCAAGATGGTGGGGGGCTTGATAGTGATCTTTTATAGTGCCTCGAATTTTGTATAAATATGATGCTTTGTCCCTATTCTAATCATTACCTCTCCATTCCCTGAAGATGCAAGATGTTTACTTGTGAAACGTTGGATCCACCATGAATTTTGCTAACCTGTTGTACCTCATCTCTGAACCCCAGAGGAAAATTGTTAGAACTATTGAAAGCTGTAACAATAAAATCCTGAATGCTGAAACTGCTATTGCCTTTAACCTCGTCTGTTTAAAAGAGAATATATATATATATATATATACCGGTATACAGTATATATATATCCTTTTTGTATTATTCTAGCTATATTTTAACGATTTTGTGAAACTTGTGAAGGATCTGTGGTAGTAATAAAGGCTAAGTGAGATAGTTCGAAGCCTGTCAATTGATGACTTGCGAGTTTCATTCTATAAGGAAGTTGGAGCTGTAGACTTCGATATTTAGCAGAATAACAGGCTGTAATACGGTTTTAGTACATTTATATATACATAAAACCAAATTCAACATGCTATTTAGCCATCATAAACCTACATAATTACTGTATTTGTATTTAATATCGATGTTTACAGACCGAACGTCCTTATAGCCTGAAACTTGCAAGTGGTCAATTGCTGGAGGCCCTTTTTAAGCTGAATAATATTGTCTAGAAGTAGCCACAATAAAGACACAAGAACGGCACCGGTACTGAAAGGGTTAATTTATGCATTTTTCGTCAGTCTCTCTAGATAATAATCAGATTGAATTAACACTTAGAAAATTATGATGAATTTGACATTTTGTTCTGGCTATTATTAGACAACAATGTGCAGTTTAGGTAGGATTTGTGGGAATTATATGGGTAAAGCCTATCTCAAATACTCCTCTGAATTCTACATACCCTTCCTAATCTGAATACAAAATGTCAATAACAGTCAGAAAATAGACAGAAATACGTAACGGATCTGCAAAGGGTTAAGTGATAATTATATATTATTTCAACACGATGTTAATATAAATACATTATTTCACATCCAGCATATACTGTATATTGGCAATCGCACGGAAATTACTACGAAATATAATGATCATGTTACTAATTTGAAACAAAGATAATGCCTTGCAGACACTGAATTATATGTATTATATTTGTTATTTGACGAATCCAGGCATAATAGAGAAGCACACGTGGTTACAGTTCCAAATATATACTGTTCAAAATGGGTAGGACAGAACAAAAATAAAATAATAATAATAACAACAACAATAGCGGGTGGATGGGACGCGTTAGCCTTGGTCGGCAACCCATCTAGGGGAGACAACCTTATACAAAATCGGGTAGATGGGACTCGTCATCTTTGGTCGGCAACCTGTCTAGGGGAGTAAACCTGATACAAATCAGTACTGCTTATATAACGGTAAGGCAGGTTAGTGGATGGACTAGCCGAACACCACTGTAGAACAATAGTGCTAACAAGATGTATAGAGGGCCTCGGAGTTGGACGGATCCTAAATTGAGTGGTCAATCCTGTAAGTTCTTCAGTAAACTGGCTCGGGTTGTCCCTCTTACATGGAATAGGTTCGCTTGGGGGCATTATGTGTATGGCCACCTTCATTAAGGGGAGTAAGGCATCCGGCAATAGATAAATACTGTAGATAGAACAACAATAACAATAACAAAAATAACAATAATAATGTGTCTGGTTCTCTCCTACAGAATCTGGTCAACTTGACGGTCCCAATCTCGTACCTCCTTGGCTGACCACATCTGGTACCCCCACCTTACCAGGTAGGTTATAGTTGCCCTTCATTATATCTTCTATAATAGTTCATATTATACTGTACCTTCTCATATACTGTATAGTGTTGCGGTAACATTCAATTGCGTAGGGGTGCGGCGACCCCACCACATGCCACTTTGATGGTGTAATCAGCTTCTGGATCAGTGGACTACTGGTTCCTATTTTCAGAACATTCCTGTGCTTGGTATGCTTCCAGCCACTGGTATGCTTACTCCACTGGGGTAAATAAAATAGAAAAACATTGGTGGAACTGCCATCCGGGTGAGGGACTGCTCTGGGTCTGCTCCTTCAGTGCTAAGGGTCATAATCCACATAGTGGAAATAGCACTGTGGAGTGGGTCAGTTGGGGGGCATGTCTGGGAGCCTGGAGGCAGTTTCTGCCATGGCCATCCCTTTTGCGGTTTTTCCTCTGGAAGCGGGGCGTCAGATTGATGATGATGATGATGATGAATCAATTTAACCCTTTCAAGATATGATGACACATATTTTCTCTTTTTTCTGGGTATAGTTAACGATTTTATTCATAAAAGGAAGAGTATATAGAGGTGAGAGGGCTAATTGAGATTGTCTTTACCCTTATATAACTCCCACAGCTCCTTCCTAAGCTGTATAAAATCGTCTAATAATGTCAAAATGCGTCATAATCTTCAGAGGGTTAATTTCTTCACTAACAAGTAACTGTATAATCCAAGTCAAAATTAACTATCAAACACAATTAATTAAATTAACATTACTATATATTTTACAGCTGCCCCGTACAGACACATTGGAACTGGCAGCTTAAGGGGATAGTGGCTGTTTTTTTGGTATATTCATTAATTTATTTATTTGTTTATTATTTATTATTTATTAACACTTACCGAGCGGCTAGTTTTGTAACGCTACTACCTGCCCAGCGGGTAGATTTACCCTAAACGAGTTTCATTCCATGCTCTTTTTCATGCATAAAGAAGAGCCAGAGCGTAATACAATTATGTATCCGTGTAAGGGCGATAATTGAGCTTTCCAATGACACCTCCTTGTACGACCAAGGGTTCTCTTGCAACGATCGTGCAACACGAAGGGAAAATCCCTAAAATACAGTAATTTCGTAAGTTTTTACCCTGTATTGCGGGGCCAGGGATGTGGTCGGATGTGATGTAACTGTCAGTGGCGGGACTGGGTCCATGCCGAACGGTCAGAGCCCACCCGCGCTCCTCCCACCGCTCGGACTCTCTCTCCGAGCCGATTATGTGCTAAAAATCGCATACGACATAAGGCGGGCCCCGCTTTTTAGGCCTTGGTTCTCTAACCGACTTAAGGCGGGCGCTGCCAAAGAGGGGTTAATTTCACCACAACACCAAACACCTCCAATGAAATGTTTATAGTTTCCTCGCTAGACCTCCATCAAGCTTAGAAAAACACTCCCGAGAACCCCCTTCAAGATAAATGTGTACATTTTTTGGTAGAAAAATTTCCCGGCCGAAGGCCGGTTCCTCTTAAAATTACAGGCTCGCTGTCGCTCGCAGAGAAACAATCGACACCTAAATGGCACGAAAGGTCTTAAAATTGACAGCGAAATGGGGCGAAAGGTGTTAAAATCGCCATACTTATGGGCCAAACGTCTTATAATCTGAAAACTAATCATGAGGGAGAAGGGTGTCCAGAAAAAACAACCATCTCCCTTTAACCCCTTCTGTACCGATGACATACTTTTAGCTTAGTATTGGCTACTATCAGACGATTTTATTCAGTTTAAAAAAGGGCCTCCAGCACTTAACAGGTTTCGAGCTATCTCACTTAACCCTACTTACTACCACAGATCCTTCTTAAGCTCTGCACACAATCGTCTAAACATACCAAAAACAAAAGTAAAAAGACGTGGCTGGGACAGAAGGGGTTAAGTGAATTGCATTACTGGCTTCATATATATTAATAACCCTTTAAGGATTATGACGTGATTAAGCATTTACTTTTGGCTATCAATGGACAATTTGATACCGTTTAGGAAGGATCTGCGGGAGTTTAAAGGGTACAAATTTGGCCCAATCAACCCTCTGACTTCCATATAGTCCTACTCTTCCTAATCTGCCTAAAATCGTTTAATGAGAGCCAAAGTAAACTGTCAAAACCAATCATATTCCTCTAAAGGTACATTTAAAACCCTCTATTGTAATCGTTGTGAATATTTGGTTATAATAAACTGTCGACATCATGCTCCCTGGTTGCACCAATATGATTTGTATACGTATTCAATTATATACATATACTCGAAATGCAGCCTTAACCCCTTCTGTACCGGCTCGCCTCTTTAGTTTTCTTCTAGCTATGTTTAGGCGATATTGTGCAGATTAAGAAGGATCTGTGGTAGTAAAAAGGGTTAAGTGAGATAGTTAAAAGCCTGTTAATTGCTGGAGGCCCTTTATATCTTAATAAAATCGTCTAATAGTAACCAAAATAAAGTTAAAAGAACGGTTAATAAATCAAAACAACTGAAAACTACTCTCCTCCGGCGGCTTCCAAATTCAGTTATGCAAATTCTGAGTCCTAAAAGGCTCCAGCTACAAACTAAATGCTGACACAAGTACAGTCACGCTAATAAGTATTGTCCCAGCTGTCATTACGTTTGGCATGCTCTGTGCTGTATTAATGTCTGTCAGATGTTGAATAGGGTGGCTAAGTGTAGGAACATGTTTGTATATTTCACTTGATATGAAGAAATGAAGCTTAGATATTGCTGATACCACTTATTGATCAAGACATACATGGTTCCAAGACATCACTTATTAGTGCGACTGTACAGGCTCTCAGCCTATGCCCGAGAGGGAGTAATTGGAATATAGAAAAAAAACAAAAAAAAACATAGTGTTTCATATTGATGCCAAAATACTGAAAAATTTCCTGATTAATTGAACATAAGAGGCTTTCAAATGAAAGATTTCATCGTGAACAATTGATTCGCATTTTTATTATGGCAACATTTTAATACATTTGTTTATTGGTGTTTGTAACACTATTGGATATATAATATATAGTAAACAACATCCTTGTATAAGTGTATTTTAGAAGATGTCAGACCAAATTTGTAGAAAAAAGTTTAGGGAAAAACTCCGATAAGATAAACCATCTAACTATCTATCTGTCTATCTGTTGCCTGATGCCGCGATCCCCGAAGGAGTGGCCACGAACGAACCGCCCCCATGCACCTCTGTCCCCAGTCAGTCGACGCCTCTCCTCCCAACCAGCACCACCTTCATCCATATACTTCCTTACTCCATCCTTCCACCTCTCTTTCGGTTTACCTCTCCCTCTCTGTCCTTCCACCTCGCTCTCGTACACCCTCTTAGTCATTCTCTCGCTTCCCATACGTTCCATATGGCCGAACCATCTCAAGGTGTTCCTTTTCACACTTTCCAGCACATCTACCTCCAAACCACACCTCCTTCTTACTTCCTCATGTGTCTGTCTATCCCTCCATGTAACTCTGCACGCACTTCTTAAGTAACTCATTTCCACCCCTCTTACTCTTGGTATCTAAATATAATCATCTAATAACAGCCAGAAAGCAGAAAAGAAATGATCGATAAATTTAACGCAAAATATAATATCATCTATTATATAAGTTAACCCATCCAGTACCAGCGACGGCTGACGTCCGTCAGTAAAAAAGTTACGCGCCAGTACCAGTGACGGCTCTCGTACGTCAGAAATATTCGATCCTTGGTCTGCTAATATCTAGCAGGAGCTGCTAACATGACTTTGGAGGCACTGCCTTGAGGAGTTGGCAACACTTCTCATGGTCCCTCTCAAGTCTCAACTTCTCTAGGCCATCTCAGTCAGTCACCCACCAAATCTTGAACTGAGAGGGTGTTATCTCGTCGTTTTTGGCAACAAATATAGTAATAATACGCCGTAGTATAGTAGAGGTTAATCATTTATTGTTCTTTTTAGTTCCTCGGGTGGTGATGGCAGGTGGTGCGGCGGAGCGACACATAGAGGCTGGTAGCGTCCTAACGTTAACTTGCCTAATACAACACCCGCCCGGCCGACCACCACCCCACGTACGATGGTTGCACCAAGATCACAACATAGATTACGACTCACATAGAGGAGGGATTTCTATAAAGGTAGGTTCTCTTCAGTTACACATTCTATACTTAAACCTTAATTCCCGGCGACCGTCATATGACAGGAGAGAGAAAATCGACCTATCCTGCGGCACCCGTCATTTTGAGGCTATTATGAGCACTGAGAGAGGGGCCAGGCATTGGAGGGAGCATAGGGGGGGTTTCAACCGCTCGCCACAGCCAACGGGAACACAGTGAGGGCGATCATGTGCAGTGTCTCACACAGCAAAAACAGCCATATTTGCCGCTAATATAGCGATTTTGGCCTTCGTTTGCAAGAACATTGCAAGATAACCTGATGTTGTACAGGGATGATTCAGGTGTCATTGAAAGCTCTATCATCGTACTTTCAATGATATATATTTATATTACGCTCTGGCTCTTGCTTATGCATGAAAAAGAGCATGGAACGAAGGTAATTTTCGGCAATTATGACCGTCTGGCGCTACGGTGATGTTAACCCTTTCACGCATATGACGCGATTTTGAGCCTATTGGGGATACTTTAAAGCTTTTGTTACCATCAGGGGTATTTAGAAACCTTTAGTTTAGTTACTTCAACCTCTGCAGTTGTCTTTGAGTTAGCTTTGGGCAGAAAACTAATTTTGGAGAGGTAATTATAAGAGTGAGAGAACTCTATTTTTTATTGCTAATCTGGCAACCTTTGCGTCATAAATGCGTGAAAGGGTTAATATTGGGGGCTCTTTGATTCGGGGTCGGAAAATTGTTTATACATATATATTATATATGTATACATATATATTATATATGTATACAGTATATATATATATATATATATATATATATATATATATATATATATATATATATATATATATATATATACTGTATATATAATATATATATATATATATATATATATATATATAATATATATATATATATATATACTGTATATATATATAATATATATATATATATATATATATATATAATATATATATATATATATATATATTGTTGATAGAGAGAGAGACAGAGAGAGAGAGAGATTGTTTTGCAGTCATTGAATACTGTTTATGGTGTTTTTCCTTTCGAAATTAAAATGTCTTTAGTTAATGCTTTCATCTACCTGCCGGCAAAGGCCAATTTGAAAATAAAAAGGGGGATGGGCGTAATTATTTGCTCATATATGTATCTTCTACTATTTTGTTAGTTTCTTCACTAGACCTCCATCAAGCTTATAACAACACCCACCCAAATCCCTTCTTCAAGATAAATTTGTACCTTTGTTTTCTATTGAAAAATGTCACGGCCAAAGGCCGGTTCCTGTTAAATTACTGGCTATCCCTCGCCAGGAAATGTTCGACCCCTAACTGACACGAAAGGTCTTAAAATTGACAACAAAAGGGGGTGAAAGGTGTTAAAATCGTGAAACTAATGGGCCGAACGTCTTAAAATCTCAAAACCAATGGGGCTAAACATGAGGGAGAAGGGGGACCAAAAAAACGACCCATCTCCCCTTTATGCTTGTATCCAGCTGCCTGCAAAGACCAATTAGCAAATGAAAGCCTGCAGAAAAATATACAATATTAATCGTCAGTTGCGGATCTGGAAAAACATCATGGCAAAAGGTTTAAGGGGGGATTGGCCGGTTTTCTGGATCACTTTCTGCCTCATGTTTAGCCCCATTAGTGTTTATATGTTAAGATGTTTACCCCATTAGTTAGTCGATTTTAAGACCTTTCGATCCATTTCTTATTCAATATTTAGACCTTTCGTGCTATTTAGGTGTCGATTTTTTCCCTGACGAACGATAGTGAGCCTGTAATGTTGGAAGAACCGGCTTTCGGCAGAGAAATTTTTCTACCGAAAAATTTAAAAATTAATCTAGAAGGGGGAACTAATGTATGTTTTTTGTTTTAATTTGATGGAGGTCTAGGGAGGAAACTAGAAAAATAATGAATACATGCAAAAATCGCCCAACAAGTGAATCATTCCCCCTTAACGCCTTATGTACCGGCTACATTTGTTTTAATTATATTATGGCTACTGTTAGAATATTTTATTCAACTTAAGAAGGACGTCTACACATTAAAGTGTTACAGACTGTCTAAATTATTCCTTTGAGCTACCATATACCTTTCCCAAGCTTCATAAAATCGCCTAAATGTAGCTGAAATCAAATACACAAGACGTCGCTGGTACCATCAAGTTTAGAAAATCACCCCCTAGACCCCCCTTCAAGATAAATTTGTACATTTTGCGGTAGATAAATGTCCCAGCCGAAGGTCGGTTTCTACAAAATTACAGGCTCGCTTTCGCTCGCCAGGAAAAAAAACAACACTTACATGGGACGAAAGGTTTTAAAATTGACATTGAAATGGAGCGAAAGGTGTTAAAATCGACAATCTAATACAGTAGGTCGAACGTCGTAAAACATCAAACCTAATGGGACAAACGAGGGACAAGAGGACCCAGAAAAATATCAAACCTAATGGGACAAACGAGGGACAAGAGGACCCAGAAAAATCACATATATACAAACCATAAGTAATGTTGTGGATCTAGAAAATCATCACTGTAATATATAGTATATACAGTATATATATATATATATATATATATATATATATATATACTGTATATATTTATATATATCATCATGAATTCATTAACCAATTTTGACTTTTCGTGAATCTTTCTGTTTTTCTGTAGGGTCTCAAATGGACACTAATGACACACACACACACACACACACACACACACACACATATTTAATACACGCAATAAACACACACACACACACATAGACTCGCTCGCTACCGCCAGACGCTGCAGACGCTCTGTCAACGCTCTCACGATATCGATCATAATTTGAGTATTAACTACTCATCCTCTTCATTCTTGTGCATGAAAGGTGGTTAAGAGCACGTTTAACCATCCTGTAGCTTAGTAAGTAACACTGCACGATATTTCGCTGTATATTGACTCATAAACTTTGTGTTTATCACAAGACTCCTGCTCGGACAGGGCTCCACTAGCGCCATCTATTGTTTTGTTTTGTTTTGTAAACAAACGCTCTCTTACTATTTATATAAAATCGTAGCCCCTAATTTTACCCATTACCTACTGTAGTAAGTATCTATTTAACTGCCTTGTATGTAAGTAAAGCTTTGCATATTAATTTGCTAATAAACAATATTGTTTACTAACTAACCTGCCTACAGGGACTAACGCCGACGCCATTTTGTAAACAAACTTTTTGGGGGGATTATACATATTAAATTCCAGCCAATTTTGTACCAAATCTAAGTGCATTCATTTATCTTTTCCCCCTAGATATATTCTTGACTTTTTCTCCTCAGACTGATTTTACTTTAAGCTAAGGGTGGTATTTGTACAAACTAATCTAGCCTAACCCAACCTGCCAAGTTTTTAACCTAACCCAAACCTAGCCTAGCCTATAGCCAGCCAATCTGTGTTTTATTATTAACTCTTGTAGATATTGTATTTAGTATCCTACTGTAGCTACTGTATATATATCTGTAATTTTAGTTGTTGCTTGCACGATCTTGTAGTAACCTTTGACTAATACATGTTTTTATCTAAAAAGAGTAGGCTACTGCTTTACTAGGCTACAGCGACACCAGGTCCATCTGTTGACACAGTATATTAACCCCTTGTGTGCAGTCACACTTTATTTTTATATAATCTCTATTTGGTGAATTGTATATTTAGTTACATATTCTGTTATATATATATATATTTGTTTAAGGTTAGGGTATTTTTGTTTTTGGTTAGTCTAGGCTATCATCCCTGGTAGTCTATTTTTGTGTACTTCAATTTTTAAATTTTCAGTTAGGCTATCACCGCTGGTGGCCTATTTCTGCGTACCGGTATTTCATAATTTTTGCTTTCGGTTAGTCTAGGCTATCATCCCTGGTGGCCTATTTCTGCGTACTTAAATTTTTAAATTTTCAGTTAGGCTATCACCGCTGGTGGCCTATTTCTGCGTACCGGTATTTCATAATTTTTGTTTTTGGTTATTTTTGTTTTCGGTTAGGATAGGCTATCACCCCTGGTGGCCTATTTCTGTTTAAATAAAAATAAATATGTTTTCGGTTCGGTTATCACTGCATATTTAAATTTAATTTTGTTTTGTTTTAATTTTCGGTTAGGCTATCACCGCTGATAACCTATTTGTGCGTATTTCATTTTTTTTGTTTTCGGTTAGGCCTATTTATGTAAGTGAAGTGACCTGAAGTGAGTTAAGTGTTTTTAAAGTGATATAAGTGTTTTTAAAGTGAGTTTAGTGTTTGTAAAGTGAGTTAAGTGTTTTTAAGTGAGTCAAGTGATCTGAAGAAAGTGATCGTCACCATGCCTCGTGCCTATACCAACTGCGCCGGTAGGTTTGGTGCTTCCATGTTTGCTCCTGCCGATCCACAAGTCTGCCGACTCTGCCAGCAACGGGAGGATTTGACAGCAAAATTGGATGAAGCCCACAACAAGATCAGCGCCCTCACCAGGAAGCTGGAATCACTCCAAGAATTTGTAACACTCAACGTTGGAGTATCACTAACTCCAATTTTTCAACTCCAGCATCCACCATCGCCCCAACGTCATCTGCCAACAATCCAACACCTGCAGTAGCCACTACAGCAGATCCTTCTGATGAACCTGAGCCGACATCAAACCAGGACAGCCGCCCTGTTCACCTTAGTCTCTCCCCCACTCCTCGTGCAAGAAGCCAGCTAGCACGAACAGTACCAACCCCTCGCCCCCGTTCTAACCACTCCTCTCCCCGACCTGTACGCAGAGTCTCGCCACCACAGATTTCGGATTTACACCAGTGAGGAACGGTGCACGACCAACGCAGAAAAGGTCTCATCCACCAGTCACAATGTCAAACAGATTTGAGATCTTGGTAGAGATGGAAGACGAACCAGAAGAGACAGAGTCCCAAATCGACGAAAAAGATTTTGCATCCCAGGAGCTGGACTGGACGACATTGTGGAAGCCTTCGAAGATACCACAAAGGATGCAAACGAAAATACCCTTTTTGTCATCCATGCTGGTTCAAATGACATCATGCGCACCAGATCCGAGGAGTTGATGGAGAAATATCGCAAGATGATCCAGCACTACAAAAACAAGTCAAGGAATATCATCATCTCAGGCATTCTCCCCAAGATCGACGCACCTGACAAATTCTACGACAAGGCCTTCAGCACAAATAGCCGACTAAAATATTTGTGTCTGAAGGAAGAAGTTGAATTCATCAACCTCTGGGATAATTTCTATAACCAGCCTACTCTGTTCCTCAAGGATAGCACTCATCTAAACCCTGTGGGTTCAGCACGCATGGGTCGTCTCCTACACGAAGCAGTCCGCAGCCATGGATCAAAAAACGCCATCCGAGAAGAAGCAGCAGTGACATAAATCATCCAACGCCAAGCAAAAAACAGAGGCAACCGAGGACCACCAGCGATAAGGACCGAAGACAGCGAGGACCGAGGACAGCCATGAACATACATGTAGATCCGACAAGAACCAACAATATTATTAAAGAGCGTTCCGTGAGTTCTAAAATAACAAATTTAAAGGTTTTCTATGCAAACGCTCGTAGCATACGCAATAAATTTTCAGATTTAGAGGAGCTAGTGTTTACAGAAAATTATGATGTGATTGGCATAACAGAATCTTGGCTCAATACAGAAGATAGAGACTTTTTAGCAGAGTATTCACTTCCCGGTTATGTAATGTTTGAGAAAAGCTGAATAAATCGAAATGGAGGTGGCGTTTTACTTTATATCAAAGAAAGTCTTAACCCTACCCTCTTGTCAAAACCTCAAATTGTGAACGTCGACTCATCTTTTGTGCTAATAAAGAATAAAAAAGGTACAAAAATAATACTTGCGTTAATATACAGACCTCCAGCTCCATCAGTGCAAACTGACCGAGAAATTTACGAACAAATTGCAGATGTAAGTAACTCACAAGATACCGTAACTTTTGGCGACTTTAATTTACCTGTGACCAAGTGGGGCGATACTCTTACTTCACACTCCAGACATGACTTGTATACGAACTTGCAAGAGAGTTCGCTTTATCAATTTGTTCGAACACCGAGCCGTGGTAATAACGTTCTTGACATTGTACTTGCAACAAAAGAAGAATTAATAGAGAATTTGAATGTTGGTGATGAATTCAGTAACAGCGACCATCGTACGATAACTTTCACTTTAAACTTTACTAGTAACGAACCAAATAGTAGCATCGAAAAAGTCCCTAATTTCAAGAAAGCAAACTTTCATAAACTTAGAGCTATGTTTAAAGAAACTGACTGGAGCTTTTTAATTAACAATAACGACATAAATACATCTTGGAAGTTCTTCGAAACCACTTACCTAAAAGCAGAGCAAGATGCATACCATCGAAAATACGGCATCCAGGCCATAATAATAAACCCAAATGGTGGAATAAAGATATTTCAAACTGCCTGCTTGCTAAAATTTTTTGCTAATGATAGAATAAAATTCTCACAAAATGACGAAGAATGGGTGAAATTTGTAGAGCTACGACGCAAAGCCAAAAAGTTAATTAAGCAAAGTAAAAAGACCCTGGAGTTACATATTGCGAATCAAACTAAAACAAACCCGAAAGAATTCTATAGTTATATCAGAAAGAAAAAAGTAGTTATT
The DNA here is from genome assembly GCA_032716605.1 of Paralithodes platypus. Classification (NCBI taxonomy): domain Eukaryota; kingdom Metazoa; phylum Arthropoda; class Malacostraca; order Decapoda; family Lithodidae; genus Paralithodes; species Paralithodes platypus. Next base: position 1,357,956 of record CM064559.1, read on the forward strand.
TCAACAGTTGGACCGTTAGTCGATGAAAATGGAGAATACACCAAAGACGAAGTGCAAATGAGTAATGCCCTCAATACCTTCTTTGCATCAGTATTTACAACAGAAGACCTCAGTGATATCCCTACACCATCGCCGATTCAGATTGATAATTCAGATGTTCTAAGCAATATCACCGTTACAGAGAGAGAAGTATTGAATTGTTTAGATAATCAAGGTAAATAAAACGCCTGGACCTGATACAATCTCGCCTAGAGTTCTAAAGGAAGCTAAAGATGAGCTCTCCAAACCACTGACATTACTGTTCAATAAATCCTTGCAGTCTGGAACTATGCCTGATCAGTGGAAGCTAGCCAACGTAACACCGATATTAAAAAAAGGCAGCAAATCCCTACCCAGTAACTATCGTCCAATTAGCTTAACCTCAGTTGTATGAAAAATGCTAGAAACGGTCATAAGAGACAGACTCATAAATCACTTAGAGGAAAATAACATACTTAAAGATACTCAACACGGCTTTGGTAAAAAACGTTCCTGTTTAACAAACCTCTTAGACTTCTTCCACGATATCCTCAACCTCTACGATGAGAGTAAATCTGTAGATATTATATACCTTTATTTTCAAAAGGCCTTTGACAAAGTTCCCCACAAACGTTTACTGCTAAAACTAAAAGTGCATGGAATACAAGACGGTGTGTTGAAATGGATAGAAAATTGGCTCAGCGACAGAAAGCAAAGAGTAGTCATAAATGGTAAGGCATCTAAATGGACCAATGTAAGTAGCGGGGTACCCCAGGGATCGGTTCTAGGACCAATTCGCTTTCTAATTTACATCAACGACATAGATGAGGGTCTCACCTGTACAATCTCAAAATTGCTGACGATACAAAAATTGCAAATAGCGTACTCTCAAAAGAACAAGTTGACGATATGCAACACAATCTAGATAAATTGTCACATTGGGCCCAAATTTGGCAAATGAGTTTCAATGCGGATAAATGTAAAGTATATACTACATATCGGATACCTAAATGAGATAGCAAACTATTCGATGAATGGCACTCAGCTTAAGAATGTAAACAGAGAAACCGATCTGGGAGTAACAATATCGAGTAACCTAAAACCGAGTCAACAATGTTCAGAAGTTGTTAAGAAGGCAAACAAAATAATTGGCTTTATAGGCAGGTTATTTGAGCATAAATCCAAAGACGTTATCCTAACCGTTACTTTATAATTCCTTAGTCCGCCCTCTTCTGGAATACTGCGTTCAATGCTGGTGCCCTTATTACCAAAAAGATATAAACAAGCTAGAACGAGTTCAACGTAGAGTTACCAAAATGATACCTACAGTAGCCTAAAGAACAAACCATACGAAGAGCATCTTAGAGAATTAAATCTATTTCCTTTAACCCCGCGCAGATTAAGAGGTAACTTAATTCAAGTGTTCAAAATCATCAAAGGCATCAACAATATGAACTGTAGTAAGTACTTCACTATCCACCAATTTAATTACACGCGGGGAAATGGTTGCAAAATTATTAGTAAATATTTTAACTCACACGAATCTAAGAATTTCTTCTTCAATCGAGTTGTCAACTTGTGGAATGGGCTTCCCCGAGACAGTATAGACTGCAGCACCGTTGATTCATTTAAGCTCCGCCTAGACAAATATCTCGCATCAAACCCGCGACTGACTGCGTTTGTAAATGAATAACTTTATTTTATCCTCCCCTCAGTTACTAACCCATATGTCCCCTACTAACTTCCTAGTCCTGCCACGGACATTAGTTCCAGGGCAGTAGTCCCCTTTCCAATGTTCCCTTACCCACTCTAAACCACTGTTTGGACACTTGATCCTCAGTGTTTTGGAGGGCAAGCAGCCTAGAAGGGTCACTAGACCTGTTGTTGCTTGATTTCCTTTGTACTCCTTTGTACTCCTTTATACATACACACACACGTACAAATATGAGCACTAATGATGTAACACTGGAAATAATTGAATGTTTGGTTCTTTCAGGCCAAGTTCTTTAGTGGCAGGGATATAGTGAAGCATTGACTCGCTTGCGCTCGATACAGACTCAAACTAATGAAGCCATAATTAGTGGTTCTAATGCCCCTTTCACACGTACAGGACTAGGGTGCCAGGGTGCCGCATGCAGCAGAGTACCTACTCTGCTGCATGCGGCACCCGAGTCGGCACCTAGTCCTGACAATGCGTCTGTAGTCGTCTGTAGTCTGGTGAAGTCCTGGCAATGCGTGTCAAGTCGTGGCCCCAGAACAAAGTTTTGGTGAGTTTCAAAATTTTGTCCAGACTTGACATTTGTCTGGTGGATGCGGGGAGTAGTCTGCGCTAGTCGGCGCTAGTCGTCACTAGTCTTCTGTATGCGGCTGTAGTCCTTGAGTATAGCATAGCGAATTGTGTGTCATGTGTAGCATAAAGACTACAGCCGCATACAGGCGCATACACCCGAGTACAGCCGACAGACACGAGTACAGCTGCATAGGTCTGCTGAAGTCGTGTGCATAAATTTACATATATTTGCATATAATTATGCAATAATTATGCAATAATATGAGTCGAACGAGTACAACCGACAATAGAGGATTTCAGCCGCAAGCAGCCGCATCGCAGCAGACTCCAACCACATTGACAGGAGTCCAGACGTACGACAACACCCGGAACCCAATATGGCAGAAGAGTCGAGCCAACTTGAGCAGACAAGTAACCGACAACAGAAACATCAAACCGGCAACACAGAACTCGAATCGCAAACAGCAGCATCAAGCCGACAAGAAATATAAGAAATTTTTCCCAACAACAGAACGGCAACACGGCCCCTATATACACTGACCTCCTCTTTCTCCTTCGTTGTTTAGTGGCCATTTTCAGAGCTAACAGGTCAACCTGGAGAGTTAAATCCATGGACATGGTCGCCAGGTATATATGTCGATATATTGGCGCTGGGAGGGTGTTATTAATACGTGCGCAGCCATGCTGCACGCACGGGCCACTGCACAGTTCATTGTAGCTGTTAACGGGAAAATAGAGTGTCACCGTACCTGTTGACGCAACGGTGGAGTCGACTGTAATGATGTCCACCCCTGGTCGAGCGCCCTTCATATACCTCCATTGGCCACAGAACCTGTATGTGTCCGCTTAATTATTATTATTATTATTATTATTATCGCCGCTAATCTTCCGCTCAACTTGCTCTGTCACCCTCTCTCGCTCGCACTCACTCCCCTCTCTCTCTCTCTCTATCTATATATCTATCTTTCTCTCTCTCTCTCTGTCTGTCTCTCTTTCACACTCTCTCTCTCTCTGTCTAATGATCTTCCTCCTCTTTTATCGCTCCCCCTGTTTCCCATTATATCCCTCTCTTATTACCCAGTTCTCATAAAAAAAAAAAAAAATCTTATCCATCTGTTTGTATATCTCGGTTTCCTTCATTTTTCATCTTCTTCATTTTCTTGGCATATTATTTTGCTATATTATCTGTCTATTTTTTTTGTTTTCTTATTTACTTTGTTAATTATTGTATTCCATTTAAGGTGCTAGTGGCTGTATTTTTGGTCTATTAATTAATGTATTCATATATTTGTTTTGTTTCCTAGCTAGACCTCCCTCAAACTTAGAAAAAAAACCCTAGACCCCCCTTCAAGATAAATTTGTAAATTTTTTGGTAGAACAATTAACCGGCCGAAGGCCGGTTCTTAAAATATTTACAGGCTCGCTACCGCTGCGAGTGTATGCGGATCGACTCTGAAGTCGATCGTCTGTAGTCTGGAGTCGATCGTCTGAAGTCTTATAGATGCGGGTGTAGTCGGCATGTACAAATGACCGTTATTTCCATTGTCGGTTCGAGTCTCAAGACTTTTCCGGAGTCAAGACGACAATGTCGGCTGTATGCGGCTGTAGTCTGGTGAAGTCCTTTGGATGCGGCATACCGAGCCAGCTCCACCAAGTCGGGGAAAAAAAACGCCACGACTAGCTACTCTGCTGCATGCGGCACCCGAGTCCTGTATGTGTGAAAGGGGCATAAGACAGCAGATGACGCTACACGAGATATAAACAGCACACACACAAAAGACACTCAACAACACGTACAGTCAACTTGTAGGAAAACACCCACAAGATCACCCTTCAAGATAAATATGTAAATTTTTCGGTGGAAACATTTCCTGGCCGAAGGCCGGTTCCTCTTATAGTTACAGGCTTGCTATCGCTCGCCACGAAAAATAACACGAAAAGTCAAAATATTAACAAAGAAATGAGGCGAAAGGTCTTTAACACCTTATTAGCGGGCTAGCGGTTTATTTATATGTACCGCCCAGCGGGGTGTTTTTAGCCAAAATAGAGCTGTTTACGTGATCATTTTCATGCCTAAATAAGACCCAGAGCGTAAAACAAGTATCTATCCCTGAAAGGGCATAAACAGAGCTTTCCAATGACACCATAACGATCCTTTTATGATGGCTAGTTTTCTTGCAACAACCGCGCAACACGAGTGCAAAAAGCATGTAATTCGGTACTTTCCCCATACAATTCAGTATGTAGCGAGTGAGAGAGGGAGGGAGGAGGTGGGATTCATGTCAGTAGCTTCGCCGCGGTGGTCTGGAGCAGTCATACGCTCGCTACTCTCCTGCCACCACTTGTCTCTCTCTCTCAGCAACATTACGTGCTGAAATTGCCACACGACCTATGTCGCGCGCCGCCAGATAGTCCAGATTTATTATAATCCACTTATGTTGCGTGCCGACATATAGGGGTTAAAACAACAAACTAATGGGCCGAACGTTACAAAATATGAACACTAACTAAAACAAACTCAATAGCCCCAGCTCTCGCATCTCCGGAAAACAATTTATCACAATGAATAGACATATCGTTACCAGCTCCCTCTATTGTCTGTTCCCAAGTTAAATTAAGGACGGATTTATTCCAGACTTTTTTCGCAACTTATATATATGTTTTCGTAACTATTGTTCATATTATTAAAATGTAAAACTAATAAATGCACAAGACAAAAAAGGAACCACACAATATAGAAAGATAATAACTTATCAAAATTATCTGACCCCTTGATGCATGTATGTAATTATAACTATCTGGGTTGATTTTTGGATAGAGCTTGCTTTTCAGTATATAGCACAAATAGTTTTATAGTTGATGTATAGACAATTATGTTCATATCTTGTTTCCACAGATATACTTCCATAATTAGAAATAATCGTGCAATCCACGAATAGCTATGAGTGGGCTAGAACTATGACATCCGAGTGTACAATTGGCCAAATAAGTGATGTCGTGGCATCAAATATATGTCGATCAATAATTGGCATCAGCTCTATCTAAGCATTCATTAATCGTTTCGAGTGAGATATACAAACATGTTCCTATCATCCCACACCTTATTCAACATCTGACAGACATTAATACATCACACAGCGAGCACAGATTTAATGACAGCGGAGATATGACTTATTTGGCTAACCGAATCATTTGTCTCCGAGTCGCCTCTCCAAACTCATATCATAAAGTATTTAACTGGAAACAAATAATAATAATAATATATAAATATATATATAATAGGAACAACTTTGGTAAGTGCCAGAGTATATACATACATACATACATCTGCAGCAAAAGATGAAGGAATAATATATATATAGACAATTACGGGATAATATAAAATACAGAGGGTGAATTGGAGAAAGGAGAAACAAAGAACTAAACTATAGAGAAGGGGCGAAGATGTGTGATTAATGGAACAATAAAGAGAAACAAAGAGAAGGAATGAAACAAAGCAAATAGCGATGGAACAAATTAGAAAGGCATGATAACAAAAGGGTATCGGTACTACGAAGCTTAGGGGAAGACTAGCCGTCTGTTTGGTCTATTAATTCATTTATTCATATATTTTTTTTAGTTTCCTCCCTAGACCTCCATCAAGCTTTGAAAAACACCCCCTAGACCCCCCTTCAAGATAAATGTGTACATTTTTCGGTAGACAAATTTCCCGGCCGAAGGCCGGTTCCTCTTAAAATTGCAGGCTCGCTATTGCTCGCCAGGAAATAATCAACACCTAAATGGCACGAAAGGTCTTAAAGTTGACAACGAAATGGGGCGAAAGGTGTTAAAATCGCCAAACTAATGGGCCGAACGTCTTATAATCTTAAAACTAGTGGGGCTAAACATTAGGGAGAAGGGGGTTCAGAAAAACGGTCTGCCTCCCCTTAACCCTTTACCGGTGACGTCTTTTTAACTTTATTCTGGCTACTATTAGACGATGTTATTCAGTTTAAAAAGGGCCTCAGCAAATTATCAGGCTTCCAACTTTCTCACTTAACCCGATTTACTACCACAGATCCTTCTTAACCCCTTCTATGCCATCGATGTCTTTTTAACTTAATTTGGATACTATTAGACGATATTATTCAGTTTATATAGGGCCTCCCGTAATTAACTGGCTTCCAACTATCTCACTTTACCCCATTTATTACAACACATCCTTTATAAACTACACAAAATCTTCTAAATCCAGGAATGATAATAATAGGTTATCAGGGGTAACAAGCTTAGGGGGAGATGGGTCGTTTTTCTGGTTATCCTTCTTCCTCATGTTCAGTACCATTAGTTTTCAGATTTTTGGACGTTCGGCTCATTAGTTTGGCGATTTTAAGATCTTTTGCCACATTTGTTTGTCAATATTAAGACTTTTAGTGCCATTTCAGTGTCGATTTTTTCCTGGCGAGCAAAAGCAAGCCTGTAATTTTAGAAGGAACAGGCCTTCGGCCAGGACATTATTCTACCGAAATATGTACAAATTTATCTTGTCTAGGGGGTGTTTTTTTTTTAAGCTTGATGGAGGTCTAGCGAGGAAACTAAAAAATAAATGAATAAATTAGTAGATAGACCAAAACACAAGCACTAACCCCTTATCGCTCGGTCTTCCATATACCCTTCCTAATCTGAATCAAATTGTCTGTTAATAGCCCGACAACAGAAACTAAATGCGTAATAGTCTCTTGAGATGATTAATCTGCGTCTATACCACTTAAACACTTAGATAAACAAATCACCATATGAGGAGAAGCACTTTATTGACAACGTTTCGCAGATAACTTCTTCAGTGACCTGAAGAAACTATCTGCGAAACGTTATAAAAAAAGTGCTCCTCCTCAGATGGATTTTTTATCCATTCTCTCTACTTTTCATTTACCGCTCAACACTTATGCACTTCTTTGTCAAAACTAAAGATAATCACTAAATGCAATAACTAATAATTATAATGACTCATGACAGGGTTCGGGTTTCTAACCTGCTTAACACATCTAGCCCCAGAGTCGGCCATTGGTTGATACTTACTTTTGCTATGCACAGCCCCAGCATCGGCCATTGGATGTCGGCTATTCTTGCCTCATTTAACTAATTTTATGACTTTCAAAAGACTCATAGACGTCTCAAATTTGTACACTTGGTAGCTTGGGATGTCGGGCAAAGTTGGCAGCCCACAAAGGCCACCCTGGGCTACTCCATTTTGTTTACTATAAAAACAAATAAATATAACAAATGAAAATGCCTGGGACTGGGTGTTACATAAGTTTCTTTTCTGGATGGGGCTCAATGGGTTAAATTCGGCTCTCAAATGATACTTTTTTATATATTTGCAGTTGGAGACTTTGGTGGCCCAGACTCGAAGCCAGATCACGGTCTCCAAGGTGAGGGAGTCGGACAGTGGAATATATACGTGTCGCCCGGCAGCCCTACATCCGGTCGCCGTCACTATACATGTGTCGCAAGGTTAGCCGCATGCAGTTTCATCCGGTTCAATACCGGTGTCGTTCTTTTAATATTATTCTGGCTACTATTAGATGATTAAATTTAGCTTAAGAAGGACGTTTGCACATTAAAACGCCATCAATCGGATGGCACTACCATCACTTCTTCCTCTGACAAAGTTGAACTCTTCACTAAAACTTTAGCTAGAAACTCCACCTTGGATGATATTGGTGCTATTCCTCCCTCTCCACCCTCCTCTCTCCTACATATGCCTAATATCCTAACCTCTTCTAAAGATATACTTTCTACCCTCTCTGGGCTAAGAAGGCGTACGGTCCGGATGGTGTTCCTCCTGTTGAACAAAAAATATGTGCTTCCGTGCTGACTCCCTGCCTAGGCAAACTCTTTCGACTTTGTCTCTCCTCTAACGTCTTACCTTCTTGCTGGAAGTTTGCTCTCATTCAACCTGTCCCAAAGAAGGTTGACCGCTCTCAACCCTCCAACTATCGTCCAATTGCTCTCATCTCTTCTATCTCTAAAGTTTGTGAAACTATTCTTGCTGCCAAATTTCTTAAGCATATATCTTCTCATAATCTACTCTCAGATAGCCAGTATGGCTTCCTTAAGGGTCGATCTACTGGTGAATTTCTTTCATATCTTACTAACTCTTGGTCATCCTCCTTTTGGGACTTCAGTGAGACCTTTTCTATCGCACTAGACATATCGAAGGCCTTCAATAGAGTCTGGCACAAATCTCGAATTTCTAAACTACCTTCCTTCGGTTTCTATCCCTCAATCTGTGCCTTTGTCTCTAATTTCCTTTCCAGCCGTTCCATAGCATTGGTTGTGGATGGTCATCGTTCACTTCCTCATCCTATCAAATTTGGTGTTCCTCAGAGTTCTGTCCTATCTCCCATTCTCTTTTTAATTTTTCAGAAATTATCTTCTCAACTGTACCTCCAGTCCTATCCATTCATATAATTAGTTTTCCAGAATGCCCCAGCAAGCAATCCCTCTAAAACAAACTAAATGAAACAATTTAACACTTGTCTTCTGATTAACTACTATTTCCAATTGGGGCAGAGAAAACCTTGTTGCCTGCAATGCTTCCAAAACCCAATTTCTCCATCTATCTAACCATCCAGAACTCCCAGAGGACTATCCCTTATACTTCAACAATACAGATATCAACCCTTCACCTTCTCTCAGGGTTCCATAGGGATTGGGCCCATACGGGATTGGGCCCATATGGAATTGGACCCAGACGGGATTGGGCCCACAGGATTGGGCCCAGACAGGGTTGGGCCCAGACGGGACTGGGCCCAGACGGAATTGGGCCCAGATGGGATTGGGCCCAGACAGGATTGGGCCCAGACGGGATTGGGCCCAGACGGGATTGGGCCCATACGGGAGAGGGCCAAATCCCGTCTGGGCCCAATATAAAAAATACAAAAAATAAAACAAAAATAATAATAGGCTACCAAAAATGATAATAATAATATTAAAAAAAAAAAAAAAAAAATCCTGTCTGTGCCCAATCCTGTGTTTTTTTTTTTTTTTTTTTTTTTTTTTTTTATATATATTCCAACCCTCTCGGGCATAGGCTGAGAGCCTTTACACTACACCGCTGAACACGGTGAGGCCCGTGAGGCCTTGTTCCAGTCTAGGGAGTGAGACATGCGAAGCACCCCGGCTCGAAGCAATTCCATCTCTGAAGCCGCTTCACATCTGCGCTTCACAGTCTCACCCGCCACACTCGGACCCTCACTCTCAGAACGCCACCTATTGAGCAATTAACTCACTAGGCATTGCCCCCCTGTAACATATTTTGAATATGGGAATATTCATACAATGCTATTAAACCCTTAACCAACGGCGCACGACATCTGTCGAGTTAAATAAATTTGGACTATGTGGCGGTGCACCACATATGTCGAGTGCCATTTTCAGCACGTAATGTTGCTGAGAGAGAGAGCTGAGCGGTGGGACGAGCGTAGTAACCTTATGACCGCTCCCCACGACCACCGTGGACGTACTGAACTGTATACCACCTTCCTCCCCCTTCTCTCACTCGCTACACAGGGAATTATGTACGGAAATTACCTTATTTTAGGTTTTTTGCACTCGTGTTGCACGATCGTTGCAAGATAACCAGTGGTCGTACAAGGATGGTTCAGGTGTCATTGGAAAGCTCTGTTTACGCCCTTTCAGGGATAGATACTTGTTTTACGCTCTGGGTCTTGTTTATGCATGAAAATGAGCACGTAACAACCCTATTTAGGGTAAAAAAAAAAAAAAAAACGCTGGGCGGCACAGTGTAAAATACCCTACCACCCGCTCTTTGTGTGTTAATCAGGGAACAATGAGGGTACTTTTTTGGCATTTCGGTGTGCTGTGGTAATGCACTGAAACTAGGTACAGCACAAGTTCCATCCCAATAATATCTTCCCATTGACATATTGGGATCCGAACCCGGGATCATTGGATTACCAGTCCAGTGGCAAGACCACTCTGCCACACCTCCAGGGCCCAGTCCCGTATGGGCCAAATCCCGTATGGGCCCAGTACCATCTGGGCCCAATCCCGTATGGGCCCAATTCCGTATGGGCCCAGTCCCGTCTGGGCACAGTCCCGTCTGGGCCCAATCCCGTCTGGGCCCAATCCCGTCTGGGCCCAATCCCGTATGGGCCCAGTCCCGTATGGGCCCAATCCCGTATGGGCCCAATTCCATTTGGGCTCAGTCCCGTCTGGGCCCAATCCCGTGGGCCCAGTCCCGTCTGGGCCCAATCCCGTCTGGGCCCAATCCCGTCTGGGCCCAATCCCTTATGGGCCCAATTCCGTGGGCCCAATCCCGTGGCCACCTTCTCTCAGTATTCTCAGTGTCTCTTTTTCTTCTGCTCTCTCTTGGAAGGACCATATTACCAGTCTTGCTAAAGCGGCCTCCCAGAAGCTGGGTGTGCTCAACCACCTCAAGGGGTTCCTTATCCCTGCACAGCTTCTTGCTCTGTACAGAGGCACAGTGCGTCCTTGTATTGAGTATTGTTCACACGTGTGGGGAGGGTCCTCTCACACAGCGCTTCTAGACAAAGTAGAAAGGAAAGCCTTTCATATCATTAACTCCCGTCCACTCACCGACTCTCTGCAATCTCTCTTCGCCACAATGTTGCATCTCTCTCGCTATTCTATCGCTACTACAATAATCAGTGTTCCTCAGAGCTCTCTCAGTGTATACCACATCCTCTAAGTAGTACCCGTCTTGCAACACAATCCCACCCCTACTCTGTGCAATTCTCCAATCTTTCTTCTATTCGACAGCTGAGCTCTGGAACTCTCTCCTTGAATTCATCTTTACCTCATCCTATGACTTAAATTACTTCAAACTCTGTGTGTCCAGACATTATTCAGTACACACACACACACACACACACCATCAAACACACACACACACACACACACACACACACAATAACACACAGTCACACACACACACACACACCATCACACACACACACGCGCGCCATCACTGTCACACAAATTTATTTACATGTTACTGGTATAAACAAATCAACAAACAATATACCATTCACTGTCGCGTTTAAGTAAAGGTTCATATCATCAAGTTGTTTTGTTATTACTATATCTCTACACAGGCCATTTACCGATTAATCCTCTTAAAAGCTCAAGAACTAGAAGATAAAGTATATATATATGTGTTTAGTCCTATTGGCCTTAAGGGGATATTTGTATTAATTTATTCATATATGTATTTATTTATTCATTATAATTATTAAGTTTCCTCCCTAGACCTCCCTCAAGTTAAACAAATACCCCAAAGACCCTCCTTCGAATGCCCCGGCCGACACCTAAATGGAAGGAAAGGTTTTAAAATCGCCATATTAAATCTTTCAGGTCCGGGGATTGCCGTTTAGTATTAAAAATAGAATTATCTTAATCTCATAATTACCTCTTCAAAATTAGTTTTCTGCCCACAACTCGCTCAAAGACAACTGCAGAGGTTGCAGTAATTTAACTAAAGGTTTCTAAACACCCCTGATGGTCACAAAGGTTTAAAATATCCCTGTAAGACAGCTAGCGCGTCCTGCAGTGTGCGAAAGGGTTAATCATAGTTCATGTCCTTTTATGTATCTAAGTATTATATATATATATGTATATATATATATATATATATATATATATATATATATATATATATATATATATATATATATATATATTCTCTTTTAAACAGACGAAGTTAAAGGCAATAGCAGTTTCAGCATTCAGGATTTTATTGTTATAGCTTTCAATAGTTCTAACAATTTTCCTCTGGGGTTCAGAGATGAGGTACAACAGGTTAGTAAAATTCATGGTGGATCCAACGTTTCACAAGTAAACATCTTGCATCTTCAGGGAAGGAGAGGTAATGATTAGAATAGGGACAAAGCATCATATTTATACAAAATTCGAGGATCAAGAATAGGGAGGTGGGCGGAGCTACTGGGTGTGTGGTGGCTGTTCATTGGTGGAAGGCAGTCTATTCGCGAGACGGGCACTAAATCTTATCGGTGGTTGGTTGTTGGCTGTGGGTGGCTGTGATTGGTAGGTGTTGTCAGTTGTGTGCTAAGCGCGGAAGCGTACAGGAGGGGGGCACAGGGCGAGAAGAACGGGGGCAGTATGCCTGTAGCGCTTGCCTGAAGGAGGAATTTGAAGGTCTTGTGTTTGGTTGTTGATGCTGGGGTTGAGTGTTTGGATGTATAGAGCTTCTAAAATAGCTAGTCTTCTGGGGTCTGATTCTTTGTCGAGTATGGTGGTTTGTTTGTCTAGGTCGGCGCGAGTTAGGGCAAGATGGTGGGGGGCTTGATAGTGATCTTTTATAGCGCCAGATTGAAGGTGGAGGGTTAGTCGACGGGAAAGGCGAGTCTGTGTCATTCCAACCAACAACCAAACACAAGACCTTCAAATTCCTCCTTCAGGCAAGCGCTACAGGCATACTGCCCCCCTTCCTCTCGCCCTGTGCCCCCCTCCTGTACGCTTCCGCGTTCAGCACACAACTGACAACACCTACCAATCACAGCCACCCACAGCCAACAACCAACCACCGATAAGATTTAGTGCCCGTCTCGCGAATAGACTGCCTTCCACCAATGAACAGCCACCACACACCCAGTAGCTCCGCCCACCTCCCTATTCTTGATCCTCGAATTTTGTATTAATATGATGCTTTGTCCCTATTCTAATCATTACCTCTCCTTCCCTGAAGATGCAAGATGTTTACTTGTGAAACGTTGGATCCACCATGAATTTTTCTAACCTGTTGTACCTCATCTCTGAACCCCAGAGGAAAATTGTTAGAACTATTGAAAGCTATAACAATAAAATCCTGAATGCTGAAACTGCTATTGCCTTTAACCTCGTCTGTTTAAAAGAGAATCTATTACCTGGCTATACTAACATATATATATATATAATTATATATATATATATATATATATATTTTTTTTTTTTTTTTTTTTTTTTTTTTGTTCCTCAGGTCAGCAGGAGGCAGAGGTCCAACAAGCCGGACCAGCCAACATCCCTCTAACCAACCCAGCCATCCACCTAACGTTGTTGTTGTTGCTTCTGCCATATAATATGTCATCCTGGTCATGAGCTCAGATACACCATTATGTATGTGGTTCTCTTTACCTTAATGATAAAATACGTACTAATAATGTGTTGACTTTTAAACCTGGAATGTCTCTAAGTCCTCTTATACCTTATCCATTATATCCAAAATGGCTATAAACAGTAATATGTGATGTTACATTTTTTTTTCTTCTATTTCCAGCTTACTACCTCTCGGGCATAGTCTGAGAGCCTGTACACTAGGCCAAAAAATATTTTTTACACTGGTGAGCTGTAAATAATCTAGTGTGAATGGAATGAATCGGGTGAAACATACGTCTGTGAGGTATTATCATAAGATTTCGACCCACTTCCAGAATGTTTAGAGCGTTAGTGTAAAGATTGTTTTTGGTCGAGTGTACATTCAACCGCTGTACATTCAACGGTGAAACCTTTGAATATCAAGAACCGCGGCGGTCGAGTGGAGAGCACGCTCACGTGTGAATCTGCTTGACCTGGGTTCGATCTCAGTCAAGGCGGACTATTTAGTGGGTGCGGTAGTATGTCCTGGCATGTCTCACATGCTCGCACCCTGTCGGAGGGACACCTCAACGACGTATACAGACTAATTACACACACAACAAAGCCATTTCAACAGCTTCCTCTATCTACAACACCCCTTCTCTGTTATCTACACTTTCCCAGCCGTATGGTCTTAGTGTATTGTCAAGATGCACGGTGCTTGGTTGCCCACTCACAGCTCAAAGCATCTCCAAACATGGGGCATCTTTGGAGATGCTTCGCCTTCGTGTTTCACTATCTCATCCTCTAGACTCGGACCCTCACTCTCAGAACGCCACCAATTGAGCAATGAACTCACTAAGCATTGCCCCCCTGTAGCTATTTTGAATATGGGAATATTTATACAGTGCTATTTAATCAGGGAACAATGAGATTATTGTTTTGTAATTTCGGTGGGCTTTGTGGTAATGCACTGATACTAGGTACAGCACAAATTCCATCCCAATAATATCTTCCCATTGATACATCGGGATTCAATTCGCACCCGGGACCATTGGATTACCAGTCCAGTGGCAAGACCACTCCACCACACCTTCATGAACATCAGATGTTGTCTAAACAATACAATATAAAGCATCCTCTCTGATTCATATTCTGCCGAATTCATATTTCACAACTGAAGTGAAATTCTGATAAATATTTACCTACACTATTATAGCTATTTATATACAGAGAGAGAGAGAGACAGAGACAGAGAGAGAGAGAGAGAGAGAGAGAGTAATCTCTGTGTTAATCAGCTTAAATGTAATGCTTGAGCTACCCAAGAAATGCTCGAAATGTTTGTGGTTTTAATTTCCTGGTTATAATTAGAACAAACATTTAGGACATATTTCAGAAGCGTGTGAACAAAAAATAAACATAAATATATAAATAATATACAATACACAAAATTGAAAAAAAACTCTAAGCGAATATATTCCTAGATAAATATATATATATATATATAATTACATATATATTCTTTAATACATACGAGGTTGAAAGAAATGGCAATTTCTGCGTTGGAAATTTTATTATTCAAAGTTTCCAGGTCTCTGATAAGTTTTCGCTGGGTGGCAGGAAGTAGATGAATGAGATGAGCAAAATTCATGGTGGTACAGGGTTACATTAATGTACATGATGATACAGGATATACGACGCATTTCACTAGACAACCAGCATTATCAAGTAAGGATAGAATGATATAAAAGGTAAACAGGAAGGGTATATATAGAGGGTGGAGCCATCAAAGACCACTATCTCACCCCTAACTGCCCCCACCTCACAAGCAACGAGTTAGAGAAACACACCACCATACTCGATAAAGAAAGTGACCCAAGGAGATTACCTATACTCAAAGCATTATATATCTAAGCCTTACATCCCAACATCAACAACCAAACTCTGGACCTTCAGATCCTTCCTTCTGCCAAAAGGCACTTTCCTACAGGACCTAACGCCCTCCCTCGCCCCCCCGGTGCCCTTGACGCAGCCCCCCGCGCTACCTCCTTCAGCTTCGTCTTCTGCCGGCGCCACACGTACTACGCAACTTAGGCCACGCCCCTCGACATGCAGCCAATCAGCTTCGACCCCGCCAACCGACCACCACCTTCCCGCATCCAGTGCGCATGCGTGAAGCGGTTCTATCTTTCTCTCTCCTAGAATACCCCTCCACCAATAGCAGACTTTTGCCCCCTGATTTTCGCCTCCTCAGATCCTCCACCCTCTATATATACCCTTCCTGTTTACCTTTTTATCAATCTCTCCTTACTTGATAATGCTGGTTGTCCAGTGAAATGCGTCGTATATCCTGTATCATCATGTACATTAATGTAACCCTGTACCACCATGAATTTTGCTCATCTCATTCATCTACTTCCTGCCACCCAGCGAAAACTCATCAGAGACCCGGAAACTTTGAATAAAAAAATTTCCAATGCAGAAATTGCCATTTCTTTCGACCTCGTATGTATTAAAGAAAATGTATTACCTGGCTTTACTAACATATATATATATATATATATATATATATATATATTTTTTTTTTTTTTTTTTTTTTTCTATGTGATTGAGGGAGGCAAAAGGCAGAACTGCCTATACCGAGTGCCTCCCCCATAGTTGAAAGAGTGACAGGGCCAAAATCAAGGGATGTTCGAGCCAAAATGCCTGGACACACGGAGTTTGAAGCAATTTAAGTTATAGGAAGAGGGAAAGACTGATTCTGGGAGAGAGTTCCAGAGCTCAGCTGTTGAGTAGAAGAAAGCTTGAGAGTAATGTTTCACTCTTGGGTTGGAGAGTTGCACAGCGTTGGGGTGGGATTGAGTTGCAAGACGGGTACCACGTGCCCTACGTAAAGGAGGTGGTATACACTGGGAAAGCTCTGAGGAACACTGATTATTATAGTAGCGATAGAATAGCGAGAGAGATGCAACATTGCGGCGGAGAGAGAGATATTGCAGAGAGTTTGTGAGTGGACGGGAGTTAATGATATGAAAGGCCTTCCTTTCAACTTTGTCTAGGAGAGTGGTGTGAGTGGAACCTCCCAACACATGTGAACAATACTTAATACAAGGACGCACTATGCCCCTGTACAGAGCAAGAAGCTGTGCAGGGGAAAAGAACCCCCCTAAGGCGGTTGAGGACACCCAGCTTCTGGGAGGCTGCCTTAGCAAGACTGGTAATATGGTGATATGGTCCTTCCAACTGAGAGCAGAAAAGGAGACACCAAGAATATTGAGAGAAGATGAAGGATTGATTTTTGTATTGTTGAAGAATAAGGGATAGTCCATCTACCTATCTATCTGTCTATCTGTCTATCTATCTCTCTATTTATCGCTCTGTTTATATCTCTATTTATCTTTCTATCTGTCTGTCTCTCTGTCTATCTATCTATCTGCCCATCTATCTGTCTGTCTGTCTGTATATCTATCTATCTATCTCTCTATATATCTATCTGTCTGTCTATCAATCTATCTATCTAACTATCTATATATCTATATATCTATCTATCTATATATATCCATCTAACTATCTATGTATCTATCTATCTATCTATCTATCTACCTATCTATCTATCTACACCAAATTTAAAGGAACACGCAGAACAGTGGATATTTATGTAGGTAATGTCGACTTGGATTCTGAGAGCAATGATATTATTCAATACATTAAAGATGAACTTGATGTTAATGTTGTTGATTTTTTTTTTTATTTGGAAGAGGAATAACTGCCCCATAGTTGGCGAATTCCTTGAAGATATGAAGAGTTCACGAAAGACATTTAAGAAAGCTCTGAAGCATATAATACATAATGAAGCACAAATACGAAATGAAAAACTGGCAGAGTCTTATTCACATAAGAGGTACAAAACATTCTGGAATGAAGTTAGGAAATCGAAAAACAACAAAGGTTACTTGAATATAAAGATTGAAGGCGAATGTGATTCGAATCTAATAGCAGAAAAGTTTTCACAAGCATATAAACGTGTATTTGATGACCAGAATTGTCAATCTAAAGGTAATTTTGAAGCTTTAAGATTAAAACAAGATGTTCGAAGAGGTAAAATAGTTGGGACCATTAACTTGAATGATATAAATACAGCCATATCGGAGTTGAAGTATGTTATTGGTCACGATAATATCCATTCGAATCATTTGAAGTTTTGTCCAGAATATGCAAGAGGTTTACTTGCTAAATTATTTTCAGCATTTATTGTTCATGGCTTCATACCTAATACTATGATAACTGGAGTCATTCTTCCTCTTATTAAAGATCGTGGTAAAGATAAAAATTTAATTGATAACTATAGACCAATAATATCGTCTTCAGTTTTTCTAAAGATTTTTGAATATTGTTTAAAATATAAATTAACAAATTATGTCGACTTTAATGAGAGGCAACTCTTCAGAGCGGGCCATTCAACTCTTTCTGCAGGTTTAATTTTTAAGGAAACTGTTTTACGCTATAGATCTGCAGGATCGAATGTATATGCGAGTTTTATTGATTTTAGAAAAGCGTTTGATAAAGTGAATCATTTTAAATTAATCCAGAAACTTTTAGAACTAGATATTCCTCATTACCTTGTAAATATTTTGTTTTATTTTTACAGAAACCAAATGGTTGCTACTAAACATAAAGATGCACTGTCAAAGCCCTGGAAGATTATGAACGGAGTGAGACAGGGTGGAATTTTATCTCCTTTACTTTTTAATGTATATATTGATTTATTAATCGAAACCGTATCAAAGTGCAAAACTGGATGTAGTCTTGGTAATAGGATGAGTAACATTATTGCCTATGCTGACGACATAGTAGTTTTAGCGCCAACAGCGACAGGGTTACAAAAGTTACTAAACATTGTGGAACATGAAACGAAAGCTTTAGATATTCAAGTGAATACAAATAAATCAGTGTGTATGTTTTTTAGGGATACTAATAATATAAATGGTCTGCCGAGAATGAAGCTTAATGATGAAGTAATGATCAATGTACATGAACATAAGTACCTAGGATTTATTATTGATGATAAACTAAATAATGATAAGGATGTAATAAGGACAAGAAATAAGTTTTATAATGAATTCAATTGTATTTTACGTAAATTCCCTAATGTTAATATTAATGTTTTTATTCAACTATTTAATAGTTATTGCTTAAGTTTTTATGGTACAGAATTATGGTTTTCCAATAAGCGGTGTGGTGTTCCTCTGAAACAATTTGCGGTTGGATACCACAAAGCCATTAAGAAGATTTTAAAACTTAAATACTGGGAGAGCAACCACAAAGCATGTGATTTAGCAGGGTTAATGACATTCACTCATCTAATTAATTGGCAAAAAATACGGTTTGCTCACAGATGTATGATGAAGCCTTGTATCTTTTTAAGAAAATGTTTACTTAACAATGATGATAGCTTATATTTGATGAAGGAAGTAAAGAATATTTTATTGAATATTTATAATATCGAATGTTTAATGGAAAATGACATTGACGCAGTAAAATCTAGAATTACTTTTATTCAAAGCCGTGAACCAACTATGAGATAAATGTGCTTCACAATTCTCTTACTATGTACAAAGTTTTATGTAGCTTTTACGAAATAAAATATTGAGTCTATCTATATATATCCATCTAACTATCTATGTATCTATCTATCTATCTATCTATCTATCTACCTATCTATCTATCTACACCAAATTTAAAGGAACACGCAGAACAGTGGATGTTTATGTAGGTAATGTCGACTTGGATTCTGAGAGCAATGATATTATTCAATACATTAAAGATGAACTTGATGTTAATGTTGTTGATTGTAAAGAACTAGAATCGCAGTATCTTGTAAGAGATTGGAAATCTTTTAAATTAACAGTTGACATAGAGGAGAGAGATCAGTTACTTCTTGCTGAATGTTGGCCGAAAAGCGTTGTGGTGAGAAAATATTACACGTCAAAGTCTAGGAATAATTCATAGATTTCCCTCTAGCTATTAATATGCTTAGTTGTGTCTCTTTTAATTGTAATTCTGTTAGAAACAACTTAGAAACTGTAAAAACATTATCGAATGAGTATGATATAATTCTACTGCAGGAACTAATGTTACTTGAAGAAGATTTGCCTTATATGAATACAATCAATGATTCCTTTGACTGTGTAGCTTGCGTAGAAGATAAAACCACTGATGGGATAGTAGAGGGTAGGCCATCTAAGGGAGTTGCTATTTTATGGAGGAAAAGTTTAAGTAAATTTATCAATCCTGTTTATTGTAATGATAGGATTTTAGGAATTATATTATCTTCGGAAAATCAGAAATATTTTATAGTAAATGTCTATCTACCGTGCGATAAGCAAAATGATGATGCAATAGATGAATACAGACAGTCACTCGCTATGCTTGATAATCTTATTGAAGAGCAAAATATTAACAACTTAATTATAAGCGGCGATTTTAATCCAAATTATAGAAAGGGTAGATTTTTGGAATGAATTGATGAATTTTATTATGAACAAGAATATGAAGGTTGGTGACTCAGTGTTGCCACTTGATACTTTTACTTATTTGTGTCCAAGCAAGAGTACAGTTAGTTGGTTGGATCATGTTGTTCTATCACAAAGTCTAAGCAGTTTTGTTTCTGATATAACTGTGCGCTATGATCTTGCTCTCTATCACCATTTCCCTATAACTTTCAACCTTAATATTAAGATGGCACATACTGTAATAAAAACAGATTCTCATTTTTCACAATTTGTAAACTGGTCGCTGTTTTCCTCTAATGAAGTAACAACGACTTACAAAGATAAAGTAAATGAAAGCATTATGCAGTTGGGTTTGATGAAATTGGATTGTTTGGACTGTTGTGTATATAAATGTACAAATAAAGATCATATTATTGAAATTGATTATATATATAAAACTCTTGTGGATGTTATGATAAATTCAACTAATGAATATACTGTTGTGCCAAAAAGAAAGGAACACATTAAACCTGGTTGGAATGATCATGTATCCCACTTGTATAAAATTGCTAGAGAGAGATTTTTAATATGGAAAAAAATAGGATGTCCCTTATCTGGAGATATACTTGATCATATGAAAGAGACTAGAAAAGCATTTAAAAAAGCACTAAGATATATAAAAACAAATGAAAACCAGATTAGAAATGACAAATTAGCTGATTCTTTGGCGAATAAAAGATATAACGTGTTTTGGAAAGAAGTGAGGAAGACAAAGAAAAATAAATCCTATATTAATATGAAAATAGAAGGTGAATGTGAAGCAATTCTTATAGCTGAAAAATTCTCTCAGAGGTTTAAAGGCATCTTTGATGACGAAAAATGTCAAAATATATCTAATTTAGAGTACCAGTACCTTACCACAAAATTAAATGCAAATGTAAGAAAAGGACAGTTATTAGGAAATATTAATATAAATGATGTATGTAAAGGAATTAGTGACCTTAAGTATGTCATTGGTTACGATAATGTACATTCAAATCATATCAAACATGGTTCTGAATATTTAGTGAAGCTATTAGCTAAACTCTTTTCGTCTTTTGTCACACATGGATACTTGCCTGAAAGAATGACTTTTGGAGTTATTTTACCTTTAGTAAAGGATAAATTCAAAGATCAGAGTGATATAGAAAATTACAGACCAATTGTATGATCCTCAGTGTTCCTCAAACTGTTTGAGTATTGTTTAAAATACCATATTGAACGGTATGTGACTTTTAATGACAGACAGCATGGATTTAGAGTGAATCACTCTACGTCTACAGCATGCTTAGTTTTAAAGGAAACCATTTTAAGATATAATTCTTTAAGCTCAAATGTATATGCCTCTTTTATAGATCTGAAGAAAGCTTTTGATAAAGTTAATCATTTTAAGCTTATTCATAAACTTTTAAAATTAAATATTCCTATTTTTTATGTAAATATTTTATATTTCTTATATAGGAATCAAAGTGTAGCTACTAAGCATAAAGATGCAGTGTCAGATCCTTGGAAAATTAAAAATGGAGTGAGACAAGGTGGTATTCTGTCAACAGTTCTATTTAATATTTACATTAATGACATGATAGAAAAAGTATCTGAGAGTAGTACAGGCTGCAAGTTGGGTAACAGATCTAGCAACATAATTGCTTATGCTGATGACTTGGTTCTGCTTTCTCCTTCTTCATCAGGTTTACAAGAATTATTGAACATAATTGAAAATGAAGCAAAGGCAATTGATATTGAAATTAATCCAAGTAAGTCCGTTTGTATGTATTTTAAGCACAAACACGATAATGTCAAGGATCCGATTTTATATTTATATGAAAGTAAGTTAGAAGTTGTACACGAATGTAGATATCTTGGCTTTGTAATAGATTGCAATTTGCATAATGACAAAGACATAATAAGATGCAGGAATAAGTTTTATAACGAATTCAATTGCCTTTTGCGGAAATTTTCTGTAATGTATTTAGTAAATTATTCCAGAGTTATTGTATGAGTTTTTATGGGTCGGAATTGTGGTTCTGTAATAAGAAATGTTATGTCCCATTGAAACAATTTGCAATAGGCTTCCATAAAGCAATAAAGAAAATGATGAAGCTAAGATACTGGGAGAGCAACCATAAAGCATGTCACCTTGCAGGACTAATGACGTTTAATCATTTTATAAATTGGCAGAGAATCAGGTTTAGTTATAAAATAATTAGTAATCCCTGCAAATATTTAAGAAAATGCCTGTTAAATGTGTCCGAGGATCTGTTCCTGGCTAACGAAGCCAAGTCTGTACTACTTTCAGAGTATAACATTGAAAGCATGATGGAAAATGACATAGATGCCATTAAGTCACGGATACTGTATGTTCAAAATAATGAACCCACCTTGCGGTAGGATGACATTTTATACACTGTATATATGTAAAATGTTACCATGTAACCTTTTATGAAATAAAGAATTAACTAACTAACTAACTATCTATATATCTAACTATCTATCTATCTATCTATCTATGTATCTATCTATCTATCTATCTATCTACCTACCTATCTATCTATATATCTATCTACTCAACCTCAAGGAAAAGACAGACAAAAATAACGATGACGATGATAGCGGAGGGGCATCTCACCAGCCTCGGCTAGTAAACTACTAATGCGGGAAGATCGAAGCGCACCAGAGCTAAGTCGAATTCCTAGGTGGTGGATGGAGTCGAGTCTGCAAAACCTTTGAGAAAGCAGTACCGTAGATCGGACAACCATAGTCAAGCACCGATAGGATAATGGCTTTGTAGAGGAGAACCAAGGTAGGCCGATCCACCCCCCGCCGGACCCAAGCGATAATCTTGATGATATTCATGCGCTGGAGACAACAAGCTTTTAGACTGTTGATATGATCAATCCAATTTAGGTGAGAGTCAAAGGTCATTCCCAAAAATTGACGCTGTCGAAGAAGGGGATGCGTAGACCCCCCATTCGTAGGTCAGAGGACTGACCGCGTAAGTGACGTTTATCACGATAAAAGACCATGGCTTTAGACTTTTCTATGGAAATCTGGAATCCGGCCTTGGATGCCCAATAACGAATGTTGGTCAAAGTGGAGTTCAGTCGACGTAAAAGGTGGGGGAAGGTGTAGCAAATTGCAAAGTCATCGACAAAAAGACTGTGAAAGAACCCCGCAGAAAGGCATTTGGAAATCTCATTAATAGCAATTATGAAAAGCGTACCACTGAGGACACAGCCCTGAGGAATACCAGAAAGGAGAGGCAAGCAGCGCGATAGCTGGCCACCTACCTTGACCTGAAAAGTACGATCGGACAGGAAAGCCTTTAGATATATAGGTAGGGGGCCTCACATGCCAGAGTCATGCAATATCTTGAGTAATCTGTACCTCCAAGTTGTGTCGTAGGCCTTTGCTATGTCAAAAAATATGGCCATGGTAGGATGGCGATTTACGAATCCAGCACGTATTTGATGCTCAAGGTGGGTTAGAGAATGAAGAGTAGACCGACCTGGGCGAGATCCATTTTGAAAGGGTGATAGGAGGTCATGCTCTTCAGCATAATGCATGAGTCTTGGATTAATCATCTTCTCTAATAATTTGCACAGGCAAGATGTTAGTACTATGGGCCTATTGTTGGTGGGAGATGTGGAGTCGTTCCCAGGTTTGGAAACCGGTACTGTGAATGCGTGACGCCAAGGAGGAGGGACGTAACCTGTGGTCCAAAAGTGATAAACATCTGGAGAAGAAATTGCATAGCATTGTCATGGAGGCGACGGATGAGAACGTATGGAATGCCATCGGGGCCAGGTGTAGTGTCAAAGCACTGTTGCAAGGGGTGCTCAAGCTCGGACATAGTGAAAGGCATATTGTAGGTAAATGTGGCACCACTATCAAAAGGAAGTGCTTGTGATTCGACTCTTTGCTTGTGACGAAGGAACTCTCTTGTGTGTATCGCGTCCGAGCTAACCTGAGCAAAATGGGTGGCATGGCAGTCAGCTATGTCATTGGGATTAATTAAAGGCACACTCGTTTCAGGACACGTCGGCGATGATAGCGGAGGACGAGTATTCAACCCGTTCACCTTTCTGAATTTCTCACACATTTTTGTAATAGATGTGCAGCAGTTATAGGTAGTTATGTAGGTCCTCCATGAGAGTAATTTGCTTTGTAATATTGCGCGCTTAGTGTGAGCGGTGACCTTATTGTAAAAGGACTTCAATGACGAAAGTTGCATAGCAGTCCGGAGTAGACTCGGAAGCAGGTTGGGATCCTTAGAATAAGGGATGAGCGATTGTGTATCCCTAAAGCGTGATCGAAGCTTGAGGAGAGCCCTTTCGATGCGATGTTTAAAAGCAATCAAAGCACCCAATGCAGGCAACCACCATGGGACTTGATGAGGACGGGTACAAGGAGATGTCTTTGGGATAGAGGCGGTAGCTGCGGAATGGAGAACATCCATGAAGTAGGTAAAGTTCAAAGCCGGGGGTTCGTCATCGTTATAGGCACGAATATCGCCTGATAATAACTGAAAGGATGGCCAGTCAGCTTTAGAGATGTTATATTGTGGTATTTGAGTCGATGAAACGGAGCTATTATGTCGGAGGAGAAAGAGATAATAATCGCTCGAAAATCGATCATCAAGAACTACCCAATCAAAGTGAGGTGCAACAGAATCGCTCGCCAGTGACAAATCAAGAGACGAGAACGAATTGTGTGCAGATGACCTATAGGTTGGGATCATGTGATTGAGGCAGCATAAATCGGTGGAGGATATCAACTGCTCTATATGTGCACCGGGAACATCTGTACAAGCTCCTCCCCATAATGGGGAGTGAGCATTGAAGTCCCCAAGTATGAGAAAAGGATGGGTCAATTGATCAGTGATACACGATAAGTCGTGGGTGGAATAGTGGCAAGACGGTTGATTATACAAAGAGTACACCGTGAGGCGTGACAAATTGGGTAGTGATATGACAACAGCAACAGTTTGGAAGGGGGACGGATCCAAAGTCAGAGTGGAGTACACATGATCGTTTCAGACTAGGATAGCCGTGCCCAAGTGCCCAAGATGGGGAACAAGCAGCCTTGCGATATCCTTTTGGGGGACAAGAAACGAGCCAATGTGTTGTAAGCAAATGTATACTGGCATGTGCAACTTTAACAAGCGCTGCAGTTCACCAGAA
Source organism: Paralithodes platypus (assembly GCA_032716605.1). Lineage (NCBI taxonomy): Eukaryota > Metazoa > Arthropoda > Malacostraca > Decapoda > Lithodidae > Paralithodes > Paralithodes platypus. The sequence continues at coordinate 1,383,071 of CM064559.1, forward strand.
TGCAAACGTACTTTGTATCCATTCATGTTCCAGTGTGTAATATCACAGGTCATTGGTAGGAGTAATGTAGATCAGGTGATTGTGATTCTGATTTCTGAGAAGGGAAGTTGGTGAGGGTAAGGGAGAAGGTGAGGAAATACGAGATTGAGGCGTAGAAGATGACGATCCAGGAACCGGCTGAGCCTGATTACTGAGGGGCGTGTGTAAAGGAACCCCTGGATCGCTGGGAGGGATGGTAATGGAAGGTAAATCAGCAACAAGGTGGTCAAGCTGATATTGTAGTTGAGCAATAAAATCAGGCGTCTCAAGGTATAGGCGTAAATGTTCAACGCAGACACAGTGTGGCCCATGTTGAAATGAGGGCAACGACGGACTGTGCTGCAGAGAGATAAAGGAACGCACTCGGGAGGTGATGTCATGTTCCGTTGAGGTCAACGAATCCCTAATGTTAGGTAGGAAACATGACGAACAACCACAGTGTGGGTCATGGAAGGAAGTGTTTTGTGAAGAGGTATCGTCATTGCGGTCGATTAGAACAGGGAATTCTTGAGTGCTTTGGGGAGTACCGTCAACATCAGACATGTCAATCTGATTGTTAGAATTTTCAGCATCTAATTGCGGATCCAGAGGTTTCCGACCAACTGCCACTGTGGTGGCGGCTGCCACCAACTGTGGAAGGTCGTCACCCTGGTACAGACTAGAAGGCTTGGTTGGTTTGGTCGTCACTGGGGAATTCGTGGGTGAAGAGGCAGAGTCAAGCGACCTCTTGCGGCAGACAGGCTCATCATGTAGTTGGGCTTGTGAACTGGAGATGTGGTACATGACCAGGCCAGCATCAATGAGAGCATGTTGTCGCTTAACACGCTCCACCAAAGCAGCAGGAGAAAGGGTAGAACGCTGAAGATGGTTGACACACACGCACCCAAGTTTGTGTGAGGAAAGCGGGACCTTTGAGGGTGCCGTCCGACGAAAGAAGCTCTCTAGATCTTTCGTTAAAGGGCCTGTTGGAGAAGATATATGATTGAGGAAGAACCGCTTACCTCAATCATTACACCCACATGAACTGTCATGATCAGGTAGGGACCAGGGGTATGGAGGTGTGGCGAAGCCATCAAAAGCAGCAACCGCCTGCTCAACATCGTCAGGAGTATCATTGGTGGGAACCATAGGGCTTGCGATAGTGGATTTCGTGGCAACCCGGGGTGCACGAGAGTCATGAGGTAACGTCTTACACAACTGGGACTGAACCGCAAGGGAGGGGCGTAACCTAGATTTTGAAATGGAGGTTACCAGTGTCTGGGAGGAAGGTAGAGATAAGGGATCTATACCACGACGAGGTGGGCGATGAGGTAGAGGAGGCTTGGTCTTGGCAGTAGAATCAAGGCCTGCACGCACACTGCCTGTCGAGCCAAATTTAGGTATATTAGACCAGGTGGAAGACCGACCAGGTACATGACGTGACTGTGGGGCAGGTGGAGATCCAGGTTTACCAAGAGAAATATCAGGGAGAGGATCCGTGGTCGCAACCTCCGTCGCAAGAGCCATGAATGAATTGCGTGTGGAAATCGGAGAGGTAGTCAGGGCAGGTGTCGCGTCAATGGTGGAGCATGTGGTCGATGCTCGACGAGTAGATGGTGATGGGATAGTCTAGCGAACCGGAGTACGTGTAATGGCAGGGGAGGGTAATGGATCAGATGAACGTGCTACAGTGACATACCTGCGCTTGGGCGCCGTCCCAGACTCACACTAGGCGCGCAGCAGCCCGGTAAGGAATGCCTTTCTTCGATTGTATATAAAGGACTTCCTTCGCAAACACGTAATGAGAACATTGTTTATCGGAGGCGATGTGATGTTCGCCACAATTTGCACATGTTGGAGTAACAGATGGGCAAGGGAAAGGATGATTACCATCCCCCGTCTCTTCTCCACAGTGGAGGCAGCGCCTTCCTGAGCGACAATATTTGTCCGGATGTCCGAATTTCCAGCAGACAAGACACTGACGAGGCCGACGAACAAACGGTCGCACACGCAGCAACTCAACACCTAAAGTGATGGTGAGAGGTAGGTTATGGCAATCAAAGTAGAGTTTAGCAATGCGAAGAGGTGGACGATCACGGTCAACATCTTTCTTAGATGACACAGTGTATGTCTTGACTTTTTGTACATCCGGATAATCAAACTGCAATGCACGACACAGGCGAGGGCCTGCATCCTTGAAGTCAGCCTCTTTTAACGGAGGAGACATTAACCAATGCAATGGTTTAATGTCTCCTCCGGGTGACCTAATAAGGAGTCACTGGGAGTGTCTAGGAGGGACAATATGGTGGAAGATTGTTCCTCGGAATGAACCTCCACAATGCGGGAGGTCTCTGAGTGGTGGAACATTGTAACATGATCCACCTCTTGGCGAAGATATATTTGAAGATCAATGTCATCATGAGGGCAGTTTTCTACTTTTAAATATTTCGGCCATCTCGGTGGCTCCAACAGTGTGCTCAGTACTGCAGGAGGGGTGCGGAGTGGGCGTTTTTAAATGGCGGAGAGAAGGTTTGGCATCAAAAGGTAAGAGTGTCATAATTGATGATGGAGTCACCGTAGTACCGGGAAACGACACCGCCGGTGAGGGCCGAGTGAACAAAGCGGTGGGTTGAGAAACGTGTGATGATTCGTGGGCAACTGCGTTAGGTGGAAGTGGGGCATCATGATCGGTAGGTATAGGCCGTTCTGAATGAACCACAACCGACCCAGTGGGAAGGTTTGGTGCGATGGTACTGGAAGAGTTCGAGGCGTGCTCTCGAACAGAGATGCTAGAATGGGAGGTGGGTTGAGGAGGGTTAGAAACAGTAGTCTAGGTTTTGCCCGAGATGTTAACCAAAGGGGCAAGAACTGAGTCAGTGGCTAGTGAGGGAGCGGTATTATAGGAGGCAGACGTGCCAAGAGAACTTGACACGACTAGGCTCGATACTGTATTTGGAGCAGAGGTCGGTTGGTTGTCCAAGGACGGTGCAGGGGTCGGTAAAGTACCCGGGACAGAGGCAGGTAAAGAGCTACCACCATCCAAAGGGGAGGACGGTTAAGGAAGGAGAGTCAGACACAATATCCATTTCCGCGCCAGCGCCGGTGATCGAAAACCCAGAGGGAGTCTCCATATGACGAAGGTATCACGATTCATCAGGGATAAGCTCCACACCCACCATGGAGCCAAGAATTAGAGGACTTGGTATATGCCCTAGGAGTCAAACCCAGATATACACCTGGACCCCGTGTGCCTTATGGACAGTCAACTCGTCAGTTTCGAGTCCAGCACAGAGGGCGAGATTTGATGGTAAAAGTTTCCCCTCGTGAGGGCACGTCAGGTACTTCAGTTCTACGGGTGGAAGGGAACGCCGTCCACATCCACCCTCCATCGAAGTATAAGGAGTAGTCCAGCCGTCAACGATAGAAGAAGGGGAAGCAAAGAAAAGGACAAAGGTAGAGGGGGAAAAGGACAGAAAAGTGGTACCTCCCAGGCCTCTGTAAACCAACGAGGAGGGAGGTCTTGGCCCACTAGGTAGGTGGAGCCCCAATCCTAAGAAGGTCAGTGTCCCTCCTAGGAGCAGAGACCACCGGTCACGCTTCCAGCCCCGCCACCGCGACAAGGTGGCTCCCTAACGGCGGGGAGAGAGAGAGAGAATGTGAGTGAATGAAATAGATAGAAAAATAGAGAGAGAGCGAAAGTAATCCGTTATTATTAATTTAGGAAGAGAGTTTAATTACTTCAACAAATTAAGAGGAGATGGGCCGTTTTTCTAGACCCCCTTTTACCTCATGCTTATTCCCATTACTTTTCAGGTTTTAAGATGTTTGCCCCATTAGTTTATCAAGCTAAGATCTTTTGCCCCATTTCTTTGTCAAATATTAAGACCTTTCGGGCTATTTAGGTGTCGATTTTTTCCATGGCGAACGATAGTGATCTCAGGTCCTTCATAAACTGCACAAAATCGTCTAAATACAATAAAAATACAACAAAATACAACCAAATCGTCTACAATAAATACAATAAAAATACAACAAAATAAATACAATAAATACAATAAATACTAATAAATACAATAAATACAATAAATACTAATAAATACAATAAATACTAATAAATACAATAAATACTAATAAATACAATAAATACAATAAATACAATAATAAATACAAATAATAAATACAATAAATACAATAAATACAATAAATACAATAATAAATACAAATAATAAATACAATAAATACAATAAATACAATAATAAATACAAATAATAAATACAATAAATACAATAATAAATACAAATAATAAATACAATAAATACAATAAATACAATAATAAATACAAATAATAAATACAATAAATATACAACAAAATACAACAAAATCGTCTAAATACAATAACATTTAAAAGATGTCGCCGGTACAGAAAGGGTTAGCAAAATAGTTTCCTATCAGTACTGGAAGTTGTACAGTCGGCCTAATAAGTCATGGCTCAGCTGTAATTACGTTTGGCTTGCTCTGTGCCGTATTAATGGGGACATGGGCCGGTTTTCTCGACCACTTTCTCCCTCATGTTTAGCCCCATTAGTTTTCAGATGTTAAGATGTTTTCCCCATTAGTTAGTCGATTTAAGACCTTTCGCCCCATTTCTTCGTCAATATTTAGACCTTTCGTACTATTTAGGTGTCGATTTTTTACCTGGCGAACTATAGTGAGTCTGTAATGTTGGAAAAATCGGCTTTCGGTCGGGACATTTTTCTACCGAAAAATGTACAAATTAATCTAGAAGTGGGATCTAATGGATGTTTTTTGTTTTTTTAATTTTATGAAGGTCTAGGGAGGAAACTAGAAAAATAATGAATATATGCAAAAATCGCCCAAAAGGTGAACCATCCCTCCTTAATGTCTGTCAGATGTTGAATAGGGTGGGTAAGTGTAGGAACATGTTTGTATATTTCACTCGATATGCAGAAATGAAGCTTATATATTGCTGATACCAATTATTGATCATAACATACTTGGTGCCGAGACATCACTTATTACCGCGACTGTACACAAATATTTGGAGCTGAGCGTTGAATAAAATTTAGTAATATTATTATAGAGGTTAGAGTTCACGATTTCTGGCCGACCTATTTGGAACAGGGTATATTGTATGTGTCTTTTGACCAATGTCCAACACACACACACACAAACATATACACACTTATACTGGACACTCAACAGCTCAACAGCGGAAAGCAAATTATATTGTTCCTGTTATTTGCCCCCCCCCCCCCCCGCCCCCCACCCCTCTCCCTCCTTCCACCCCCCTTCTTCCTCACCCCGACTCTCTCTCCCCTACCCCTTCCCCCTCTTTCCCCCTCCCTCATCCCTCCACTCCCCCCCTCCCTCTCCTTCCTCCTCCCTCCCGCCTCTGCCCCCCACCCATCTGCCCTTTCCCCCTCCCTTTTCCCTCCGCCTCTGTTCCCCCCCCCTCCCCTCTTCCCTCCTACCTTCCTTCTCTCCCCCCCTCTTCCCTCCCCTCTCCCCTCTCTCTCCCTCCCTGCACCCCTCTCCCTCCTTCCTCCTAAACCCACCATATTTGCCATTTTGAGACAACGTATAATTATGTCAATCCCATTTATTTATACTTGGTCAATAAATAATCAAATCAAATCAAGCCCTCCTTCCTCCCCTCTTCCACTCTCTCCTCACCCCCCCTTCCCCCCCCCCCTACCTCCCCCCCCCCCCCTACACTTCTGCTCCGTACCACCACCAATATCGTTTGAGTGTGATTGGATAGGGTAAACACATAGAAACGGCCGATCTTTGTGGTGTTATATATAGAGGGCATTCCAATACTTACTACAGGCCCGTGTGGTTTGGTTATTTGAAGAGAGCCTGGTTTGCGGTAATGTGTGCGTGTGTGTGTGTGTGTGAGAAAGAGAGAGAGTTTTGCTTGTGTGTGTATGTGTGTGTTTATTTGAGAGCCTAGTTTACGGTAATGTGTGTGTGTGTGTATGTTTATGTGTGCTTATTTGTTTGGGTATGTGTGTGTGTGTCTGTCTGTGTCTGTGTGTGTTTGTTTGTGTCTGTCTGTGTGTGTGTGTTTCTGTGTGTGTATGTGTGTGTGTCTGTTTTTGTCTGTGTTTGTTTGTGTGTGTTTGTGTGTTTGTGTCTGTGTTTGTTTGTGTGTGGGTGTGTGCGTCTGTGTTTGTCTGTGTGTGTGTGTGTGTGTCTGTTTGTGTGTTTGTGTCTGTGTTTGTTTGTGTGTGTGTGTGTGTGTGTGTGTTTCATGGACTGAATTGCAAAAGAAGAATGACCTGCAAATGTAATGGAATCAAAATCAGGTCCCTTACTAGAATTAAGGGGAGATGAATCGTTTCTCTGGTCCCCCCTTCTCCCTCATGTTTAGCCCCATTAGACGTTCGGCCATCTTTCTACCGAATAATGTACACATTTATTTCGAGAGGGGGTCTAGGGGGAATTTGGTATTGCTTGATGGAGGTCTAGCAATGGTACTAAAAAAGTAATAAATATATAAGTTAATAAACCAAAAACACACCATCTCCCAGCCAATGTTGTCAACCATTTTGGAGACACAGCTTTATGAGCAATTAACCCATAAAATAATGAACAGTTGCCCACATAAGTTCTGTTCCTTCTCGTGTCATGTTATGTATGGGAGTATAATAGTATGAATGCTGTGGTAATTATAATTCGGTCTTGATGGTGTAATGGTTAGAGTGTTAAAGATCTGTATGTGGTAATGGTTAGAGTGTTAAAGATCTGTATGTGGTAATGGTTAGAGTGTTAAAGATCTGTATGTGGTAATGGTTAGAGTGTTAAAGATCTGTATGTGGTAATGGTTAGTGTGTTAAAGATCTGTATGTGGTAATGGGTAGAGTGTTAAATATCTGTATGTGGTAATGGTTAGAGTGTTAAAGATCTGTATGTGGTAATGGTTAGAGTGTTAAAGATCTGAATGTGGTAATGGTTAGAGTGTTAAAGATCTGTATGTGGTAATGGGTAGAGTGTTAAATATCTGTATGTGGTAATGGTTAGAGTGTTAAAGATCTGTATGTGGTAATGGTTAGAGTGTTAAAGATCTGTATGTGGTAATGGTTAGAGTGTTAAAGATCTGTATGTGGTAATGGTTAGAGTGTTAAAGATCTGTATGTGGTAATCATAATAAGTAACACCCTGTTCTTAACACGTTCCCAGGCATAATAAGAATATATAATTTAAGGGGAGAGGGGCAGTTTTTCTGGTTCCTTTCTCCCTCGTGTTTAACCCCATTAGTTTAGAGATTTTAAGACGTTCGAACCATTAGTTTGGAGATTTTAACACCTTTCACCACATTTCGTCTTCAATATTTAGACCTTTCGTGCTCTTTAGGTGTCGATTTTTTCCTGGCGAGCGATAGCGAGCCTGTAATTTTAAGATGAACTGGCTTTCGCCGTAACATTTTTCTACCGAAAAATGTACAAATTTATCTTGAAGGAGTGTCTTGGGGACGTGTTTATTTTAAGCTTGATGGAGGTCCAGGGAGGAAACTAAAAACATCATAAAACAGATTCATAATTTAGCAAAACAAAAAATCCGCCCATCCCCCCTTAGAAAAGAATATATAATTTAATCCGTGATACTGCAGCGACGAATATTGAAATGCTTCACTATTTTTCATTCGGGGTTATATTTTTTAGCCAGAGAAAGATTTTTTGTTTATGTTTTCTTCCTGTGGAATAGTTTTAACCCACAAACACGTGCACTATATATACAGACAATACACACACACACACACACACACACACACACACACACACACACACACACACACACGCACAAACATAGATCGGACAATTTGAGCTCTAAGCTCTTCCGGGAGGGTATTAGCTGGCGAGAGATCCTCAAGGATCCTCAAGATCGAAGGTGAGTAGCACACATATATATAGTTATATATATATATCTATATATATATATATATATATATATATATATATATATATATATCTATATATATATCTATATATCTATATATCTATATATATATATCTATATATCTATATATATATATATATATATATACTCTCTCTCTATATATATATATATATATATATATATATATATACATATATATATATATATATATATATATATATATACAGTATATAATTATATATTGTGTATGTGTGTGTGTGTATGTATGTGTGTGTGTGTGTGTGTGTGTGTGTGTGTATGTGTGTGTGTGTGTGTGTGTGTGTGTGTGTGTGTGTGTGTGTTAAAAACGATACACGGGAAGGGATAATGAAAATAGACGTCTGAATAAAAATAAAATAATAATAATAAATTAAAAACGAAAAGAAACTAATAATACTGAACGTCGCAGCAGTATCACCATTGGGCTAAACACAAGGGAGAAGGGGAGGGGGGGAGGGGGGGAGTGGGGGGAGGGCCAGACAAAACCGGGCCATCCCCCCTTTATATCGAGGCACGCGTGAACAATAGTATATTGTGCTGAAAATGGAAAACTGGGAATGTAATAATTGTACCCCTTTGATACGGATAACGTTTTTTTTATATTTTTTAATTGGCTTTCGTTAGATCTTAAGGGGAGATGGGTCGTTTTTCTGGTCCCCCTTCTCCCTCGAGTTTAGCCCAATTGGTTTTGAGATTTTATGACGTCTGGCCCATTAGTTTGGTGATTTTAAGACCTTTCGCCCCATTTCGTTGTCAATTTTAAGACCTATCGTGCTATTTAGGTGTCGATTTTTTTTCCTGGAGAACGATAGTGAGCCTGTAATTTTGGAAGAATCGGCCTTCGGCCGGGAAAGTTTTCTACCGATAAATGTACAAATTAATCTAGAAGGGGGATCTAATGGATGTTTTGTATAAGTTTGGTGGAGGTCTAGGGAGGAAACTAAAACAAATAATAATAAAAAGATACATCCATGGAAAACTGTAAATATAATAATTGTACCCCTTTGATACGGATTACGTTTTCTTTATATTTTGTAATTGGCTTTCGTTAGACCTTAAGGGGAGATGGGTCGTTTTTCTGGTCCCCCTTCTTCCTCGTGCTTAGCCTCATTACTTGTCAGATTTTAAGACGTTTGGCCCTTTAGTTTGGCGACCTTTCGCCCAATTTATTTATCAAAATTAGAACGTTTCGTGCCATTTAGGTGTCAATGTTTTCCTGGCGAGCGACAGCGAGCCTGTAATTCTAAGAGGAAATGGCCTTTAGCCAGACCATTTAAATGTACAATTTTATCTTGGAAACAAGTGTAAGGGATGTTTTTTAAGCTTGATGGGGGTCTAGCGAGAAAACTCAAAATTATACTAATAGATATACAGTATATATAAACCAAACAACAAACACTACCCCCTTAACTTTTATACTAATAGATATACAGTATATATAAACCAAACAACAAGCACTACCCCCTTAACTTTTATACTAATAGATATACAGTATATATAAACCAAACAACAAGCACTACCCCCTTAACTTTTATACTAATAGATATACAGTATATATAAACCAAACAACAAGCACTACCCCCTTAACTTTTATACTAACATATATACAGTATATATAAACCAAACAACAAACACTACCCCCTTAACTTTTATACTAATAGATATACAGTATATATAAACCAAACAACAAGCACTACCCCCTTAACTTTTATACTAATAGATATACAGTATATATAACATAAGAACATAAGAACATAAGAAAATGGGAGTCTGCAGAAAGCCGATTGGCCTAAGCAAGGCAGATCCCTGTCCCACACAACCCCAATTACAAAGCCCAATTATAGGCTCAACACTCTAATACCCTGAGGATCATCTTACCAAAACGGTTAGAGATTAACGCAGGATTACGGGGGTCTGCAGAGCGCTGATTGGCCCAACCCTGCTGATCCCCCTTCACACCCAACCCTTCTCGTCCATATGCTTATCCAATTTTATCTTAAAGCTCCCTATCGTTTTTAATCCCACTATAGCACTTGGTAGTCCATTCCACCCATCTACAACTCTGTTACCAAACCAATATTTGCCTATATCTTTTCTGAAACGAAATTTATCTAATTTGAAACCATTGGTACGAGTTATTTACTATCACTGAGCTTTAGTACATTTGTCATGTCCCCTTTGTTAATCCCACTAACCCACTTGAACACCTCTATCATATCCCCTCTAACTCTGCGTCTCTCTAACGAATGTAAGCCTAATTTCTTCAACCTTTCTTTATACGGAAGATTTCTAATATTATGGATCATTTTTGTCATTCTACGTTGTACTCTCTCCAATGAATCTATGTCCATTCTGTAATAAGGACACCAAAATTGAACAGCATAATCCATATGGGGTCTCACTAATGACAAGTAAAGTTTTAAGATAACATCAGCAGTTCTGTTACTCACACTCCTTGAGATGAACCCGAGAATCCTGTTTGCCTTGTTTCGAACGCTTATACACTGTTGTCTACGCTTCAAATCATTGCTAACAAACACGCCTAGATCTTTCTCACAATTCGAGTTTTCTAATTCCACATTAGCTAGTTTATATTTAACATTTGTATGCATCTTCCCTATCTTTAATACCTTGCATTTGTCAATGTTAAACTTCATCTGCCAATTTACTGACCATTCGTGTAAGGTATCTAGATCCCTTTGGAGGCACTCTATATCTCTATCTGAATCAATTGTTCTCCCCATTTTGGTATCGTCTGCAAATTTACTTATCCTACTAGTTATACCTAAATCAAGGTCATTTATGTATATAACAAACAACAGAGGACCTAATACAGATCCCTGGGGGACACCACTTTTGACTGCTCCCCATTCTGACTTCGTACCATTTATGCTGACTCTCTGCTTCCTACCAATTAGCCATGACCTAATCCATCCCAACAACGCCCCACCTATTCCATGCGCCTCAACCTTTCTCATCAATCTCTCATGGGGGACTCTGTCGAAAGCTTTACTGAAATCTAAATATATTATATCATATGACTTGTCATTATCTACTGCTTCATATACCTCTGAGAAAAAACTAAGCAAATTAGTAAGGCAAGAACGTCCCTGAGTGAATCCATGCTGAGAAGAATTTATTAAATTAAATGTATCTAAGTGGTTTCTAATTTTACTAGCAATAATTGACTCTAGTAGCTTTCCTATGATTGATGTAAGACTAATGGGACGGTAATTGGATGCTATTGATTTGTCACCTTTTTTGAAGATCGGAACTACGTTTGCAAGCTTCCAAGCTTCTGGAACTATACCTGTCTCCAATGACTTGTTAAATACAAATGTTAATGGGTAACTTAACTCATCCCTACATTCTTTTAATACTCTAGCATATACCTCATCAGGACCAGGGCGATTTATGAGGTTTCAGTCTGTCAATTTCCTTAAGCACACCATTTCTACTTATAGTAACCGTACTTAACCTATTTTCTATACTATCGCTATATACCTTACGGACTTCTGGAAACTGTGCCAAATTTTCATTAGTGAAAACGGAAAGAAATTGACTATTTAATGTACTGCACATTTCTAAATCATGTTCTGTCATTTCTCCTATCGAAGTTTTAAGGGGACCAATTACATCTCTAACCTTGGATTTATATAGTTGGTAAAAAGCTTTAGGATTATTTTTTGAGTCATTGGCAACCTTAATTTCATAATTTCTTTTTTCTTTCCTAATATCCTTTTTTACCTGTCTTGATAGATTCTGATAGTAAGCAAGTAGGTGTATTTCGCCTTTTCTAATTTTTCTATATATTCCTCTCTTTTGTCCTAGAAGATCTAATAGTCTATTATTCATCCATTTGGGTTGGTTCTGTGTTGATCTAAATTTTCTTTTGGGGATGTATTTATTTTGTGCATTGAATACTGACTTGATAAAATTATCGTATGTATCTACCAAGGTTGACGTCTCTTCCTGACTTAAGATGACAGGTGCCTGAGAAGGGGTACACTCATTTGGACACCTGGATCGACTTAATTTTTTGACCATAGGGTCCGCTAATAGGGCTCTTCTTAACCCAACAATAATTGGCTTTTCTAAAGTCAGGTATAAATGTTGTATTCTCTCTGGTATTACCTTTCCATTGTATATTAAAATACACAGAATTGTGGTCACTATTTCCTAGGTGGTCCCCTATCTCTACATTATTTACCATATGTTCATTGTTACTGAAAACTAAATCGAGAATATTATTACCTCTAGTCGGCGTATCTATGAATTGAAATAAAAAACTATCTTGTATTACCTCTATAAACTAGACAACATAAGCAACATACACCTCAGACACCTGGGACCACAAGGCATACAAGCACTCACTAACATATCAAACTACAGCTATTCACACAACACAATACCAGACATTTGGAAGCATGGTATCATCATCACTTTCCCCAAACCCAACAAAGACCCCACGCTACCCTCCTCGCACCGCCCCATCACACTCCTTTGCTCCCCCTCCAAAGTCATGGAACGCCTAGTATTACAACTAATTACACCTGACCTACCCCTAGCTCCAACACAACATGGCTTTAGGCCACTGCACTCCACAAACACTCTTCTCACAGACCTTACACAAAGAGCTTTCGACGGCATCAATTCAGCTAGACCACCACACAGATCACTATTAGCCACACTCGACATTAGTAAAGCCTTCGATGCCATCCCCCGCCACAACCTAACAAACAAAATCTACAACACAAACATGCACAACAACACAAAACGGTGGCTGGCCAACTTCCTAGCAGGCAGATGTGCACACGTATCTTTTGCCGGTCAGTCATCTAAAATCAGAAACTTTCCAAACGGAGTCCCACAAGGATCCGTCCTATCGCCCGCACTCTTCAATCTGTACATGCACGATATAACTACACCCAATACGCCCCAAATAAACTTAGCCTCCTATGCAGATGACATAACACTCACATGCACACACCATGACCCAAAAAGAGCAACAGATCTCCTTCAACCCTATCTCAACACACTACATGGCTGGTGCACTACAAACAGACTTAATCTAGCCCCAGCCAAATCCACCGCAACCCTGCTCACAAGTTGGACAGGAGAACACGAATACATCCCTCAACTCACCATAAACAACACACCCCTAACACATACACACACACCCAAAATCCTAGGAGTAACATATGATACTCATATGACATTCAAACAGCACACCACAAACATTAAAAAGAAACTGACACCCAGACTTAACGCCCTCAGGTCACTTGCTCACACAAAATTTGGACACAACAAAGAAACTACCACCACAGTATATAAACAATACATAAGATCAGTGATGGAATACGCAAGCCCAGCCTGGGCTTCTAACCTAGCTGAAACACATCATAAGACCTTACAGACTATTCAAAACAAAGCCCTGAAGATCATTACAGGCTGCACAGCTACTGCACCCACAGATCACCTACATCAAGAAACCAAAATCCTCAAAGTCAAAGACCATCTGGACATGAGAGGCACTCAATTCCTGGCAGCAGCCTCCACGAACCAAGACCACCCACTAAACTACATGGCAACACACCCACAGACACCAAGAAATATCAAAACAACACCCAGCACACGGTATCACACACAATTATTGTCCTCTCTCCCTCCCTGCCCACCCCGAACCAACTTCCAGAAGCACATCCATACTCATATCTCTCACCGATCCATCCACTCACTCACAGACAACACACAGCTGCATGCACGACCTCCCGAAATCCATCCTTCCGAATCCTCCCTTCCTCGCGAGGACAGAGTCCACCTGGCCAGGCTGAGATGCGGACACCATCCAGCTCTCCTGAGCTATCAGAAGAGACTGGATGACTCCGTTGTCGACGCCTGTCCGGGATGTAACACAGCACCCCATACCATTAAACACATCATAGAAGACTGCATTTCACACAACCACTTACGCCAACAACACAATCTACACTCAATGAGAGCTCTGTGGGAAAGCCCGATCGTGGCCATGGCCTTTCTCAGGGACTCGGGGCTGTTCGGCCAGGCAGCTTAGGGAACAACAACAACAACAACAACCTCTATAAACTCCTCAGAATCAGAGTCTCCTATTTGATGCTGCCAATCTATATTCGGAAAATTAAAATCCCCCATAATGCACACATTGCTAAACCTTGATGACATTTTAATTTCCTCCCATAATGACGTTTCGTCATTTCTACTCATATTTGGCGGTCTATACATAACTCCAATAACTATGGTCTCACTACCTTCGTTAACCTCTACCCAAACACTTTCATTATCGTTATTTAGTCTAATACCTGATTTAATACAGCTTTTTAATGTACTCCTGACAAACACTGCTATACCGCCACCCCTCTTACTTGTTCGGTCATATTTAAACAAACTATATCCTGGTATATCAAATTCTGCTAAAAAATGCCTGGTTTCTGTATTAATCCACGTTTCAGTTAGCGCTATTATGTCTATATTTTCTTTGCTAACAAGGGCTCTAAGTTCGTTCATTTTGTTACATAGACTCCTACAGTTTGTGTAATATACTCTCAATTTACTTCTTTTCTTTATACCTAATTTACCTTTGTTTTTAGCGACATTTCCATGTTCCGTTGCACCATCACTACTATCATTTACATTATAGTCATCATTTTTAGCATGAGACTGAATATCCTTATCGCTTTCGCCTGACGCTAAAATTGTTCCATTTAACCTCTCATTTACACTCTCAATATTTCTGTTCAAAACCCCACAACCACCCTATCTAAAGAACTAGCTAATGTAGAAACCCCTAACCGTGAAAGATGAACCCCATCCCTTGCGTACATCCCATCTCTCCCATAGAAACTATCCCAGTTATCAATGAATGGTATTGCTTTTTCTTTGCAATATTTCTCCAAACGGCAATTGACACCAATCGCCCTGAATGTCCATTCCTTGGGAACTCCTCTTCTGGGTAGGATACAATGTACTACAGGGATCCCTCCCTTCATCCTAACTTTATCTAACACATCCCGATACTGCTGCAGCAGTTCCTCACTTCTACCCTTACCAACTGTATATAAACCAAACAACAAGCACTACCCCCTTAACTTTTATACTAATAGATATACAGTATATATAAACCAAACAACAAGCACTACCCCCTTAACTTTTATACTAATAGATATACAGTATATATAAACCAAACAACAAACACTACCCCCTTAACTTTTATACTAATAGATATACAGTATATATAAACCAAACAACAAGCACTACCCCCTTAACTTTTATACTAATAGATATACAGTATATATAAACCAAACAACAAGCACCCCTTAACTTTTATACTAATAGATATACAGTATATATAAACCAAACAACAAGCACTACCCCCTTAACTTTTATACTAACATATATACAGTATATATAAACCAAACAACAAGCACTACCCCCTTAACTTTTATACTAATAGATATACAGTATATATAAACCAAACAACAAGCACTACCCCCTTAACTTTTACGCCACGGGCGCTAATAAATGCTCTAAAACCATCGGGAAATATGCAAAGAGAATAATCCTCTGTTAATTTCGCCAAAGAAAATGGAAACGTGAAGTGAGGTACATGAATATCTCGAGGCAACCGTACTAATATTTTTAAGGGGCGATGGGCATTTTTTTTTTTTTTTTTTTTTTTTTTTGGCCCATTAATTCATTTATCCTTTATTTCTTAGTTTCCTCCCTAGACATCCATCAAGCTTAGAACAAAAAAACTAGACCCCGCCCCCCCCCCCCCCTTTTCAAGATAAATGTGTACATTTTTCGGTAGAAAAATGTTCCGGCCGAAGGCCGGTTCCTCTTAAAATGTCAAGCTCGTTTTCGCTCGCCAAGAAAAAAACGTCACCAAAATGGCACGAAAGGTCTTAACATTGACAACAAAATTAGGCGAAAGGTATCAAAATCGCCAAAGTAATGGGTCAAACGTCTTATAATCTCAAAACAAGTGGGGTTTAACATGAGGGAGAAAGGGGGCCAGAAAAACGACCGATCTCCCTTTTAACTTACAAGTCGTATCTCCGAAAATGTCAAGATTCTGAAATGTCTTCAGGAGTAAAAAAAAAAAAAAAAAACGGTCCGTGCGAAGCGAGGACCTTTCGGGTATACTCGTTTTGTTTTGTTTTGTTTTGTTAGAACGACACTTATCAAAAATTGCTATTTCTGGGTTATTACCAAACCAATTTTAATGATCTTTCACCTGCAGATAATCTGATCTATCCTGTATGCCGTAATTGAGCCCTTTTTTTAAATTTTGGCTTGTGTGTGAGTACTGGAGAATTCGACCCGAAAACAATTCGACCCGACGTTTTCACGACCCCATTCGACGACTTCACAAGGTGTTTAAGGAAGAGATCTGTGCAGCATGTGAGGAGGTGTGTGGAGTGAGGAGAAGAGGGAGGGGAGTGAAAGGTACAGCATGGTGGACAGAGGAGGTAAAAATAGCTGTAGAAGACAAGAAGAAAGCATATAGAGAGTGGTTGAGTAGTAGAGGGAATGAAGATTTGGAGAGTCAGAAACGAGCGAGGTACGTGGAGAGAAAGAGAGTGGTGAAGAGAATAGTGAAAGAAAGTAAGAGAAGAGTAGATGTGGAATTTGGAAGGAATTTGAGTGTAAAATGGAGGGAGTGTAAGAAACTGTTAGGGAAGGTAGCAAGGGAAACAGTAAGGGTGTGAAAGATAAGGATGGGAGAATGCTAGTCGAGAAGCAAGGGAGAGTTGAAAGATGGAGGGAGTACTTCAACGAGTTGCTAAATGTAAGGAATGAAGAGCCAGCAAACATAGTTGGATATGGTATGGGAGGGAGAAGAAGAGAAGTAGTGGAGGAGGAAGTGGGGATCAGGAGGTCAGAAGTGTGGGAAGCCATGAAAAGAGTGAAGTTGGGGAAAGCACCAGGAACAGATGGAGTGTATGGGGAAATGTTGAGGTATGGTGGTGAGATAGTGATCGAATGGGTATGGAAAATGTGCAAACTAGCATGGGAGAAGGGGAGTGCACCCGATGACTGGAAGACTGGCATAATAGTTCCCCTATATAAGGGCAAAGGGGAAAGAGGAGTGTGTGGTAACCACCGAGGAATATGTCTTCTAAGCGTAGTAGGGAAGGTGTACAGTAGGGTAGTGATTGAGAGTGTGAGAGTGAGAACGGAGAAATGGATAGGCGACGAGTAAGGTGGTTTTAGGAAGGGATAGATAGATAGATAGACGACTTCGCCCCCATTGGAGAATTCGTGTATCCCCACCCCCCCCTACTCCCCCCTCCTACCTAAAGGGGTACTGGAGAATAACCAAAACGGGTCGAATCCGTTGTCCAAGTGCGGATCGAATTTGTTTTGGGTCGAATTGTCCAGTACCCTTGTGTGTTATATCACGCGCCTCTAAAGCCTTTGTTACCCAAATAGGAAGTTGTCAACACGTTATTGGTCGATCTTACGGACCGCCGGGTCGAAACCAAATGTGGGAGACCTGTCTAAGGATAGGAAAAAATTACACCTAAGTGACACGAAAAGTCTTAAAAATTACACCTAAGTGACACAAAGTCTTAAAATTGACACCTAAATTACCCAAAAAGTCTTAAAATTGACACCTAAATGACATGAAGTCTTAAAATCGACACCAAAATGACACGAATAGTCTTAAAATTGACAACTATATGAGACGAAAAGTCTTAAAAATTGACACCTAAATGACACAAGTCTTAAAATTGACTACTAAATGACACGAAAAGCCTTAAAATTTACACCTAAATGACCCGAATAGCCTCAACATTGACACAGAAATGACACGAAATCTTAAAATTGACACCTAAATGATACGAAAAGGTTTAAAGTTGACACAGAAATGGGGCGAAACCCCAATCATCTAGGGGTAACCAGAATATGATGAAAAATACGTCATGGTGCTGAAGGGGTTTCAGAATTTTGCACCAGACTTTACGAAATACTCCGTCATATTAAAGTCCAGATAAAATTAAATATATTCATAGTATCACGAACCCACCAATTAACTTACAAATAAACCTAATAAATTATATCAATGAAACTAATGAATACATGTGGTACTCCAAGGATTCCAACCTAGGATACTCACACCGAAATTCCACGCACTAACCATTACGCTATTAAGACAGTTACATTATAATAATAATAATATAATAATAAGATAAGCTGTATAAAACAAATATCAACTCCAGATAAGTTTGTATTATTTATTTATTTTTCATATTTACCAGACTGCGTTCCGAGAAGGGGTAGCCATGAACATTAGGTGTTTGTCACGAATCGAATCGCTAGGTCAAGTTGCCCGCGCTTGACATCTACCAATAACATTTTGACAGTGCGGGCTCGATCCGCCGACCCTTTCATCAGCAGCCAACACTCTACTTACTATGCCACAAGAAACGATTAGTTAAACTAAGCTGCACAAAAATAAATATCAATCCAGATAACGTAACATAACATAAGCTGTAAAAAATATATATCAATCCAAATAACGTATAATAACATAAGCTGTAAAAAATATATATCAATCCAGATAACAAAACATAACATAAGCTGTAACAAATATGTATTGTGACGCTTCTGCATAGTAGCCACGTGCGGGCATGTGCGCGCGTCGGCTGCCCAGCCGTTTAGAAACCGGCTGGTGGCAGCCGGTCGGCAGGCTTTTCCTTAGTATATATCCTACGACAACGTAACTAATGTCTGGGATATTCTTATGTTGTTTCACAGCTTGAAGCTGCCCTTATTCTTAACCAACGCATCTTAGTATATTTTATTGTCGATAGTTGATTATTTCATTATAATATATAAGATGTAAGTCTAGTGAGGGCGGGAGGAGACGAGCGGGAGAGAGAGACCGGCTTGAGACGTTGCTTCGCTAGCCAGCTTGGGACGAGCCTTAAGCGTTGCCATATGCATTTGATTGCAACGTTAGGCTTAGTTTCGACTCACGCACGGGGTAGAGGATTTTGACCAGGCAACAGTGTTGAGTGTTGCCAAGCCTGGGATGTATTTTGTATGCCTAGGGTGGGGTCCAGACAGATTCAAGACTCAGAGCTCACCTCACTGTCGTACCCTTCGGACCCCCTTGATATCTATCCCTCTCAACCCCACTTAGAAACTTTCTCTCTTACTTTGTATACCTTCCTTCCACTACTTCACCAATCTATTTAATTATCCCATCCCCTTGATAGACCTTATATCTATTATTGTATTAACGACGAACTCTCAGATAACTAGATAGGATTTTGGGCCTTATACAGAGACGTAATTGTTAATGAGACCTAGGAAGTTTTTTTGTTGTCTCACATTTGGTTGTTTCATGCTTGCTAGTGTGTTCTTCTGTCAGGTTAGCAGGGGCTAGACCGGAGGGGAGGCTTTTTGCGATCCTTTAAGTAAAGTCTGCTGGTGCGAGTCCTGTGGACCCGCACGACTTTACTAGGATACCCGTGGGAGTCTGGGGACATTTTTTTGTCTGTGTCCCTGTGTGTCTAGTGTTGTGTTGTGAGGGCCCTTGCCTAGTCCACTCAGCACTGCGCTAGCACGTCTTGCTTTTGTTTTAGGGTCGCCAGGAGAGAGTCAGATACTTGCGATCTGAGTCTCTCAAGAGTGCACCCTTTCAATTAGAGTAATTTGGCGCACAGACTTGGGAACGTCCCTAGGCTAGAGCAGGTGGCTCAGCCCGGGTATCCGAAGCCTATATCCTTCCGGCTAGACCTCTGCCACCTGGCAGATTAACAGCTAGGGGTTTATTATCTCTGTATGCTTGTTATTGTGCCACAGTTTACCGTTTTTGTGAGCATTGTGAGTCAGGGTGTGGCTTAGAGACTCTGTCCGAGCAGGCTTGCCTGACTAAGAGTGAGAAGCACACCTGTATGTGGTTATGTTGCGAGTTGCTGCCTTTATTTAATTATACCTATGCCATTATACACTGTAGGTCCTATCACTAGTATTTATTCCTGCTTATGAGTTAAGAGTTCTCTAAATCCGTAACGTACTTTCTTTGCTAAGCATCAGATCCTACAGTAGCCGCATGTAGTTTAGAAACCCGCATCTTGTCTACCGGTACGATGTTTTGAGGACTGTTTGCTTTCACCTTCTTTCACGCACGGGTGATTAGTTGTATTAATTAACGTAAAGTTAAATGTGCTTTCTTCTAGTTTGTTATTAAATTGTTTCTGCAATTTAATTATGTTATCTATATTTTCCTTGAAGCTTTAAGTCAACTTAATTGTGTGATATTTTATATAGCCTGCTTGACTATCAGCAGGCTATAGTGCGTGCACCCTGTAACCGAGTCATAGGATACCTTGTTGTCCAGGCAGGACTCTTGACGGTTTAGGGTGGTTTGTTGCCTGGGTTTATAGATAAGGGTTGGATCTAGAGTTTTCCGTTGTTGCTTGTTGCCGCATACCTAGTCCAATAGAAAGAGCCCAGTGTTTTTATTTCCCAGGACGTAACAAATGGCGACCTTGCATAGGAGTTACTGAACAGAGGAATATAGTGGTCATTTGTTTTGAGATTCCTTATGATTAAAGGAATACAGTGGACATAGAGTTTTTTTTTTGGAGCAACCAATAGAACACATTAAAGACTTTAAATAACATTAGTATATACATACTTGCATAGGAGATAAGGCACATTCTATAACCGTGATAATTACTGCAGTACACAAACATGTCTAATACATCAGAACACAGTGATGGGTCAGGTCACGATACGGGCTCGGAGGGAGAAAGACCTGTGGAGTGGCTAGTCGATAGCGAGGAGGGTGCTAGAAGATTTTTAGAGGTGCCCCTTACCGCTGCCAGGGTGTTGAAGCTGAATAAGTATGGCTTAAAGTGTGTGGCAGGTCTTCAGGGTCACCAGGGTTTAAGTGGCATGAGAAAAGATCAGCTGAGGACGTTGATATTTGGTTTAGAAGGGAGAGACCTGGGTGGAGAGGCGACTGGGGGCCCCGGTCCCCAGCCCCCCCTCCACTCTACCCCCGTATCAAACGTCAGGGTGCCTGAATTTAGTACATACCCCCAAGTTGATGGTCAATGGCAGCGTGGAATTCAATCACAAGGACCCTCCCTTTAAATGCACCTTCCCCTCCTCAAGGGTTGACTCCAGATTTGTTGTTTCGGCTTGAGATGGCCAAGGTTGAGGCCGCCGAAAGGCAGGTTAGTGTGCAGGCTGAGGTTGCTAGAGCTCAGGTTGAGGCTACCGAAAGACAGGCTAGTCTGCAGGCTGAGGCTGCAGAGAGAACAGCTATACGAGAGGCTGAACTGCAGGCAGAGTCTACTAGGTATCGGGCTGACAGGGAGCTGGAGAGATCTCGAGTGGAGGTAACAGGGCGAAATATTGGGGGAGGTAACAGACATCGGGACCAATCATTGTCGCACCTGCTTAAACTAGTTCCTGTGTTCGATGAATTATGTGTGACTGAGTTTTTTATGCAATTTGAGAAGAAGTGTCAGGAACACCAGTGGCCTCAGGAAAAGTGGGCAGCATTAGTTTCATCAAGACTCCTAGGAAAGGGGCTAAAAGCGTATGATGCACTACCTTTAGAGTCCTGTGTAGTTTATGATGAGCTAAAGAAGGCTGTGCTACGGGCCTATGAGTTACAACCAGAAACTTACCGCTTGAAGTTTCGGGGTGTTACTAAGGGCAAGGATAGTACCTTCCTAGAACACTCCCGGGACTTGTCTGATACACTACGACATTGGCTGCGTTCTGAGAGGGCAGCTACTTTTGAGGAGTTGAGTGAGCTGGTTCTCTTGGAGCAGTTCTTTAAGTGCACAGGCGGGGACTTAACATTAAATATAACGGAAAAAAATCCTAGAACTCTCCAGGAGGCAGCAGAAATGGCTGACCTCCGACTGTCATTAATTCGAGGGTTCGGAGCAGCAGCTAGGAGTGAGTCGGGTGCAAAGGATCGTACCCCTCCCCCTCCCAAGAATTTTGATACACATAAATACACAAAACCATCTAGCACTGACAATAAAACTGAACATAAACCAAATACCGTCCCGTATAAGAAGTCTAATGATACCTCCCACTCCCAAGGGAAACCAAAGAGTAAAGAGTGCTTTGCATGTCACAAGGAGGGTCACTTTGCAAATGCTTGTCCGAACAAGCCACCAAACAAGGTTGTGTCATTGGCCCGCAGCATAGGGGTGTCGCCTATATCTTCTGAGTTTGCCAAGGGTAGTTCGTCAGAGGGTGGGACACAGCCTGTGTTCAAGAGTCCGGAAGGCTCGAACCCTGTCCGCGACGTCTTTGGGGGTCATAGAGGGCATGGTTTTGTTAGGTGGGCTGGCGAAAGGCGAGGAGTTAAGCTATTGCGTGATACGGGGGCTTCTCAGACCTTGTTAAAGAACTTTACTGGTGGGCCGATTAACGCTGCTCGGGTGGTGGTAGTACAGGGGATCAATGCTACGAAGTCCTACCCGCTGGTGCAGATGGAGCTGGAGGTGGGTGGTGTGGCGAAGGAGCTGGATGTAGGAATTGTAGAGAACTTGCCTGTTGGGGGCGTCGACCTCCTCCTCAGCAACGACTTTGCGGTGCCTGCTTCTAAGGTTTCACCCTTGGTCGTTGCCTAGAAGGCGGCCGACGTTAGTAGGGAGGAACAGAAGTGGGTTGAGAAGTGTAGCGTACAAACCATGGCGTGTGTTGTGACGCATTCTCAGACATCCGGAGCCTTGCAGCCACCACCTCAGTCTATCAAACCGCGGAGGAAAGGTCACAAGAAAACGGGAAGTGTTGGTCAATTGGAGAGTTTTGAGCCGGCAGTGTTTCTTGGTGACTCATTATTGGTACCTATGTTAGAGTCTGGAGAGGCCCCAGGGCCTGTCACCGCTAGTGCAGGTGCAGGGCAGGAAGAGACTCTGCGACAGCATCGTTATGCGCAGCGTGAGGAAAGGATGGCTCAGCGGGACATTGGAGGTGGAAATAAATTATTTAAGATGAACTTGGATAATCTCGCACCTGCTGATATATGTTCCTTGCAGCTGGAAGATCCTGAAGTCAGGGCGTGTGGTAATGGTGCTATCGAACTGGAGAGCGACGGGGATGCGCAGCCTGGTGATTTTTTCTTGTCCGAGGGGATCTTGTATCGGAGACATCAGGATCCCAAGAAAAAGTGGGATGGCGGGTCAGGATTAGTGGACCAGTTAGTAGTACCGAGGGTGTGCCGTGAGAGCTTATTGAGATTAGCTCATGATGTGCCTTTGGCAGGGCACCTGGGGGCACGTAAGATGGAGGCAGCTCTGAGCAAGCTTTTCTGGTGGCCTGGGTTAAAGGCGAGTGTCGTGTCATGGGTGTCACAGTGTCACACTTGTCAAGTTGTTGGGAAACCCAATCAGGTCATTCCGAGAGCCCCGTTACAACCCATCCCTGTCATTGGGCCGCCCATCAGCAAAGTAGTTATCGATATGGTTGGCCCATTGCCCACCACTAGTGCCGGCAATAAATGTTTACTAACTGTAATGGATGTAGCAACACGGTATCCAGATGCTTACCCCATGCGCAACGGGATGGCTAAGACTGTTGTCAAAAACCTACTTGTCTATTTCTCTCGTTATGGCTACCCTCAGGAGATCCAGTCTGATCAGGGATCCAATTTTACTTCTGCTCTGTTTAAGCAGACCATGCAGCAACATGGGATAGTGTCTGTGGTGTCATCTGCCTACCATCCCGAGAGTCAGGGAGTTTTGGAAAGGTGGCACTCGACTCTCAAGAGTATGTTGCGGTGTTATTGCATGGAAAATGGGAAGGACTGGGATCTAGGTCTCCCATACGTTTTATTTGCTGTGAGAGAAGTACCTAGGGAGAGCTTGGGATTTAGCCCGAACGAGTTGGTTTTTGGACACAGGGTCAGGGGGCCCCTCCACCTAGTCAAGGTGATCTGGGAGGGAGTCTCAAAGCCATGCTCGCTTCTAAAGTATGTAGTTGAAAGCCGTGAGAGAATGCTAAAGAACTTGGAGGTAGCAGGTCGGAACCTTAAGAGTTCACAAGCTCAGATGAAGGACAGATACGACCAGAAGGTGAAGCTGAGGGAGTTTGAAGTAGATCAGGAGGTACTGATACTACTGCCTCTGGTGGGACACCCCTTGTCTGCCAAGTATTCTGGTCCGTATTGGGTTGTAAGGAAGGTTTCTGATCTCGACTATTTAGTAGCTACTCCTGATCGTAAGAAAAAGAACCAACTTTGCCATGTAAATCTGATGAAAGAGTATGTGAGGCGCCCCTCCGAGCCTCTTACTGTCCCGGTGTTGATCTGCAGCGATCGTGGTGGACAAGGAGGAAGGGACAGTCAAGCTGCGGGGGAGGATAATTGGGATTGTCATGTTTCCGCGGCTCAGTGGGCGGGGAATTCTAGACAAGTGGCTCACGAGTTGATATTGAACCTGCCTGAGCAACAGCGTGTAGCTGTGCAGCACTTGTTTGATTCAAACCCAGCTGTTTTCGCGGAGCATCCTGGCCTCACTACTCAAGCAGTGCACGACGTCGATGTTGGGGACCACCTGCCCTTTAAATCAGTGCCATACCGTGTTCCCCCTATTAAATTACCAGCACTTAGGGAAGAGCTGGATTATATGCTGAAACGTGGGCTGATTTCTGAGGGTGCAGTAAGGTGGACTTCCCCAGTCACACTGCTGCCCAAATCAGATGGCAAGGTGCGGTTTTGTATAGATTTCCGCAGGTTGAATGGTTTAACCCCCACAAATGCCTACCCTCTCCCTCGCGTGGACGACAGTGTGGATAAGATAGGAAAAGCCAAGTTCCTCACTAAGATAGACCTTGTTAAGGGTTATTGGCAAGTGTCCTTGTCTGAGCGAGCGCGAGAGGTGTGTGGGTTTGTTGTGGACGGTGCCACATATCGTTGCCATGTTATGCCATACGGGCTGAAAAATGCCCCTGCAACGTTTCAGAAATTAATGAACGACATTGTAGCCGACATTCCCAACTGTACGGTGTACCTAGATGATGTCTTAATATACGACGAGGATTTTAACAGTCACTGTGCTCACATTGGACAGCTTTTTAATAAACTGAATGAAGCAGGTTTGGTGGTAAACCTGGGTAAGTGCGATTTTGTCAAAGCCACAATTTTGTACCTGGGGTTCGAGGTGGGGAAGGGTCAGGTGTGCCCTCCACAGACAAAGATCAAAGCCATCGATCAGTTTCCCCAGCCTACGACTAAGAAACAAATCATGCGGTTTCTAGGTATGATAGGCTATTATCGTTGCTTCATCAAAGGCTATTCGACTGTACTTGCACCTTTAACTGACTTATTATCTAAGGACAAGAAGTTCCGGTGGTCTCCTGAGTGTGCAGAGGCATTTTCCTTGGTGAAACACCTGTTATGTACCCACCCTATACTGAGGGCCCCGGACTTCAGCAGACAATTTCAGCTGGCGACTGATGCCAGTGGCGTAGGGGCTGGGGCTGTCTTGTTACAGACAGATGATGAAGGTATCGAACATCCAGTGAGTTTTTACAGTAAAAAATTCAATAGTGCACAAAGGAATTACTCTGTAATTGAAAAAGAACTCCTGGCAATAGTGCTGGCGCTCAGGCACTTCGATGTATATGTTCCTGCTTTCGGACCTGTCGTAGTGGTTTATTCCGATCATCACCCTCTGAAATTCTCTAATCAGTTTCATAACCGGAATATGAGGCTGACCAGGTGGTCACTCATGCTTCAGGAGTATAATCTGGACATACGCCATATTGCCGGTTCTGATAACGTGATAGCGGATTGTCTATCAAGGGTGGATGATGTTGGTTAGACTGCCACAGGATTGAGGGTTGAGTGTGGAAGAAAATAGGCTGTCACTGTAGTTCAGCCGAAAAAAATAAATAAAAAAAAAGCAAAAACCTTATAAAAACTCTTTATTTTTTATAATGTGTAGAGTTTTGTATAAGATGTTGTAGCAGTATCTAAGTTGAATGTTTTTGCTTATTGTCGCTAAGTTAGTTGAATTTGCTCGGTGGAGCGCAACAGTCTTTATTTTTTTGTATATATAGTGCCTTGTGTCGCAACAGTGTGTGGTACTATGAGAAGCTTTCTGTTAGATATGAAGAACTTAGTCAAGGGTCTTATATCTTGGGGGAGGTGTGACGCTTCTGCATAGGTGCCACGTGCGGGCATGCGCGCGCGTCGGCTGCCCAGCCGTTTAGAAACCGGCTGGTGGCAGCCGGTCGGCAGGCTTTTCCTTAGTATATATCCTACGAGAACGTAACAAATGTCTGGGATATTCTTATGTTGTTTCACAGCTTGAAGCTGCCCTTATTCTTAACCAACGCATCTTAGTATATTTTATTCTCGATAGTTGATTATTTCATTATAATATATAAGATGTAAGTCTAGTGAGGGCGGGAGGAGACGAGCGGGAGAGAGAGACCAGCTTGGGACGTTGCTTCGCTTGCCAGCTTGGGACGAGCCTTAAGCGTTGCCATATGCATTTGATTGCAACGTTAGGCTTAGTTTCGACTCACGCACGGGGTAGAGGATTTTGACCAGGCAACAGTGTTGAGTGTTGCCAAGCCTGGGATGTATTTTGTATGCCTAGGGTGGGGTCCAGACAGATTCAAGACTCAGAGCTCACCTCACTGTCGTACCCTTCGGACCCCCTTGATATCTATCCCTCTCAACCCCACTTAGAAACTTTCTCTCTTACTTTGTATACCTTCCTTCCACTACTTCACCAATCTATTTAATTATCCCATCCCCTTGATAGACCTTATATCTATTATTGTATTAACGACGAGCTCTCAGATAACTAGATAGGATTTTGGGCCTGATGCAGAGACGTAATTGTTAATGAGACCTAGGAAGTTTTTTTTTTGTCTCATATTTGGTGGTTTCATGCTTGCTAGTGTGTTCTTGTGTCAGGTTAGCAGGGGCTAGACCGGAGGGGAGGCTTTTTGCGATCCTTTAAGTAAAGTCTGCTGGTGCGAGTCCTGTGGACCCGCACAACTTTACTAGGATACCCGTGGGAGTCTGGGAGCATTTTCTTGTCTGTGTCCCTGTGTGTCTAGTGTTGTGTTGTGTGAGGGCCCTTGCCTAGTCCCCTCTGCACTGCGCTAGCACGTCTTGCTTTTGTTTTAGCGTCGCCAGGAGAGAGTCAGATACTTGCGATCTGAGTCTCTCAAGAGAGCACCCTTTCAATTAGAGTAATTTGGCGCACAGACTTGGGAACGTCCCTAGGCTAGAGCAGGTGGCTCAGCCCTGGTATCCGAAGCCTATATCCTTCCGGCTAGACCTCTGCCATCTGGCAGATTAACAGCTAGGGGTTTATTATCTCTGTATGCTTGTTATTGTGCCACAGTTTACCGTTTTTGTGAGCATTGTGAGTCAGGGTGTGGCTTAGAGACTCTGTCCGAGCAGGCTTGCCTGACTAAGAGTGAGAAGCACACCTGTATGTGGTTATGTTGCGAGTTGCTGCCTTTATTTAATTATAACTATGCCATTATACACTGTAGGTCCTATCACTAGTATTTATTCCTGTTTATGAGTTAAGAGTTCTCTAAATCCGTAGCGTACTTTCTTTGCCAAGCATCAGATCCTACAGTAGCCGCATGCAGTTTAGAAACCCGCATCTTGTCTACCGGTACGATGTTTTGAGGACTGTTTGCTTTCACCTTCTTTCACGCAGGGGTGATTAGTTGTATTAATTAACGTAACGTTAAATGTGCTTTCTTCTAGTTTGTTATTAAATTGTTTCTGCAATTTAATTATGTTATCTATCTTTTCCTTGAAGCTTTAAGTCAACTCAATTGTGTGATCTTTTATATAGCCTGCTTGGCTATCAGCAGGCTATAGTGCGTGCACCCTGTAACCGAGTCATAGGATACCTTGTTGTCCAGGCAGGACTCTTGACGGTTTAGGGTGGTTTGTTGCCTGGGTTTATAGATAAGGGTTGGATCTAGCGTTTTCCATTGTTGCTTGTTGCCGCATACCTAGTCCAATAGAAAGAGCCTAGTGTTTATATATCCCAGGACGTAACAATATCAATCCAGATAACGTAACATAACATAAGCTGTAACAAATATATTTCAATCCAGATAACGTAACATAACATAAGCTGTAAAAAATATATATATCAATCCAGATAACGTAACATAACATAAGCTGTAACAAATATATATCAATCCAGATAACGTAGCATAACATAAGCTGTAAAAAATATATATCAAACCAGATAACGTAACATAACATAAGCTGTAACAAATATATATCAATCCAGATAACGTAACATAACATAAGCTGTAAAAATATATATATCAATCCAGATAACGTAACATAACATAAGCTGTAACAAATATATATATCAATCCAGATAACGTAACATAACATAAGCTGTAACAAATATATATCAATCCAGATAACGTAGCATAACATAAGCTGTACAAAATAAATATCAATCCAGATAACGTAACATAACATAAGCTGTAAAAAATATATATCAATCCAGATAACGTAGCATAACATAAGCTGTAAAACATATATATCAATCCAGATAACGTAACATAACATAAGCTGTAAAAAATATATATCAATCCTAATAAGATAATACGAGATAAGATAAAATAAGCTGCATAGTTTAACCCTTTCAAGCTCCAATACGTATTTCTGTTTTGTTTTCTGGTACTTCTTAGACGATTTTATTCAGACTAGGAAGGGTATAATTATGGAGTCAGAGTGTTGATCGTTACCCTTTTAATACCCACAGATCCTTCCTAAGCTGCATAAAATTGTCTAATTTTTTTTTTTTTTTTTTCTATGTGAATGAGGGAGACAAAAGACATAACTGCCTGCAGCGAGTGCCTCCCCCAGATTTCAAAGAGTGACAGGGCCGAAATCAAGGGACGTTCGAGCTAAAATGCCTGGACACACGGAGTTTGAAGCAATTTAAGTCATAGGAGGAGGGCAAGACTGATTCTGGGAAGAGAGTTCCAGACCTCAGCTGTTGAATAGAAGAAAGTCTGAGAATAGCGTTTCACTGCTAAAACGCGTCAGAGCTCCAAAGGGTTAATATCAATCCAGCTAAGATAAACTGTAAAATAAATATCAACCCAAACAAGATAAGACAAGATAAAATATAATAAAACATATAAATCATTCCAGAGAAGATATTATAAGATAAAAATGATACGGTATATAATAAGCTATAGCAAATAAATATCAATCCAGCTAAGATTAGATAAGATAATATATAAAATAAGGTGTACAAAATATATAGTAATCCAGCTAACATAATATAAGCTGTAAAATTAATATCAATTCCGATAAAATTAGATAAACTAAAATATAAAAGTCCATCCAAGCAAGATAAATCAAGATGAAATAAACTAAAAAATATATAAATCCAAATAACATAATATAAGATGAAAGTATATATAATAATAAGCTATGTAAAATAAATATAAATCCAGTTAAGATAAGATAAGACACAAGAAAAGATAAGCTGTGAAAAGTAAATATCAATCCAGCTGAGTTAAGATAAGACAAAATAAGACATACTATAAATAATATCAATCTAGATAAGATAAGATATTTTGAGACAAAATAAGCTGTACAAAATAAATATCAATTAACCCTCTCCGACACATGACGCGATTTTGAGCCGATTAGGGATACTTTAAAGCCTTTGTTACCATCAGGGGTATTTAGAAACCTTTAGTTTAGTTACTTCAACCTCTGCAGTTGTCTTTGAGTTAGCTGTGGGCAGAAAACTAATTTTGGAGAGGTAATTATACGAGTGATAATTATTTTCTTATTGCCAATCTGGCAACCTCTGCGTCATAGGAGTCTGAAGGGGTTAATGTAAGATAAAATGATATGTAATATGTTGTTGTTGTCGTTCCCTAGGCTGCCTGATCGAACAGCCCAGAGTCCCTAAGTAAGGCTGTTCCTAAAATAGGCTGTAAGAATAATTATCAACCCATATAGGATAAGATGAGATCAGATGAGCTGTAAACAAATATCAATCCAGCTAAGAAAAGATAAAATATAATATAAGGTAATCTGTAAACAAATAATATCAATCCCGATCAGATAAAATAAGATAAATTCAAATATGAATGTCAATCCAAACAAGCAAAATATATATAAATCCAGAAAAGACAATATAAGATGAAAGTATATATAATAAGCTATACAAAATAAATATAAATCCAGAAAAGACAATATAAGATGAAAGTATATATAATAAGCTATACAACATAAATATAAATCCATTTAAGATAATATGAGATAGGATAAAATAAGCTGTAAATAATCATTATAAATCCAGATAATATAATATAAGATAATATAAGATAAGCTGTAAATAATCATTATAAATCCAGATAATATAATATAAGATAATATAAGATCAGCTGTAAATAATCATTATAAATCCAGATAATATAATATAAGATAATATGAGATAATATAAGATAATATGAGATAGGATAAAATAAGCTGTAAATAATCATTACAAATCCAGATAATATAATATAAGATAATATAAGATAAGCTGTAAAAATCATTATCAATCTAGAGAGGGTTAGATAAGATAATATATGAAATAAGCTGTACAAAATAAATAGCAATCCATAAAAAATCAAATAAGATAATAAAAGATATAATGATATAAGATAAGCTGTACAAAAATTCAAATCAAAATAATATGAGATGCGATAAATTAAGGAACACCCCGTTCTTAACTTTAAACCTCCATTAGAATCCTCAATGTACTTGAATACACTAATGGAAGCATATGGTCCTCCCGGGATTCGAACTCGGGACACCACACCCAGAACATAAGCAACTAAACCAATACACCACCAAAACAGTTTACATGAGATAAAATAAAATTAGATGTAAGTGTGATCAATCCAAACAAGATAAACTGTTATATATATACTGTATATATATATATATATATATATATATATATATATATATATATATATATATATATATATATATATACCGGGTATATATATATATATACAAATCAAGATAAGCCAAGATAGGGCAAGATAATCTGTAAACAAAATATATTAACCTATTTAGTACCGGTGACGTGGCATCTTTTTCATTATATTCTGGCAACTATAAGACGATCGTATTCAGCTTAACCCTTTATAGGGCAAGTGATCAAATTTGATCATGCGAGGGATCAAGCAAATTTGGGCCTATGAGCGCGCGAATTTGCACTATCTCCAAAAACACTCCGCCGAACAAAGGGTTAAGAAGGACGTCTGTACATTAAATGGCTGCAGACTATCTCAGTCAATCCTTTTAACTACCCTACAGTATATCCTTCCTGAACTTCATATAATCGTCTAAATGTAGCTGACATCAAATAAAAAAGACGTCGCTGGTACAGGTGTTAATATAAACTGTAAAAGATATATATAACTCCACATATGAAAACATTGGATAAAATTATATATAAGCTGCAAACAAAAAAATATCAATTAATCTTTTCGTTGTAGGAGACAAGAAACCCACCACCACACCACCCCTCGTCAAATTTACATACTATGCCACCCCCGCCCCAAGAGGAATCCCGCAGCTTGGTGGAGGTCTAGGGAGGAAACTAAAACAATAACAAATACTTAAGTGGGGTGGCTGGGGAGTAGCAAGGAAGGGTGGTGGTTTGGGGTGGGTTGGAGAAGGTGGAGGGGTGGTGGTGGGGTGGCTGGTGAGAGTGTGACGAGGAGGGGTGGTTATTGTTGTTGTTGTTGTTGCCGTTCCCCAGGCTGCCTGGCCGAACAGCCCCAAAGTCCCGAGCAAGGCCAAGGCCATAAATGAGCGACCCCACAAAACCCTCCCTGCTTACCACTAATAAAGCCTGGGTGAACGAAGCCACTCCAAGGCGGGGAGTTGAGGAGGGTGCGGAACCGCCTGGGAAACCAAAGCCCCATCCAAAGTCCTGTGCCCCTCAGCAATTATGAATGGAAAGTTGATGGGCAAAGGAAAAATGTGACGCTTTGACTCCCAATCTCCCAACTTCTAGGTTGGCAGTAGAGAGGTCAATCAACAGAAGAGACGCCGTCACTTGAGATCTAGAAAATATATAAGTAAAAGTAACAGTCAGAGTAAGCTATGTGTATGGCAGAGATCGCTCAGCTCTCACTCTGATAGACCAGCCCATTCGGGTGGTTCGGGGTGGTGCGGAGAAGGTGGATGGCTGGTGGTTGTTGGGGGGGGGGAGGGCGCGTAAGAAGGTGGGCTGGTGTGGAGAAGGTGGATGGCTGGTGGTTGTGGGGGGGGGGGGGGGGATGGAGAAGAAGGTGGCGTGGTGGTTCGGGGTCGAGGGGCTGGGGTTCTCGAAAAGGGGCTACAATCCTGACGCTATTCTTGACTTACAGTGTGCTGGCTTAATAATCCAGAATGGTTGATAGCCTCTGAAATCCTATTTTAACTAACTAACTAATTTTAACTAAGTTCGGGGCTGGGTGGAGATGGTGGTGGGGTGTCTGAAGGGTAAGGTAATTCTGCATAACTACTACTCCTGTTATTTTAGGTTTTAATTATTTTATTTTTGTATTTTAATGATTTGTAAGTGTGTATTTTCTAGTTAGAAAGTGAGGAAAGCACTATTTATTAGCATTTGTAAAATTAATTGTAATTCTCCCTACCAGTAAATGCCTACAGTGGCCGATAGAGGCGCTGAACGCAAGGTTTACCGCGGTGCATTGTGGGAAATGGGCGACATTGTGGAGCTATCCACCCTCCCTCACTTTCAACAATTATATAATATATGCAGTTAGCCGAAATTTCTGTAGCTGACACATACTTTTGTCTATGCATACTTTTGTTTTATATATTTTAAAATCACCCATATTCATAAATAACGTATATATACAATACAAAGTCAGCAGGTATTTTCCCGCCAATTTTGTTATGATAATTAATCAGCTCATAATTATGTTTGTAGTCATTATCAGCTGCATATGGATTTTCCTTTATTACTATACTATATAAGCACTTAGTGTAGTCGTATACTGTATAATAAAAACGTGTAGAATCACACACAAATTGAGATAAACTGTGCATATCCTAGGTGTTGGGTATAGTGATGTCTACAGTCGTAGCTCTGGCGCTAGGTCAGAAGCGTCCACCAGAGGTCTCAAGGGAATTGTTGGTAGGGACAATTCCGAAACCTCAACAATCTAGGGGAGAGTTTGGGAATGCAGGGTTTTGGGTGGGGTAAATATAGGGGTATTATGGGAATAACTCTAAAAATGTAATAAATACAATTGAAAAAAAGACAAAATGTTGAAATCCGAGCCAAGTTTTGGCAAAAGTTGGCTCGGATTTGGCCAATTTTCAGAGTCTAAAAAGTGCAAAATTGGAAAAAAAAGTTTGCTCGGATTTCACCCTTTTTCAGATGAAGAAAACCCCAAAGTGTTGACCAAACTTGGCTGGGGTTTTTCGATTTTTCAGAGTCCAAAATCACAGTAACCTCATTTTGAAAGTTGGCTTGGGTTTTCTTGTTCTTCAACGTGGAAACACCCAGTATGAATGAGGTTAACATTAGCCTAACCTAACCTCACCTAACCTAGTATTATACACCCCCCCCCCCCCCCCCCCCCCCCCCCCCGCTAAATCCATGAAATCCGAGCCAAGTTTTGTCATTAACCTAACCAAATAACCTAACCTAACTTAACCTAGTATTATGGGGTTAACATTAGCCTAACCTAACCTAAGCTAACCTAACCTAACCTAGTATTATGGGTGGGCGCTGCCGCCCCCACACTCCCGCTTAATGCATTAAATCCGAGCCAACTTTTGTCATTAACCTAACCAAATAACCTAACCTAACCTAACCTAGTATTATGGGGTAAACATTCGCCTAACCTAACCTAACCTAACCTATTATTAAGGGTGGGGGCTGCCGCCCCCCCCCCCCACTAAATGCATTAAATCCGAGCCAAGTTTTGTCATTAACCTAACCAAATAACCTAACCTAACCTAACCTAGTATTATGGGGTTAACATTAGCCTAACCTAACCTAACCTAACCTAGTATTATGGGTCGGGGCTGCCTCCCCCCGGCCACCCACACCCCCGCTAAATCAATGAAATCTGAGCCAAATTTTGTCATTAACCTAACCAAAGAGCCAAACCTAACCAAAGAGCCTAACCTAACCTTGACCTAACACCTAGTATATGTCCCCTAGACGATAACATACCTTAATGAGAGGCTGAAGAGGTTTATGCAGTAGGTTGAGAGGTTGAAGAAGAGGTTGCAGTAGGTTGAGAAGACAGTTTCTCGTATTTCACTTATAGTGAATTTGCGACAGTAATTACATGTACACCAACAAAGTATAGTTCATGAAAGTGATAACACACTAATAATCATCGATTATTAGTGAGGAACCCGCCTTCGGCGAGGACAATGTTCTACCGAAAAATTTACAAATGTATCTTGAAGGGTGATCCTGGGGTTGTTATTATAAATTTGAAGGAGGTCTAGGGAAGAAACTAATAAAAGATACATAAATGGAATATACTATGAAAAAATGGCATCTATGAGTGTCCGGCCCCAGGATGGTAGAATAAGAGATGAATTATACCCTGTTTCAAATAAGGAGGCCAAAACTCTTGAACTTTAACCCTTTGAGTACCATGACTGGTTGGTCATCATAAACTAATACCCAGTAAAATAACAGTACTTGTATACGGTATGCCTAATATAATAACAGTACTTGTATATGGTATCCCTAATATAATAACAGTACTTGTATACGGTATGCCTAATATAATAACAGTACTTGTATACGGTATGCCTAATATAATAACAGTACTTGTATACGGTATGCCTAATATAATAACAGTACTTGTATATGGTATCCCTAATATAATAACAGTACTTGTATACGGTATGACTAATATAATAACAGTACTTGTATACGGTATGCCTAATATAATAACAGTACTTGTATACGGAATGCCTAATATAATAACAGTACTTGTATACGGTATGCCTAATATAATAACAGTACTTGTATACGGTATGCCTAATAATAACAGTACTTGTATATGGTATCCCTAATATAATAACAGTACTTGTATACGGTATGCCTAATATAATAACAGTACTTGTATACGGTATGCCTAATATAATAACAGTACTTGTATACGGTATGCCTAATATAATAACAGTACTTGTATACGGTATGCCTAATATAATAACAGTACTTGTATACGGTATGCCTAATATAATAACAGTACTTGTATACGGTATGCCTAATAATAACAGTACTTGTATACAGTATGCCTAATATAATAACAGTACTTGTATACGGTATGCCTAATATAATAACAGTACTTGTATACGGTATGCCTAATAATAACAGTACTTGTATACGGTATGCCTAATATAATAACAGTACTTGTATACGGTATGCCTAATATAATAACAGTACTTGTATACGGTATGCCTAATATAATAACAGTACTTGTATACGGTATGCCTAATATAATAACTACTTGTATACGGTATGCCTAATATAATAACAGTACTTGTATACAGTATGCCTAATATAATAACAGTACTTGTATACGGTATGCCTAATATAATAACAGTACTTGTATACGGTATGCCTAATATAATAACAGTACTTGTATACGGTATGCCTAATATAATAACAGTACTTGTATACGGTATGCCTAATATAATAACAGTACTTGTATACGGTATGCCTAATATAATAACAGTACTTGTATACGGTATGCCTAATATAATAACAGTACTTGTATATGGTATGCCTAATATAAAAACAGTACTTGTATACGGTATGCCTAATATAATAACAGTACTTGTATATGGTATCCCTAATATAATAACAGTACTTGTATACGGTATGCCTAATATAATAACAGTACTTGTATACGGTATGCCTAATATAATAACAGTACTTGTATACGGTATGCCTAATATAATAACAGTACTTGTATATGGTATGCCTAAAATAATAACAGTACTTGTATACGGTATGCCTAATATAATAACAGTACTTGTATATGGTATCCCTAATATAATAACAGTACATGTATACGGTATGCCTAATATAATAACAGTACTTGTATACGGTATGCCTAATATAATAACAGTACTTGTATACGGTATGCCTAATATAATAACAGTACTTGTATACGGTATGCCTAATATAATAACAGTACTTGTATACAGTATGCCTAATATAATAACAGTACTTGTATACGGTATGCCTAATATAATAACAGTACTTGTATACGGTATGCCTAATCAAATTATCCTGTACGAAATTGGCCTTTTTGACATGGAAAAGACCCTGTAATCCAAGCCCTAAGGGTCTATTTATGGTTATATATTGAAGAAAGATAGCCATATTCGAGAAATACCACCAAAAATATCACTAAATGTGAGGAAAACTCACCAGGCTAATGAACATCCGGGAACTTCTGGGAGGAGCCTAGCATGTAAACAAAGTGTTATGAACTCGGTGAACTGGCTGGACAAAACTAGGGCCTAACTAAAATGTTTATAGGGGGGTGACAATCAAATTGACAAAACAAGAAAAGTATCACTTATCCGCGCATCTGTAGGGTCCCTTGAGTAAGGTAAGATCAACAACAAACAATTACCTGAGACAGGAGTCGCGTAATCGAGGAGTAGTAGTGGTGCAGTTAACCCACCGAGAACACCAGAGGTTAAGTCGAGTTGCTTACACAGTCGCCTTCTTGAATTACTGTCAGGTCTGGTCAGGTGAAGGTATTGAGGGATGAGCCTTTACAACGGCTCCTTGTAGCTGCTTTCTACTGTTCCTATTTTCTGAAGTGTTGGGTAAATATTACCGATCCTCAACAAAGTAGGTAAACATTTATTTCTAATGGCATGTGAATATTCATATTTTTTCCAAGCTCTTCATATGGGTTTTAATTGGGGAAACATAAATTGTACGCATCATTAGTAAACAAATCTTGGCTTTTTTCATCTGGGGGAAAACACTCACATTCCCCACTGGCGATCACGTTCCCGTCTATTTTAACTGCCGTGGGATTCAAAAATAGGTTTAGAAGGGGGCTGTGACGAGTGCCTTCCCAAGAGTTAACGTAAAATATATGAGAATATTCGTCTTCACTGATAATAGGCGCCTTCATAGACAAGCTTAGCCAGAAAGCCGCTTATGTACTGTGAGGCCCGTATCCATATACAGTCTGTGAAGGTACAGTTGGCCATATAAGCCGTGTCCTCGGTGTCATTACGGTTTGCTCCCTGTGTGCTGCATTAATGTCTGTCAGATGTTGAATAGGGTGTGTAAAGATAGGAGCATGGTTGTATATCTCACACTGAACGGCGATTGAAACCTTAGATAGTGCTGATACCAATTATTGATCGAAATATACATAACTTATTTGGCAGACTGTACAGTTGGTCACATAAGTTCTGTTCCTCTCCGTGATCTTATACATGGAAATATAATACACATGATTGAATTACGAGTGTAGTTTCTTATGCAGTGGTTAACTCATCTGATTAGTCAACTGATAATTAAAAGAAACCACACTCGCAATGCATTCATACTAATTTAACTTTCTCACATAAGATCACGACGAGGAACAGAACTTATGTGGCCAACTGTACATTATATTACCATGTATAAGATCACAACGAGGAACAGAACTTATGTGGCCAACTGTACATTATATTACCATGTATAAGATCACGACGAGGAACATAACTTATGTGGCCAACTGTACATTATATTACCATGTATAAGATCACAACGAGGAACATAACTTATGTGGCCAACTGTACATTATATTACCATGTATAAGATCACGACGAGGAACAGAACTTATGTGGCCAACTGTACATTATATTACCATGTATAAGATCACGACGAGGAATAGAACTTATGTGGCCAACTGTACATTATATTACCATGTATAAGATCACGACGAGGAACAGAACTTATGTGGCCAACTGTACATTATATTACCATGTATAAGATCACAACGAGGAACATAACTTATGTGGCCAACTGTACATTATATTACCATGTATAAGATCACAACGAGGATCAGAACTTATGTGGCCAACTGTACATTATATTACCATGTATAAGATCACAACGAGGAACATAAATTATGTGGCCAACTGTACATTATATTACCATGTATAAGATCACAACGAGGAATAGAACTTATGTGGCCAACTGCACATTATATTACCATGTATAAGATCACGACGAGGAACAGAACTTATGTGGCCAACTGTACATTATATTACCATGTATAAGATCACGACGAGGAATAGAACTTATGTGGCCAACTGTACATTATATTACCATGTATAAGATCACGACGAGGAACAGAACTTATGTGGCCAACTGTACACCTCCCAACGAAATTAATGAAAGCATGTGATCCTACCGGGAGTCGAACCTGGGTTACCACATACAGATCATAAAACAATAACAATTACACCATCAAGGTAGTTTAACTGGAAAGCGAAAAACGTAAAGGGTCCACGAATTCATATGAGTGAGGTACAAAGGAGTACAAAGGAAATCAAGCAGCAACATATCTAGTGACCCTTCTAGGCTGCTTGTCCTCCAAAACACTGAGGATCAAGTGTCCAAACAGTGGTTAGAGTGGGTAAGGGAACATTGGAAAGGGAATTACTGCCCTGGAACTAATGTCTGTGGTAGGACTAGGAAGTTAGTAGGGGACAGATGGGTTAGTAACTGAGGGGAGGATAAAATAAAGTTATTAATTTACAAATGCAGTCAGTCGCGGGTTTGATGCGAGATATTTGTCTAGGCGGAGTTTAAATGAATCAACGGTGCTGCAGTCTATAACGACTCGGGGAAGCCCATTCCACAAGTTGACAACTCGATTGAAGAAGAAATCCTTAGATTCGTGTGAGTTAAAAGATTTACCAATAATTTTGCAACCGTTTCCCCGCGTGTAATTAGATTGGTCGATAGTGAAGTACTTACTACAGTTCATATTGTCGATGCCTTTGATGATTTTGAACACTTGAATTAAGTCACCTCTTAATCTGCGCTGGGTTAAAGGAAATAGATTTAATTCTCTAAGACGCTCTTCGTATGGCTTGTTCTTTAGGCTAGGTATAATTTTGGTAACTCTACGTTAAACTCGTTCTAGCTTGTTTATGTATTTTTGGTAATAAGGGCACCAGCATTGAACGCAGTATTCCAGAAGAGGGCGGACTAAGGAATTGTAAAGGGTTAGGATAACTTCTTTGGATTTATGCTCAAATGACCTGCCTATAAAGCCAATTATTTTGTTTGCCTTCTTAACAACTTCTGAACAATGTTGACTCGGTTTTAGGTTACTCGATATTGTTACTCCCAGATCGGTTTCTCTGTTTACATTCTTAAGCTGAGTTCCATTCATCGAATAGTTTGCTTTCTCATTTAGGTATCCGATATGTAGTACTTTACATTTATCCGCATTGAAACTCATTTGCCAAATTTGGGCCCATGTGACAATTTATCTAGATTGTGTTGCATATCGTCAACTTGTTCTTTTGAGAGTACGCTATTTGCAATTTTTGTATTGTCAGCAAATTTTGAGATTGTACAGGTGAGACCCTCATCTATGTCGTTGATGTAAATTAGAAAGAGAATTGGTCCTAGAACCGATCCCTGGGGTACCCCGCTACTTACATTGGTCCATTTAGATGCCTTACCGTTTATGACTACTCTTTGCTTTCTGTCGCTGAGCCAATTTTCTATCCAATTCAACACACCGTCTTGTATTCCATGCGCTTTTAGTTTTAGCAGTAAACGTTTGTGGGGAACTTTGTCAAAGGCCTTTTGAAAATCAAGGTATATAATATCTACAGCTTTACTCTCATCGTAGAGGTTGAGGATATCGTGGAAGAAATCTAAGAGGTTTGTTAAACAGGAACGTTTTATACGAAAGCCGTGTCGAGTATCTTTAAGTATGTTATTTTCCTCTAAGTGATTTACGAGTCTGTCTCTTATGACCGTTTCTAGCATTTTACATACAACTGAGGTTAAGCTAATTGGACGATAGTTACTGGGTAGGGATTTGCTGCCTTTTTTTAATATCGGTGTTACGTTGGCTATCTTCCACTGATCAGGCATAGTTCCAAACTGCAAGGATTTATTGAATAGTAATGTCAGTGGTTTGGAGAGCTCATCCTTAGCTTCCTTTAGAACTCTAGGCGAGATTGTATCAGGTCCAGGCGTTTTATTTACCTTGAGTTTATCTAAACAATTCAATACTTCTCTCTCTGTAACGGTGATATTGCTTAGAACATCTGAATTATCAATCTGAATCGGCGATGGTGTAGGGATATCACTGAGGTCTTCTGTTGTAAAAACTGATGCAAAGAAGGTATTGAGGGCATTACTCATTTGCACTTCGTCTTTGGTGTATTCTCCATTTTCATCGACTAACGGTCCAACAGTTGAAGTAACTACTTTTTTCTTTCTGATATAAATATAGAATTCTTTCGGGTTTGTTTTAGTTTGATTCGCAATATGTAACTCTAGGGTCTTTTTACTTTGCTTAATTAACTTTTTGGCTTTGATTTCGTAGCTCTACAAATTTCACCGGTTCTTCGTCATTTTGTGAGGATTTTAATCTATCATTAGCAAAAAAAATTAGCAAGCAGGCAGTTTGAAATATCTTTATTCCACCATTTGGGCTTATTATTATGGCCTGGATGCCGTATTTTCCATTGTGACGCTTCTGCATAGTAGCAACGTGCGGGCATGCGCGCGCGTCGGCTGCCCAGCCGTTTAGAAACCGGCTGATGGCAGCCGGGCGGCAGGCTTTTCCTTAGTATATATCCTACGACAATGTAACTAATGTCTGGGATATTCTTATGTTGTTTCACAGCTTGAAGCTGCCCTTATTCTTAACCAACGCATCTTAGTATATTTTATTCTCGATAGTTGATTGTTTCATTATAATATATAAGATGTAAGTCTAGTGAGAGTGGGAGGAGACGAGCGGGAGAGAGAGACCGGCTTGGGGACGTTGCTTCGCGCGGAGAGTCCAGCTTGGGACGAGCCTGAAGCGTTGCCACATGCATTTGATTCGTTAGGCTTAGTTTCGACTCACGCACGGGGTAGAGGATTTTGACCAGGCAACGGTGTTGAGTGTTGCCAAGCCTGGGATGTATTTTGCATGCCTAGGGTGGGGTCCAGACAGATTCAAGACTCAGAGCTCACCTCATTGTCGTACCCTTCGGACCCCCTTGATATCTATCCCTCTCAACCCCACTTAGAAACGTTCTCTCTTACTTTGTATACCTTCCTTCCACTACTTCACCAATCTATTTAATTATCCCATCCCCTTGATAGACCTTATATCTATTATTGTATTAACGACGAGCTCTCAGATAACTAGATAGGATTTAGGGCCTTATGCAGGGATGTAATTGTTAATGAGACCTAGGAAGCTTTTTTTGTTGTCTCATGGTTGGTGGTTTCATGCTTGCTAGTGTGTTCTTGTGTCAGGTTAGCAGGGGCTAGACCGGAGGGGAGGCTTTTTGCGATCCTTTAAGTAAAGTCTGCTGGTGCGAGTCCCGTGGACCCGCACGACTTTACTAGGATACCCGAGGGAGTCTGGGGGCATTTTCTTGTCTGTGTCCCTGTGTGTCTAGCGTTGTGTTGTGTGAGGGCCCTTGCCTAGTCCACTCAGCACTGTGTTAGCACGTCTTGCTTTTGTTTTAGGGTCGCCAGGAGAGAGTCAGATACTTGCGATCTGAGTCTCTCAAGAGAGCACCCTTTCAATTAGAGTAATATGGCGCACAGACTTGGGAACGTCCCTAGGCTAGAGCAGGTGGCTCAGCCCGGTTATCCGAAGCCTATATCCTTCCGGCTAGACCTCTGCCACCTGGCAGATTAACAGCTAGGGGTTTATTATCTCTGTATGCTTGTTATTGTGCCACAGTTTACCGTTTTTGTGAGCATTGTGAGTCAGAGTGTGGCTTAAAGACTCTGTCCGAGCAGACTTGCCTGACTAAGAGTGAGAAGCACACCTGCATGTGGTTATGTTGCGAGTTGCTGCCTTTATTTAATTATGCCTATGCCATTATACACTGTATGTACTATCACTAGTATTTATTCCTGCTTATGAGTTAAGAGTTCTCTAAATCCGTAACGTACTTTCTTTGCTAAGCATCAGATCCTACAGTAGCCGCATGCAGTATAGAGACCCGCATCTTCTCTACCTGTACGATGTTTTGAGGACTGTTTGCTTTCACGCAGGGGTGATTAGTTGTATTAATTAACGTAAAGTTTAATGTACTTTCTTCTAGTTTGTTATTAAATTGTTTTTGCAATTTAATTCTGTTATCTATCTTTTCCTTGAAGCTTTAAGTCAACTTAATTGTGTGATCTTTTATATAGCCTGCTTGACTATCAGCAGTCTATAGTGTGTGCACCCTGTAACCGAGTCATAGGATACCTCGTTGTCCAGGCAGGACTCTTGACGGTTTAGGGTGGTTTGTTGCCTGGGTTTATAGATAAGGGTTGGATCTAGCGTTTTCCGTTGTTGCTTGTTGCCGCATACCTAGTCCAATAGAGAGAGCCCAGTGTTTATATATCCCAGGACGTAACAAATGGCGACCTTGCATAGGATTTACTGAACAGAGGAATATAGTGGTCCTTTTTTTTTAGATTCCTTATGATTAGAGGAATACAGTGAACATAGAGTTTTTTTTTGGAGCAACCAATATAACACATTAAAGACTTTAAATAACATTAGTATATACATACTTGCATAGGAGATAAGGCACATTCTATAACCGTGATAATTACTGCAGTACACAAACATGTCTAATACATCAGAACACATTGATGGGTCAGGTCACGATACGGGCTCGGAGGGAGAAAGACCTGTGGAGTGGCTAGTCGATAGCGAGGAGGGTGCTAGAAGATTTTTAGAGGTGCCCCTTACCACTGCCAGGGTGTTGAAGCTGAATAAGTATGGCTTAAAGTGTGTGGCAGGTCTTCAGGGTCACCAGGGTTTAAGTGGCAT
Organism: Paralithodes platypus; assembly: GCA_032716605.1. Lineage (NCBI taxonomy): Eukaryota > Metazoa > Arthropoda > Malacostraca > Decapoda > Lithodidae > Paralithodes > Paralithodes platypus. The sequence goes on from CM064559.1 coordinate 1,426,145, forward strand.
GAGGAAAGATCAGCTGAGGACTTTGATATTGGGTTTAGAAGGGAGAGACCTGGGTGGAGAGGCGACTGGAGGCCCCGGTCCCCAGCCCCCCCTTCACTCTACCCCCATATCAAACGTCAGAGTGCCTGAATTTAGTACATACCCCCAAGTTGATGGTCAATGGCAGCATGGAATTCAATCACAGGGACCCTCTCCATTAAATGCACCTTCCCCTCCTCAAGGGTTGACTCCAGATTTGTTGTTTCGGCTTGAGATGGCCAAGGTTGAGGCCGCTAGAGCTCAGGTTGAGGCTGCAGAGAGAACAGCTATACGAAAGGCTGAACTGCAGGCAGAGTCTACTAGGTATCGGGCTGACAGGGAGCTGGAGAGATCTCGAGTGGAGGTAACAGGGCGAAATATTGGGGGAGGTAACAGACATCAGGACCAATCATTGTCGCACCTGCTTAAACTAGTTCCTGTGTTCGATGAATTATGTGTGGCTGAGTTTTTTATGCGATTTGAGAAGAAGTGTCAGGAACACCAGTGGCCTCAGGAAAAGTGGGCAGCATTAGTTTCATCAAGACTCCTAGGAAAGGGGCTAAAAGCGTATGATGCACTACCTTTAGAGTCCTGTGTAGTTTATGATGAGCTAAAGAAGGCTGTGCTACGGGCCTATGAGTTACAACCAGAAACTTACCGCTTGAAGTCTCGGGGTGTTACTAAGGGCAAGGATAGTACCTTCCTAGAACACGCCCGGGACTTGTCTGATGCACTACGACATTGGCTGCGTTCTGAGAGGGCAGCTACTTTTGAGGAGTTGAGTGAGCTGGTTCTCTTGGAGCAGTTCTTTAAGTGCACAGGCGGGGACTTAACATTAAATATAAAGGAAAAAAATACTAGAACTCTCCAGGAGGCAGCAGAAATGACAGACCTCCGACTGTCATTAATTCGAGGGTGCGGAGCAGCTAGGAGTGAGTCGGGTGCAAAGGATCGTACCCCTCCCCCTCCCAAGAATTTTGATACACATAAATACACAAAACCATCTAGCACTGACAATAAAACTGAACATAAACCAAATACCGTCCCGTATAAGAAGTCTAATGGTACCTCCCACTCCCAAGGGAAACCAAAGAGTAAACAGTGCTTTGCATGTCACAAGGAGGGTCACTTTGCAAATGCTTGTCCAAACAAGCCACCGAACAAGGTTGTGTCATTGGCCCGCAGCATAGGGGTGTCGCCTATATCTTCTGAGTTTGCCAAGGGTAGTTCGTCAGAGGGTGGGACACAGCCTGTGTTCAAGAGTCCGGAAGGCTCGAACCCTGTCCGCGACGTCTTTGGGGGTCATAGAGGGCATGGTTTTGTGAGGTGGGCTGGCGAAAGGCGAGGAGTTAAGCTATTGCGTGATACGGGGGCTTCTCAGACCTTGTTAAAGAACTTTACTGGTAGGCCGATTAACGCTGCTCGGGTAGTGGTAGTTCAGGGGATCAATGCTACGAAGTCCGACCCGCTGGTGCGGATGGAGCTGGAGGTGGGTGGTGTGGTGAAGGAGCTGCATGTAGGAATTGTAGAGAACTTGCCTGTTGGGGGCGTCGACTTCCTCCTCGGCAACGACTTTGCGGTGCCTGCTTCTAAGGTTTCACCCTTGGTCGTTGCCGAGAAGGCGGCCGACGTTAGTAGCGAGGAACAGGAGTGGGTTGAGAAGTGTAGCGTACAAACCATGGCATGTGTTGTGACGCGTTCTCAGACATCCGGAGCCTTGCAGCAACCACCTCAGTCTATCAAACCGCGGAGGAAAGGTCACAAGAAAACGGGAAGTGTTGGTCAATTGGAGAGTTTTGAGCCGGCAGTGTTTCTTGGTGACTCATTATTGGCACCTATGTTAGAGTCTGGAGAGGCCCCGGGGCCTGTCACCGCTAGTGCAGGTGCAGGGCAGGAAGAGACTCTGCGACAGCATCGTTATGCGCAGCGTGAGGAAAGGATGGCTCAGCGGGACATTGGAGGTGGAAATAAATTATTTAAGATGAACCTGGATAATCTCGCACCTGCTGATATATGTTCCTTGCAGCTGGAAGATCCTGAAGTCAGGGCATGTGGTAATGGTGCTGTTGAACTGGAGAGCGATGGGGATGCGCAACCTGGTGATTTTTTCTTGTCCGAGGGGATCTTGTATCGGAGACATCAGGATCCCAAGAAAAAGTGGGATGGCGGGTCAGGATTAGAGGACCAGTTAGTAGTACCGAGGGTGTGCCGTGAGAGCTTATTGAGATTAGCTCATGATGTGCCTTTGGCAGGGCACCTGGGGGCACGTAAGATGGAGGCAGCTCTGAGCAAGCTTTTCTGGTGGCCTGGGTTAAAGGCGAGTGTCGTGTCATGGGTGTCACAGTGTCACACTTGTCAAGTTGTTGGGAAACCCAATCAGGTCATCCCGTGAGCCCCGTTACAACCCATCCCTGTCATTGGGCCGCCCTTCAGCAAAGTAGTTATCGATATGGTTGGCCCATTGCCCCCAACTAGTGCCGGCAATACATTTTTACTAACTGTAATGGATGTAGCAACACGGTATCCAGATGCTTACCCCATGCGCAACGGGATGGGTAAGACTGTTGTCAAAAACCTACTTGTCTATTTCTCTCGTTATGTCTACCCTCAGGAGATCCAGTCTGATCAGGGATCCAATTTTACTTCTGCTCTGTTTAAGCAGACCATGCAGCAACATGGGATAGTGTCTGTGGTGTCATCTGCCTACCATCCCGAGAGTCAGGGAGTTTTGGAAAGGTGGCACTCGACTCTCAAGAGTATGTTGCGGTGTTATTGCATGGAAAATGGGAAGGACTGGGATCTAGATCTCCCATACGTTTTTTTTGCTGCGAGAGAAGTACCTAGGGAGAGCTTGGGATTTAGCCCGAACGAGTTGGTTTTTGGACACAGGGTCAGGGAGCCCCTCCACATAGTCAAGGAGATCTGGGAGGGAGTCACAAAGCCATGCTCGCTTCTAAAGTATGTTGTTGAAAGCCGTGAGAGAATGCTAAAGAGCCTGGAGGTAGCAGGTCGGAACCTTAAGAGTTCACAAGCTCAGATGAAGGACAGATACGACCAGAAGGTGAAGCTGAGGGAGTTTGAAGTAGATCAGGAGGTACTGATACTACTGCCTCTGGTGGGACACCCCTTGTCTGCCAAGTATTCTGGTCCGTATCGGGTTGTAAGGAAGGTTTCTGATCTCGACTATTTAGTAGCTACTCCTGATCGTAAGAAAAAGAACCAACTTTGCCATGTAAATCTGATGAAAGAGTATGTGAGGCGCCCCTCCGAGCCTCTCACTGTCCCGGTGTTGATCTGCAGCGATCGTGGTGGAGAAGGAGGAAGGGACAGTCAAGCTGCGGGGGAGGATAATTGGGATTGTCATGTTTCCGCGGATCAGTGGGCGGGGAATTCTAGACAAGTGGCTCACAAGTTGATATTGCACCTGCCTGAGCAACAGCGTGTAGCTGTGCAGCACTTGTTTGATTCAAACCCAGCTGTTTTTGCGGAGCATCCTGGCCTCACTACTCAAGCGGTGCACGATGTCGATGTTTGGGACCACCCGCCCTTTAAATCAGTGCCATACCGTGTTCCCCCTATTAAATTACCAGCACTTAGGGAAGAGCTGGATTATATGCTGAAACGTGGGCTGATTTACGAGGGTGCAGTAAGGTGGACTTCCCCAGTCACACTGCAGCCCAAACCAGATGGCAAGGTGCGGTTTTGTATAGATTTCCGCAGGTTGAATGGTTTAACCCCCACAAATGCCTACCCTCTCCCTCGCGTGGACGACAGTGTGGATAAGATAGGAAAAGCCAAGTTTCTCACTAAGATAGACCTTGTTAAGGGATATTGGCAAGTGCCCTTGTCTGAGCGAGCGCGAGAGGTGTGTGGGTTTGTTGTGGACGGTGCCACATATCGTTGCCATGTTATGCCATACGGGCTGAAAAATGCCCCTGCAACGTTTCAGAAATTAATGAACGACATTGTAGCCGACATTCCCAACTGTACGGTGTACCTAGATGATGTCATAATATACGACGATGATTTTAACAGTCACTGTGCTCGCATCGGACAGCTTTTTAATAAACTGAATGAAGCAGGTTTGGTGGTAAACCTGGGTAAGTGCGATTTTGTCAAAGCCACAGTTTTGTACCTGGGGTTCGAGGTGGGGATGGGTCAGGTGTGCCCTCCACAGACAAAGATCAAAGCCATCGATCAGTTTCCCCAGCCTACGACTAAGAAACAAATCATGCGGTTTCTAGGTATGATAGGCTATTATTGTCGCTTCATCAAAGGCTATTCGACTGTACTTGCACCTTTAACTGACTTATTATCTAAGGACAAGAAGTTCCGGTGGTCTCCTGAGTGTGCAGAGGCGTTTTCCTTGGTGAAACACCTGTTATGTACCCACCCCATGCTCAGGGCCCCGGACTTCAGCAGACCTTTTCAGCTGGCGACTGATGCCAGTGGCGTAGGGGCTGGGGCTGTCTTGTTACAGACAGATGATGAAGGTATCGAACATCCAGTGAGTTTTTACAGTAAAAAATTCAATAGTGCACAAAGGAATTACTCTGTAATTGAAAAAGAACTCTTGGCGATAGTGCTGGCGCTCAGGCACTTCGATGTATATGTTCCTGCTTTCGGACCAGTCGTAGTGGTTTATACCGATCATCACCCTCTGAAATTCTTGAATCAGTTTCATAACCGGAATATGAGGCTGACCAGGTGGTCACTCATGCTTCAGGAGTATAATCTGGACATACGCCATATTGCCGGTTCTGATAACGTGATAGTGGATTGTCTATCAAGGGTGGATGATGTTGGTTAGACTGCGACAGGATTGAGGGTTGAGTGTGGAGGAAAATAGGCTGTCACTGTAGTTCAGCCGAAAAAACAAATTAAAAAAGCAAAAACCTTATAAAAACTCTTTATTTTTATAACGTTTAAAATTTTGTATAAGATGTTGTAGCAGTATCTAAGTTGAATGTTTTCGCTTATTGTCGCTGAGTTAGTTGAACTTGCTCGGTGGAGCGCAACAGTCTTTATTTTTTTTATATATAGTGCCTTGTGTCGCAACAGTGTATGGTACTATGAGAAGCTTTCTGTTAGATATGAAGAACTTAGTCAAGGGTCTTATATCTTGGGGGAGGTGTGACCCTTCTGCATAGTAGCCACGTGCGGGCATGCGCGCGCGTCGGCTGCCCAGCCGTTTAGAAACCGGCTGGTGGCAGCCGGCCGGCACGCTTTTCCTTAGTATATATCCTACGACAATGTAACTAATGTCTGGGATATTCTTATGTTGTTTCACAGCTTGAAGCTGCCCTTATTCTTAACCAACGCATCTTAGTATATTTTATTCTCGATAGTTGATTGTTTCACTATAATATATAAGATGTAAGTCTAGTGAGAGTGGGAGGAGACGAGCGGGAGAGAGAGACCGGCTTGGGGACGTTGCTTCGCGCGGAGAGTCCAGCTTGGGACGAGCCTGAAGCGTTGCCACATGCATTTGATTGCAACGTTAGGCTTAGTTTCGACTCACGCACAGGGTAGAGGATTTTGACCAGGCAACGGTGTTGAGTGTTGCCAAGCCTGGGGATGTATTTTGCATGCCTAGGGTGGGGTCCAGACAGATTCAAGACTCAGAGCTCACCTCATTGTCGTACCCTTCGGACCCCCTTGATATCTATCCCTCTCAACCCCACTTAGAAACGTTCTCTCTTACTTTGTATACCTTCTTTCCACTACTTCACCAATCTATTTAATTATCCCATCCCCTTGATAGACCTTATATCTATTATTGTATTAACGACGAGCTCTCAGATAACTAGATAGGATTTAGGGCCTTATGCAGGGATGTAATTGTTAATGAGACCTAGGAAGCTTTTTTTGTTGTCTCATATTTGGTGGTTTCATGCTTGCTAGTGTGTTCTTGTGTCAGGTTAGCAGGGGCTAGACCGGAGGGGAGGCTTTTTGCGATCCTTTAAGTAAAGTCTGCTGGTGCGAGTCCCGTGGACCCGCACGACTTTACTAGGATACCCGAGGGAATCTGGGGGCATTTTCTTGTCTGTGTCCCTGTGTGTCTAGCGTTGTGTTGTGTGAGGGCCCTTGCCTAGTCCACTCAGCACTGCATTAGCACGTCTTGCTTTTGTTTTAGGGTCGCCAGGAGAGAGTCAGATACTTGCGATCTGAGTCTCTCAAGAGAGCACCCTTTCAATTAGAGTAATTTGGCGCACAGACTTGGGAACGTCCCTAGGCTAGAGCAGGTGGCTCAGCCCGGGTATCCGAAGCCTATATCCTTCCGGCTAGACCTCTGCCACCTGGCAGATTAACAGCTAGGGGTTTATTATCTCTGTATGCTTGTTATTGTGCCACAGTTTACCGTTTTTGTGAGCATTGTGAGTCAGGGTGTGGCTTAGAGACTCTGTCCGAGCAGACTTGCCTGACTAAGAGTGAGAAGCACACCTGTATGTGGTTATGTTGCGAGTTACTGCCTTTATTTAATTATACCTATGCCATTATACACTGTATGTCCAATCACTAGTATTTATTCCTGCTTATGAGTTAAGAGTTCTCTAAATCCGTAACGTACTTTCCTTGCTAAGCATCAGATCCTACAGTAGCCGCATGCAGTTTAGAGACCCGCATCTTGTCTACCTGTACGATGTTTTGAGGACTTTGCTTTCACCTTCTTTCACGCAGGGGTGATTAGTTGTATTAATTAACGTAACGTTAAATGTACTTTCTTCTAGTTTGTTATTAAACTGTTTCTGCAATTTAATTCCGTTATCTATCTTTTCCTTGAAGCTTTAATTAAGTCAACTTAATTGTGTGATCTTTTATATAGCCTGCTTGACTATCAGCAGTCTATAGTGCGTGCACCCTGTAACCGAGTCATAGGATACCTCGTTGTCCAGGCAGGACTCTTGACGGTTTAGGGTGGTTTGTTGCCTGGGTTTATAGATAAGGGTTGGATCTAGCGTTTTCCGTTGTTGCTTATTGCCGCATACCTAGTCCAATAGAAAGAGCCCAGTGTTTATATATCCCAGGACGTAACACCATGGTATGCAGTCTTGCACTGCTTTTAGGTAAGTGGTTTCGAATAACTTCCAAGATGTATTTATGTCGTTATTGTTAATTAAAAAGCTCCAGTCAGTTTCTTTAAACATGGCTCTAAGTTTATGAAAGTTTGCTTTCTTGAAATTAGGGACTTTTTCGATGCTACTATTTGGTTCGTTACTAGTAAAGTTTAAAGTGAAAGTTATCGTACGATGGTCGCTGTTACTGAATTCATCACCAACATTCAAATTCTCTATTAATTCTTCTTTTGTTGCAAGTACAATGTCAAGAACGTTATTACCACGGGTCGGTGTCCGAACAAATTAATAAAGCGAACTCTATTGCAAGTTCGTATACAAGTCATATCCGGAGTGTGAAGTAAGAGTATCGCCCAACTTGGTCACAGGTAAATTAAAGTCTCCAAAAATTACGGTATCCTGTGAGTTACTTACATCTGCAATTTGTTCGTAAATTTCTTGGTCAGTTTGCACTGATTGAGCTGGAGGTCTGTATATTAACGCAAGTTTTATTTGTGTACCTTTACTATTCTTTATTAGCACAAAAGATGTGTCGACGTTCACAATTTGAGGTTTTGACAAGAGTAGAGTGTACGGTCGCGCTAATAAGTCATGCCCAGCTGTTATTACATTTGGCTTGCTCTGTGCTGTATTAATGGCTGTCAGATGTTGAATAGGGTGGGTAGGTGTAGGAACATGTTTGTATATTTCACTGGATATGAAGAAATGAAGCTTAGATATTGCTGATACCAATTATGGATCAAAACATACTTGGTGCCGAGACATCACTTATTAGCGCGACTGTACTACGTGTATATCACCTTCTGAAACCACTCCTCTCTACTTGTCTATAACATCTTTCAAATACATCAAATATTTTCTTTTCTTTTTGCTCTATCTCTCTTTCAACTTTGGGGGAGACACTTGTTACAGGCAGCTTTGCTTTTTATCTCCTTCTTACACATAGACAAACAATAGTTATTTTACACCATAGCTAAAAAGTCAAATGGTGTACATCTGTTTAGTTAACTTTACTTTATTTTCAAAAGGTTCTCGAAATGTGTTCCTTCAGGGGTTAAATGGATGTTTGTAAAATATTAGTTAGTTAGTTAAAATAGGACTTCAGAGGCTATCAACCCTTAGTAGGGTCATTTGCTTGGAATCTGTGACCATTTTGTTCCTACCTTTTTCTCTCGATGGATTTGACAACCTGAACCATTTTAAAGGAAAATTAGCTCCTATGCCCCTCTGAAAAATGACGGCTAACTCTGCTAGAGCCCAATATTAAAAATGGCCGCCAATGCCATCTTGAAAAACATGAAATGTAATATCTCTGGCATCAGATGAGCTACAAGGACGAATGAGGTGTCCCTTTTCACTAATTCTGGCATTACAAATCCACTGGAATGGTTATTGTATTGTATTGTATTGTATTGTATATTGTATTGTTATTGCATTGTATTATACTAATTGTACATTCTAATCTGCCACTTCACTGTCACTACATGATTCACTGAATGAGCCACTATCAGAATCACTGTCCTCACTTTCGCTGCTATCATCACTGTTGTTCTCTGCCTGCGGATTTGTAGGTAGTGCTATGGATGGGGGAAGTGGGGGCTGGGTTGAACGGACAGGCAGACATAGGCCATTTACAAGATGCCATCCATGGCCGATCGGTGAGGGGTGACTTTGGAGCTGGTAATGCTTTTGCAAATAATATTATGCAAGATAGTTTGCACGCTCCAAGTGTGGACGGAGACTGTCCAAGTGAGGCACAAGTCGGATAGTGCTTTTTTTCTTCTGAGCTCTCCACTTCTCTGCCCTCGCATCTCCCAGGGTCTTGCTTTTGGTATCACCATAGACATATCGAATGACAAACCGCTCCAAATCACTGATGACCTGTTCTGTGACTAGGAGCTGTGTACCACATGCTGCTAGCAGGTCCTGTGCCTCTTTAGACTTCTCCAGACGATCTGCGATGAGCTTCTTGCTTGCTCCATAGAAGCCAGAGTTGTGGTCACACCCAGTGAGGACATGAAGTGGTATGATGGATGCAGCCATTGCCTCACAGCACAAACATCGGGCATCGATAAGCTGACGTTTGCGTTTCACACACAGGATTCCTGTTGTCTTCTGAGCAACATATGCCGCTTGCACGTAGTTGTCTGTGTCCTCTGTATCAAGAACGACAGCTGCTGTGTAGCTGTCTGACCGGAGCACACTATATATGGTGAGCATTGCCGTATCTGCCTCTGCATGGGAGCATGTGAGCTCTGGCACAAGCTTGCCTGTGGTGAGATTCTTTGCAGTGCTGCCAACTACACAGTAGATGATCTCGGTGCTAGTTGTTGCTGCTGTTCTCTGGAATTCCGTTTGAAGAAATGCCTGAAGGCGGATTTTGTTCTCAGGTTTACCCAGGAGAGCATGGAAAACTTTACTAGAAGGAAATTTATCTTCTGTCTTCATGAAGACATTGCTGATTGGCAGTTTTTTTTTGGCGCAGTATTCTCTCACTGTCCTTGATCGTGTAATTCTGATCATATGAATCCTTGACGCAAATGATGCGCTCAGCATGCTTCTGTCTTGTTAGAACGAAGTGCACCAACTTCTCTGCATAATCTCCCCAGGTATACTTGGTACCGTCTCCCTTCTCTATGTCTTCAATGGTAGGAGTTGTTAGGCGCCAGATGAGGCCCATATCAATAATAGACGTGTATACATCAGGCTCAGGAATGACAGTCATAGTTAGTTTTTGTTGAAGCTTGCTTTTCTGTGCCTTACGGATGGTTCCATTGACGTTGAAGATGGAAAGGCACTCGGCTGTAACACGATGCTGCAGGACTTCTTGAAGTTTGAGGGCCCCACTCGTTTCAACCAGTCCGAGCACAGAGGCCAAGGCATTACGCTCCATTTCCTCAGTCTTTCCCTTCAGGTTCTCACCATCTGCTTTCTTCAATTCCTGAGTTGAAAAGTTCAAACGCTTGCTACGGGGAACTCTGTCGTTGAGAGACTTGGTCTTGGAATACACTCTCTCATTCAAAAACTGTTTCAGTTTGCTTGTGTCATCCTCCTTTGCCGATTTCAAGTCGGCAGCGAGAGCGTCTGAGGCTGGGATTCCTGACTGTAGGGATCGAAGTGTCTTGTTTGTATGGTCAAATGGATCACACTTGAATTCAGTGAGACATGCGCTTATATCCTGTACAGCTTGTTCATCCTTCTTCATTTTACTTGACGAGCAATCAGCATGCTTCCCTTTTCCTTGTTTCTTGCGATTAGCATGGCGATGGACCTTTGTTCTCAGCCGATTGACGTTATTCACATTCCGAGTGTTTGAAAGGAGCTGCTTTTCATTGTTCAGAATTGCCAACCAACCAGACTTCAGCTTAGAGCCCTTATTCATTGTTGACTCTATCCATATGTCGAGGGCAACACACGAATATGGTTTTCCTGTCATTGACTGTGCAAACATACCACTCTCCATGAATGCAGCCTGATCGACAGGAAGGGTATCAAGCACTGCGGTGAAATCGGGGAGATGCCGACCATACTTGTCATTATCATAGATTTGCATCAAAGGAAGCATGAGCTTGAGTGAGGACTTGAACTCAGTCCAGTTGCTTGTTCTGATTGCATGGATATTTTGAGTTAGAACCTCAACCATTTCCATGAATGACATCCAGTATTCTGCTTGTGGGGCACCCTCAAAGTCCTTGAAGAGAGCATCAACGAGGTCCTTCAGCTCAGCATTTCTCTCTAGCTCTGCATGTTCATCTGCAAGTTCCTGTGCATCAATCGGATGTCGAAGCTTGGCAAGGGATGCCTTTACTTCTTCAGATAGAGGGGAATCTTCCAAACGTTTGTCTATGACATGGTGGACCAGAGTCTCGTAGAATAGTCGCAAGCAGCGAACCTCACGCTTAACATGTTTTCCACGAAAGGCCTGATCAACAGACCCGTCTGCTATAACACCAGCTGCCACCAACACATCTGAGATGCCAGATCCCTTAAACCTCTTATATATAGTGTAGGTGAACGACATTTGGATGTGGAAGGGTGCCATGAATGATAAGATTTTGCTGAACAGCTCAGCATTCTCACTGTTCAACTCTAGCATGAGCACGTAGACAGGATGATCACCAACAATTATTGCAAAAGGCATTTTTTGTTTTCGATTGATTTTGCAAGCTTACACATCACATCATTGAGAATTGTCTTACTGGGTGGGTTGGGATAGGTCATGTGATATATTGCTCGACTCTTCTCATCTGCAGCATTTGACATGCTGGCGTGAAACCCTGAAAACCCAGGCACAGTCTGTTCTTCTGGCTTAGGTCTCGTTCGGTCATCTTGCGCCCTTGCCAATGCATGGATCACACCACGAATTCTTTGCACCGATGTGTCAGGAGGAGGAGTACTTTGATCAGCTGGTGGCTTCCTGAGAGGTGGTTCCCCACGCTTCGCTGTCTTGTATGGATTGACTTTTTGCATTTCACTTCCGAGCTCTTTGAGAGTTGTCGAGAGGTTTGATGCAAAGTTGGCACCGGGAACTGGTCTATCCTCATGATTTTCGGAAGGAAGTTCTGTATCAAATGATTCTGGCTGCACAAACATGACATTAGTGTGGTGTGACTGGCCAGCACCGGTCAGTTTGTCGTTCTTGAAGTCATCGTTGTCGACTATAGCGATAGCAGGCTTACCCTCAGCTAGTTCGAAGGGGCAATCAGATGAGCACTTGAGGTCATTGACCACCCAAAAATCTCGCAGCATAAGTACGTCATGCTGATGCCCAGTCCATCTTGGTGCATTATGTCGACTATCTCCCGTCTCTTGGTCAGTCCATGTAGCAAGACAGAGAGATTTATCTCAAATGTTGTGCGTTTTCCAGTGATGTAGCTTGTGAGGATAGATGCAATCGATCGGACGGATGGACTGTCATCAATTGCAGACTTATTTGGGTGTTTCAGCCATGTGAGCAGCTTCAGCAGGAGCTCACTGAGGTCTTCTTCTCTCTCCAACTCGTGTATATATGGGAGCCAGGGAATAGTATTTGTCCTGATGACTTGCTCTTTGAGTCGTGCCGCAACATTCATCACCAACCGATCATTGCTGACACCCAATGAAGATATTGCCGCCTCGATGTATGTACCTGCTGCTGTTGTATCATATACCGGTTCACTCACATTCTTTTGAATGCGTTCATGAAAGCCGATGTCTTCCCCAAATTCATTGACGAGAATTTCCTTTAAGTAGCTGGATTTTACTACTGAGTTATGTCCGTGATTTGAGATAATGCGCTTATAGTCCTGCAGCAGGCCTTGCAGTGTGCGAATTTCATGGTCTTTGAAGATGACTTGACGAATATGATGAAAGAAGAGAGCTTGGGCCTCTCGGAGGTTTACACGCTGCAGATGTTGATTGCTTTCATCTGAAAGGGGCTTGTGGTCGCATACATATTTGCGCCAGCAAGCACGATGGTAGCGGATTTCCAACCCAAATGCTGTTTGACTATCTGGGATGGATGCAATCAGAGTGTCAAGTCTCAATCTCATGACCTCATCTTCCAGATGGACAGTATGTAACTTGAATTTAGTCCAGGCATCTACTGTTGATAGGAGTAAAATCTGCTTGTCACGATCACTACTCTTGTATGCCCCTTTCATGCACCACACACATAGAGTCTTATCGTGAAGTACACCCATACTGGAGCGGAGCCTTTTAGGTGCACTGGCTTCTGGGGAAGGGTCTTGTTGATCTGATGCTTCATCTCTTTCAAGACGTTCCTCGGATTTGTGTTTGCGTTTTTCGGCTTGAGAGAGCTTGCGCTTGCTGGATAATGATGCGTAACAAGTGCTATGCATGTGGTGTCCCTTTGGTCCCTTCTCCCAATCCACATTTCATGTATATGTTGAAACTTATCAATTCTTTCCATTGTAAAGACTTTTCCCGGATGGATTCCCACTTCTCAGGTGTAATGTTTTCCAAACGATCATCTGCGGTACATCGCTTACCACAGAGCAAAATGCACTCGTATTCATTTAATGTCTTATCTGGTAACTCTTCACTCTCTCTTCTATTATCCATTATTTCGGTCTCTTCACATATCGGCGATTTTCATCAGATGGGCATGCGATCCATCTGAAACAGTAAAAAAGTAATATTAGATATACACCGCAGGCAGAGAACACCAGTGATGATAGCAGCGAAAGTGAGGACAGTGATTCTGATAGTGGCTCATACAGTGAATCATGTAGTGACAGTGAAGTGGCAGATTAGTATGTACAATTAGTATAATACAATACAATAACAATACAATATACAATACAATACAATAACCATTCCAGTGGATTTGTAATGCCAGAATTAGTAAAAAAGGACACCTCATTCGTCCTTGTAGCTCATCTGATGCCAGAGATATTACATTTCATGTTTTTCAAGATGGCGTTGGCGGCCATTTTGAATATTGGGCTCTAGCAGAGTTAGCCGTCATTTTTCAGAGGAGCTAATTTACCTTTAAAATGATTCAGGTTGTCAAATCCATCGAGAGAAAAAGGTAGGAACAAAATGGTCACGGATTCCAAGCAAATGACCCTACTATCTTCTGGATTATTAAACCAGCACACTGTAAGTCAAGAATAGCGTCAGGACTGGAACCCGTTTTCGAGAACTCCTGGGAAAAAATAATACTAACACAACCAACAATAGGGTCAAAAGACCAGAAGGAATAATAGAGCATTTAAATTATCTCTGGTATCTAGAATGCTATATTATTTCAATTATCTCTGGTATCTAGAATGCTATACTATTTCAATTATCTCTGGTATCTAGAATGCTATACTATTTCAATTATCTCTGGTATCTAGAATGCTATACTATTTCAATTATCTCTGGTATCTAGAATGCTATACTATTTCAATTATCTCTGGTATCTAGAATGCTATACTATTTCAATTATCTCTGGTATCTAGAATGCTATACTATTTCAATTATCTCTGGTATCTAGAATGCTATACTATTTCAATTATCTCTGGTATCTAGAATGCTATACTATTTCAATTATCTCTGGTATCTAGAATGCTATACTATTTCAATTATCTCTGGTATCTAGAATGCTATACTATTTCAATTATCTCTGGTATCTAGAATGCTATACTATTTCAATTATCTCTGGTATCTAGAATGCTATACTATTTCAATTATCTCTGGTATCTAGAATGCTATACTATTTCAATTATCTCTGGTATCTAGAATGCTATACTATTTCAATTATCTCTGGTATCTAGAATGCTATACTATTTCAATTATCTCTGGTATCTAGAATGCTATACTATTTCAATTATCTCTGGTATCTAGAATGCTATACTATTTCAATTATCTCTGGTATCTAGAATGCTATACTATTTCAATTATCTCTGGTATCTAGAATGCTATACTATTTCAATTATCTCTGGTATCTAGAATGCTATACTATTTCAATTATCTCTGGTATCTAGAATGCTATACTATTTCAATTATCTCTGGTATCTAGAATGCTATACTATTTCAATTATCTCTGGTATCTAGAATGCTATACTATTTCAATTATCTCTGGTATCTAGAATGCTATACTATTTCAATTATCTCTGGTATCTAGAATGCTATACTATTTCAATTATCTCTGGTATCTAGAATGCTATACTATTTCAATTATCTCTGGTATCTAGAATGCTATACTATTTCAATTATCTCTGGTATCTAGAATGCTATACTATTTCAATTATCTCTGGTATCTAGAATGCTATAACTATTTCAATTATCTCTGGTATCTAGAATGCTATACTATTTCAATTATCTCTGGTATCTAGAATGCTATACTATTTCAATTATCTCTGGTATCTAGAATGCTATACTATTTCAATTATCTCTGGTATCTAGAATGCTATACTATTTCAATTATCTCTGGTATCTAGAATGCTATACTATTTCAATTATCTCTGGTATCTAGAATGCTATACTATTTCAATTATCTCTGGTATCTAGAATGCTATACTATTTCAATTATCTCTGGTATCTAGAATGCTATACTATTTCAATTATCTCTGGTATCTAGAATGCTATACTATTTTTCTTGTTTTGTTTCTTTTGCCAGTGTAAACTTCGACAGTCAAGGGAATATTGTGGCTGAAGACCAAGCCAATACAAAAATACAACAACAAGTAAATGTGAATGGAAGCTGCTTCATGTGGGCCGCATGGCCATAATTATGCAGTTTCCCGCGATCTTATGACCTTATGGTGTTATGTAATTGGGGTTGGGTGTGACAGGGATCTGCCTTGTGTGGGCCGATCGGCTTTTTGCAGACTCCAATTTTCTTATGTTCTTATGAAAATGTGCATAAAGCTTTAACCGTCTTGGTGGTGTAATGGTTAATGTGTCTTAAAATCTGTGTGTGATAACCCGGGTTCGAATCCTGGTGGATCACATATATGCTTTCATTAATTTAATTGGAGTTGTTTGGTGTTGTGGTGAAATTAATAAAACATAGATTATCAGTAGGTTCAGGAATATTTCCTAGCGAGGCCATTCTATGATCTGTGCCCCATGAATATTCTTTCCTCTCACTTAAACATTAGGCTACCATAGTGCAGTGGGAATATGAACATGATTAGATTAATATCCAGTATTCGAGAATGGATAATAAGTCGAAGGCATGTGCATAAACCTTTAACCATCTTGGTGGTGTAATGGTTAAGGTGTCTACAAATCTATGTGTTATAACCCGGGTTCGAATCATGGTGGATCACATTATATGCTTTCATTAATTTCATTGGAGGTGTTTGGTGTTGTGGTGAAATTAATAAAAAAATAGAATATATATATATATATATATATATATATATATATATATATATATATATATATATACTTTTCAAGAGTTTTAGCCACAGATAATTAATACTAAGATATTAAGATATTCTGACCAAAAATGTTAACATACACAAACAGAGATAATTAGAGATATAATGAATTAATCAATGTCATTGCGTAGCCCACTTAATGATCTGTGTTACCAGGTTGCAGGGCGAGGACCCAACTCTTATGGCACCCCACCAACCTCTTTCACCAACCTTCTCCCTCATGTTTAGCCCCATTAATTTTCAGATTTTATGACGTTCGGCCCATTACTTTGGCGATTTTAACACCATTTGCCCCATTTAATTGTAAATGTTAAGACCTGTCGTGCCATTTCGGTGTCAATTTTTTCCTGGCGAGCGAAAGCGAGCCTCTAATTTAGGAGGAACCCGCCCTCGGTGAGGACATTTTTCTACCGAAAAATGTACAAATATATCTTGAAGGGTGATCCTGGGGTTGTTATTATAAATTTGAGGGTCTAGGGAAGAAACTAATAAAAGATACATAAATGGAATATACTATGAAAAAATGGCATCTATGAGTGTCCGGCCCCAGGATGGTAGAATAAGAGATGAATTATACCCTGTTTCAAATAAGGAGGCCAAAACTCTTGAACTTTAACCCTTTGAGTACCAGCGACGCATCTTATACTTTATTCTGACTATGTTTAGGAGATATTATGCAGCTTAGAAAGGATCTGTGGTAGTTAAAAGGTTGGGATGAGATAGTTTGAAGCCTTATTATTGCTAGAGGTCCTTTCCTAAGCTGAATAAAAGCATCTAATAGTTGCCAGAATATGTTGAAAAGGATGTCCCTGGTACTGAATTTGTTAACCTCTATAACTCTCAAATGTCTTGGGTTAGCAAATATTTCTACCAGTAAGGAAGGGTCAACCAGGAAAAAGGTGTGGAAATTTACAGCCCATTTGATCTAGCCCCTTTTGAGTTACAGAGGTTTAGGTTCACGATTTCTGGCCTACCTTCTTAGAACAGGGTGTAAGTATGGCGTATACAGACTAATAAACACACACAACAAAGCCATTCCAACAGCTTCCTATATCTACAACACCCCTTCTCTGCTATCTACACTTTCCCAGCCGTATGGTCCTAGTGTACTGTCTGATAGCGTAATGGGATTCCAAATGTAAAAGATATTGATTGTTAAGTTAACCATTTCACGAACATATGACGCAGAGGTTGCCAGATTAGCAGTAAGACATAGAGTTCTCTCACTCTTATAATTACCTTTCCAAAATTAGTTTTCTGCCCACAGCTAACTCAAAGACAACTGCAGAGGTTGAAATAACTAAACTAAAGGTTTCTAAATACCCCTGATGGTAACAAAGGTTTTAAAGTATCCCTAATAGGCTCAAAATCGCGTCATATGTCGGAGAGGGTTAAAGGTTACTAAATACGACAAAAGAGATAGACAAACCAAACTGAAATGATTACTGATTACGGATTACTGATATTTACTATAGGATGTAAGGTATCTTAAAATAACCCCCTAGAAATACTTTCTCTAAAGTATCTATTTCTTTATCCTCCCCCTTTCACCAGCTAACCTAGTCCCACAAGGACCCCAATGGAAATACGTCTAACGGCCTTATTGGGCTATCCTTAGTTGGAATTATGCAAGGCTGGTACATTTCATATTTGGGTAATTGTTTAGTTTATGTCCTCCTCTCCCCCCTTCCCCCCACCCCCCTCCCACCAACCCCCTACAACCCCCTGTTGTTTTTATGCAGTTTAAGAAAAGGGAAATACTTAAAAACCCCTTTTTGTAATTTTTGAGACCCTATGAATTTACATGTTTTCGTAATCGAGACTGAAAATAAAAAATGGAGTATTAAAGAAAATTGATTTTTGAGCACAGACTAAACCAAAAATACACTAATTACATAGATGTTCCTTAACCTAACCTAACCTAACCTAACCTAACCTAACCTAACCTAAAAATTGTATTGAAAAATGATAAAAAACACATATCTCTTACGTCATTGTTCTTGATCGACATCTTGTGAAGTAGGCTCAGCAGGATTATACAACTTGGCTACCGCTAGCATGAATTCATGAAACCGATGGTTTTCAATCGGGTTTGCCATGATAAACATGCTGCGGGCGAGGTATCCCACGAAGTGATGTTTTCGGCGGCCATACCTCGGAACCCTGGCCTTGACGGTCCTCCAAGTTCGCTCGATGGTGTTGGTGTGAGCTTTGGACACAGGATCCTCAAAGTTCACAGAATGGTTGACTTTGAGGTGTACATATCCCTCATCCCCCAGGCAATCGTAGGCTTTCCAGCAATCTGAGATGATGGTTGTCCCTGGTCGAATCTTATCCTTGATGATCTGAAGGAGGGTCTGCTTGGTCCGATCCTCCACGGGAACCATGAACAACTCACGTGTCTGGCGACATATTCCCCCAAACACCCATTGGCCATCTATTCTCCGCCCCACGTATTTCCGCTTACCAAATTTGCTTTCATCAATCTCTACAATTAGTCCTGGCCCTCCAACTTCCCCACTATAATTGATACACCAATAAATCATGACCTATCTGCAAAAATTTGACCAGTCAGCAATGGTGGTTGAACTGAAGGCAAATTCACTTTTTGCCAATTCATAAGAGAATCTATTTCGAATGAAATTGTTCACGAATGTTAAAATGTCCAGTAAACTTATGTGCACCTTCCAAAAAAAGGTGTTGACGAACACACTCTGGGACCAACCACATTTATTTCTTTTCCGTTTCCCGATCGCCATTGATTTTTGGCATCTCTACCTTTTCTTGTTTAAGTCAAAGGAAGCACTTTGTCCACACTGTTCACAGTTTTTATGGTCTAAAATAAGACCATGGCTCACACAAAGGTTGTAGAGGTCGTCGGCTGCATCTTTGTATCGATGATAGAAATTATGGATTCCACCATCGCACTTTTCACAAGACAAGTTAGACATGTTAATCGCTGGCTGGAAACTAGAACACTGAGAATGACCCCTTGACCCCACACGGGTCCTCTAAGGTCACCGAAAGTTCGAGAACAATAAATTCAAATTGAGTTTACAATTACGCATATTTTAGATAAAATATAATATCTGCAACCTCAAAAATCACAAATAATACTTATTGGTATTAATAAAAACCTATAAATATTGTTAAAGTAGCCTAAATAACTAGATAATTGGTTTGTAATTTCACACTTACCGCCGGCCCTCTAGTGGCCTAAAATCCAACGACCGCTACCACCCGCACGCCACCTGTCGGTCAATTAAGGAAATACGCATACAACGAAGCATTTAGAGTAGTCAACAGGTCGCTCCAAACCCAAAATGTAAACAACACATCCGTGGACTTACTCTAATACCGCGCACTAGTCAAAGTTTTGTATTTGGTTTAATATACACTTCCCAGGTCATTTGAACAGTTCTATTGCTACTATATATCATATAATACACCATAGAATACGTTTTTAATAACTAGAAAAAGAGGACATAATCTAAACAATTACGCATATTTGTAACATACTTTGTGGTACCAACTCTGTAAATTGCTAACTGAATAAATATTATTATTATTATTATTATTAAAGGTAATGATAATATAACGTTGTCTCCCTGCGATATTACTAAGCCAGTGAGTGGTAAAGAAAACGGAAATAAAGAGAAAACCCATTTTACCGGACAGACATTTCTATTTTTCACGAGCTGCCTTGTGGAAGTGGAAGCGCTATGTTATTCGTTTAGGGGTACGTGGGAATCCCTACAGGTTAGTTGCTCATCACGGGCTGCATGAGGTGCAGGGGTTATGCAGGTGTAAGGTTTGCTAATAACATGGTATAGCTCATATTTCTACCGACTTTAGGTAATAATGGCACAGGTAAAAATGGCACAGTAAAAATGGCACAGGTAAAAATGGCACAGATAAAAATGGCACGGTAAAAAATGGCACGGTAAAAATGGCAAAGTAAAATTGGCACAGGTAAAAGTGGCACGGTAAAAATGGCACAGGTAAAAATGGCACGGTAAATAATGGCACGGTAAAAAATGGCACAGTAAAAATGGCACGGTAAAATTGACACAGGTAAAAATGGCACAGATAAATATTTGGGAAGATTCAACCGAGTACATCTGTCTGGAAAGTTACAGCCCATTTTGTCTAGCCCACTCTGAGCCTATTTATTGTGAATAGACTATAGGTTAGGCTTAGCTAGGTTACGTAATATTACTTTTACATGGTGTCTGCGACTCTTGAAAACATTAAGGCTCTCTTCTATGGCACTAGTTCCAGCTGATTGACTTGTACGACCGTGATTATATATACCTTTCTTAACCCGTACTCTACCGTAGGATACAGTAATAAAAGTCCTCCCAAGTCCCTAGCAATGTGGCCAAAATGGAAGGAGAGACCACCTTTCCACCTCAAGAGATGAGGCAAGACTGGCTCTCTCACCCTTCAGTGGGTCTTATATAAGCTGAGAAGTGTTGCCATAATGAGAGCAGTGCTCAAACGGTCGTGGTACCTGGTACAGCTTTGTACAGGCAGTTACAAGGAAAGTACATTTACTGACGGCGATTCACCGTCGCTGGGACTAGGGAGTTAACTATCTACTGACGGCGATTCGCCGTTGCTGGTATTGGAGGGGTTAAGGGGAGTATTGGATAGTTTTGGCTCAATTTATATAGTTATTAATTTATTTTGTAGTTTACTCCCTAGACCTCCATCAAGTTAAAGCAAAAAAAACACCCCCTAGATAAGTTAACAAAAATTGTCTAATGGAAACCAGAATATGAAAAAAATTACATAATCGTGCTGAAGGAGTTAAGCAGTGTACTAGCTACTTGGATTGATAAACAGGTATACACAAAACTACTGGTGCTGCTTTAGCGTGCGGTCTACCGGAACATTCACACTTTAGCCTACGGTCTACCGGGTCACTTACATTAACACCTTAAGAGAGGGTGGAGGAGTATATTTGATGTGCCGCCCAGCAGGGGGTTTTACTGTAAACAAGCTTGTTTCCGTGCTCGTTTTCATGCGTAAACAAGAGCCAGAGCGTAATACAAGTATGCATCCCTGAAAGGGCGTTAATTCAGCTTTCCAATGACACCAGAACCATCCTTCTACGATCACTGGTTGTCTTGCAACGATCGTGCAACCGTAGGGCAAAATCGGTAAAATACGGTAATTTTCTTACATTATTACGTGTTAAACGAGTGAGAGAGGGTGGAGTACAAAGGAGTACATCTCAGTAGCTCCACGGCCACCGTGGCGAGCGGTCATGAGGTAACCTACGCTCCTCCCACTGCTCCGCTCTCTCTCAGAGCACATTACGTGCTCAAAATTGCACTCGACAATAGCCGTGACCCGCCACATTGGCCACATTTATTTAACTCGACAATAGCTGGGTGCCGCCAGTTAAGGGTTAAAGAACATCCAAAAGTGTGCTAAGCATTTATTGCTTCTCAGTCCTAGTGTTTTGAGATTAACCTAACCAAGCAACCCAACCTAACCTAACCTAGACCTAGTAGGTGGGATACAAAATTAACCCTCCCTACCAGCTAGTGTGGGTTCCTAGTATCCAGTATGTTAGATACAAAACTAACCCTTACCTACCAGCTAGTGAGGGTTCCTTGTACCCAGTAGGTAGCTGGGTAAAGGTAGACTACGGGTGCGCGGTAGACCGCACGCTAAAGCAGCACTAAAATACTTATGAATTATGTACCCAAATCAAACAATGAATAAATAAATCCTTTATTTCCTATAGAAAATATACATAGATTACATAATTATATATACTGTATGATTACATTGTAAATACTGAATATAAATCACTAAAATATATTATGAAGTTAAGCGCATAACTGTATATTGATACTAAATACTATTGTTCTTTCTAATATTCTCCTTAGTTTATGTATATTGTATAAGTCAGCTTTTTGTAGAAGTTAATCGGTGTAATTTTCATACAAAGTAATGCCTTAGTATATATTAAACTTATTATATGGAGATGCATGATTATGTTTATTTAATATACTGCATCTTAATCCAATGTTACAATAGTACTTTCAATATTTATACTTATTCTCCATAATAAACCAACTTATTGAAACTATGAAACCTTGTTTTTCACTGTAAGACATATAGTATGTACTATACAGTATATAGTATATAGTACTATGATACCTTGTTTATCACTGTAAGACATACAGTATGTACTATACAGTATATAGTACTATGATACCTTGTTTATCACTGTAAGACATACAGTATGTACTATACAGTATATAGTACTATGATACCTTGTTTATCACTGTAAGACATACAGTATGTACTATACAGTATATAGTATATAGTACTATGATACCTTGTTTATCACTGTAAGACATACAGTATGTACTATACAGTATATAGTACTATGATACCTTGTTTATCACTGTAAGACATACAGTATGTACTATACAGTATATAGTATATAGTACTATGATACCTTGTTTATCACTGTAAGACATACAGTATGTACTATACAGTATATAGTATATAGTACTATGATACCTTGTTTATCACTGTAAGACATACAGTATGTACTATACAGTATATAGTATATAGTACTATGATACCTTGTTTATCACTGTAAGACATACAGTATGTACTATACAGTATATAGTATAGTACTATGATACCTTGTTTATCACTGTAAGACATACAGTATGTACTATACAGTATATAGTACTATGATACCTTGTTTATCACTGTAAGACATACAGTATGTACTATACAGTATATAGTACTATGATACCTTGTTTATCACTGTAATACATACAGTATGTACTATACAGTATATAGTACTATGATACCTTGTTTATCACTGTAAGACATACAGTATGTACTATACAGTATATAGTATATAGTACTATGATACCTTGTTTATCACTGTAAGACATACAGTATGTACTATACAGTATATAGTATATAGTACTATGATACCTTGTTTATCACTGTAATACATACAGTATGTACTATACAGTATATAGTACTATGATACCTTGTTTATCACTGTAAGACATACAGTATGTACTATACAGTATATAGTATAGTACTATGATACCTTGTTTATCACTGTAAGACATACAGTATGTACTATACAGTATATAGTATATAGTACTATGATACCTTGTTTATCACTGTAATACATACAGTATGTACTATACAGTATATAGTATATAGTACTATGATACCTTGTTTATCACTGTAAGACATACAGTATGTACTATACAGTATATAGTACTATGATACCTTGTTTATCACTGTAAGACATACAGTATGTACTATACAGTATATAGTATATAGTACTATGATACCTTGTTTATCACTGTAAGACATACAGTATGTACTATACAGTATATAGTACTATGATACCTTGTTTATCACTGTAAGACATACAGTATGTACTATACAGTATATAGTATATAGTACTATGATACCTTGTTTATCACTGTAAGACATACAGTATGTACTATACAGTATATAGTATATAGTACTATGATACCTTGTTTATCACTGTAAGACATACAGTATGTACTATACAGTATATAGTACTATGATACCTTGTTTATCACTGTAAGACATACAGTATGTACTATACAGTATATAGTATATAGTACTATGATACCTTGTTTATCACTGTAAGACATACAGTATGTACTATACAGTATATAGTACTATGATACCTTGTTTATCACTGTAAGACATACAGTATGTACTATACAGCATACAGTATAGTACTATGATACCTTGTTTATCACTGTAAGACATACAGTATGTACTATACAGTATATAGTATATAGTACTATGATACCTTGTTTATCACTGTAATACATACAGTATGTACTATACAGTATATAGTACTATGATACCTTGTTTATCACTGTAAGACATACAGTATGTACTATACAGTATATAGTATATAGTACTATGATACCTTGTTTATCACTGTAATACATACAGTATGTACTATACAGTATATAGTACTATGATACCTTGTTTATCACTGTAAGACATACAGTATGTACTATACAGTATATAGTATATAGTACTATGATACCTTGTTTATCACTGTAAGACATACAGTATGTACTATACAGTATATAGTTATAGTACTATGATACCTTGTTTATCACTGTAAGACATACAGTATGTACTATACAGTATATAGTATATAGTACTATGATACCTTGTTTATCACTGTAATACATACAGTATGTACTATACAGAATATAGTACTATGATACCTTGTTTATCACTGTAAGACATACAGTATGTACTATACAGTATATAGTATATAGTACTATCATACCTTCTTTATCACTGTAAGACATACAGTATGTACTATACAGTATATAGTACTATGATACCTTGTTTATCACTGTAAGACATACAGTATGTACTATACAGTATATAGTATATAGTACTATGATACCTTGTTTATCACTGTAAGACATACAGTATGTACTATACAGTATATAGTACTATGATACCTTGTTTATCACTGTAATACATACAGTATGTACTATACAGTATATAGTATATAGTTCTATGATACCTTGTTTATCACTGTAAGACATACAGTATGTACTATACAGTATATAGTACTATGATACCTTGTTTATCACTGTAAGACATACAGTATGTACTATACAGTATATAGTACTATGATACCTTGTTTATCACTGTAAGACATACAGTATGTACTATACAGTATATAGTATATAGTACTATGTTACCTTGTTTATCACTGTAAGACATATAGTATGTACTATACAGTATATAGTACTATGATACCTTGTTTATCACTGTAAGACATACAGTATGTACTATACAGTATATAGTACTATGATACCTTGTTTATCACTGTAAGACATACAGTATGTACTATACAGTATATAGTACTATGATACCTTGTTTATCACTGTAAGACATACAGTATGTACTATACAGTATATAGTACTATGATACCTTGTTTATCACTGTAAGACATACAGTATGTACTATACAGTATATAGTATATAGTACTGTGTTACCTTGTTTATCACTGTAAGACATACAGTATGTACTATACAGTATATAGTATATAGTACTATGATACCTTGTTTATCACTGTAAGACATACAGTATGTACTATACAGTATATAGTATATAGTACTATGATACCTTGTTTATCACTGTAAGACATACAGTATGTACTATACAGTATATAGTACTATGATACCTTGTTTATCACTGTAAGACATACAGTATGTACTATACAGTATATAGTACTATGATACCTTGTTTATCACTGTAAGACATACAGTATGTACTATACAGTATACAGTATATAGTACTATGATACCTTGTTTATCACTGTAAGACATATAGTATGTACTATACAGTATATAGTATATAGTACTATGATACCTTGTTTATCACTGTAAGACATACAGTATGTACTATACAGTATATAGTACTATGATACCTTGTTTATCACTGTAAGACATACAGTATGTACTATACAGTATATAGTACTATGATACCTTGTTTATCACTGTAAGACATACAGTATGTACTATACTGTATACAGTATATAGTACTATGATACCTTGTTTATCACTGTAAGACATATAGTATGTACTATACAGTATATAGTATATAGTACTATGATACCTTGTTTATCACTGTAAGACATACAGTATGTACTATACAGTATATAGTATATAGTACTATGATACCTTGTTTATCACTGTAAGACATATAGTATGTACTATACAGTATATAGTATATAGTACTATGATACCTTGTTTATCACTGTAAGACATACAGTATGTACTATACAGTATAGAGTACTATGATACCTTGTTTATCACTGTAAGACATACAGTATGTACTATACAGTATATAGTATATAGTACTATGTTACCTTGTTTATCACTGTAAGACATACAGTATGTACTATACAGTATATAGTATATAGTACTATGATACCTTGTTTATCACTGTAAGACATACAGTATGTACTATACAGTATATAGTATATAGTACTATGATACCTTGTTTATCACTGTAAGACATACAGTATGTACTATACAGTATATAGTACTATGATACCTTGTTTATCACTGTAAGACATACAGTATGTACTATACAGTATATAGTACTATGATACCTTGTTTATCACTGTAAGACATACAGTATGTACTATACAGTATACAGTATATAGTACTATGATACCTTGTTTATCACTGTAAGACATATAGTATGTACCATACAGTATATAGTATATAGTACTATGATACCTTGTTTATCACTGTAAGACATACAGTATGTACTATACAGTATATAGTACTATGATACCTTGTTTATCACTGTAAGACATACAGTATGTACTATACAGTATATAGTACTATGATACCTTGGTTATCACTGTAAGACATACAGTATGTACTATACTGTATACAGTATATAGTACTATGATACCTTGTTTATCACTGTAAGACATATAGTATGTACTATACAGTATATAGTATATATAGTACTATGATACCTTGTTTATCACTGTAAGACATACAGTATGTACTATACAGTATATAGTATATAGTACTATGATACCTTGTTTATCACTGTAAGACATACAGTATGTACTATACAGTATATAGTACTAGTACTATGATACCTTGTTTATCACTGTAAGACATACAGTATGTACTATACAGTATACAGTATATAGTACTATGATACCTTGTTTATCACTGTAAGACATACAGTATGTACTATACAGTATATAGTATATAGTACTATGATACCTTGTTTATCACTGTAAGACATACAGTATGTACTATACAGTATATAGTATATAGTACTATGATACCTTGTTTATCACTGTAAGACATACAGTATGTACTATACAGTATATAGTATATAGTACTATGATACCTTGTTTATCACTGTAAGACATACAGTATGTACTATACAGTATATAGTACTATGATACCTTGTTTATCACTGTAAGACATACAGTATGTACTATACAGTATATAGTATATAGTACTATGATACCTTGTTTATCACTGTAATACATACAGTATGTACTATACAGTATATAGTATTAGTACTATGATACCTTGTTTATCACTGTAAGACATACAGTATGTACTATACAGTATACAGTATATAGTACTATGATACCTTGTTTATCACTGTAAGACATATAGTATGTACTATACAGTATATAGTATATAGTACTATGATACCTTGTTTATCACTGTAAGACATACAGTATGTACTATACAGTATATAGTATATAGTACTATGATACCTTGTTTATCACTGTAAGACATACAGTATGTACTATTCAGTATATAGTATATAGTACTATGATACCTTGTTTATCACTGTAAGACATACAGTATGTACTATACAGTATATAGTATATAGTACTATGATACCTTGTTTATCACTGTAAGACATACAGTATGTACTATACAGTATATAGTATATAGTACTATGATACCTTGTTTATCACTGTAAGACATACAGTATGTACTATACAGTATATAGTATATAGTACTATGATACCTTGTTTATCACTGTAAGACATACAGTATGTACTATACAGTATATAGTACTATGATACCTTGTTTATCACTGTAAGACATACAGTATGTACTATACAGTATATAGTATATAGTACTATGATACCTTGTTTATCACTGTAAGACATACAGTATGTACTATACAGTATATAGTATATAGTACTATGATACCTTGTTTATCACTGTAATACATACAGTATGTACTATACAGTATATAGTACTATGATACCTTGTTTATCACTGTAAGACATACAGTATGTACTATACAGTATATAGTACTATGATACCTTGTTTATCACTGTAAGACATACAGTATGTACTATACAGTATATAGTATATAGTACTATGATACCTTGTTTATCACTGTAAGACATACAGTATGTACTATACAGTATATAGTATATAGTACTATGATACCTTGTTTATCACTGTAAGACATACAGTATGTACTATACAGTATATAGTATATAGTACTATGATACCTTGTTTATCACTGTAATACATACAGTATGTACTATACAGTACAGTATATAGTACTATGATACCTTGTTTATCACTGTAAGACATACAGTATGTACTATACAGTATATAGTATATAGTACTATGATACCTTGTTTATCACTGTAAGACATACAGTATGTACTATACAGTATATAGTACTATGATATCTTGTTTATCACTGTAAGACATACAGTATGTACTACAGTATATAGTATATAGTACTATGATACCTTGTTTATCACTATAATACATACAGTATGTACTATACAGTATATAGTACTATGATACCTTGTTTATCACTGTAAGACATACAGTATGTACTATACAGTATATAGTATATAGTACTATGATACCTTGTTTATCACTGTAAGACATACAGTATGTACTATACAGTATATAGTATATAGTACTATGATACCTTGTTTATCACTGTAATACATACAGTATGTACTATACAGTATATAGTACTATGATACCTTGTTTATCACTGTAAGACATACAGTATGTACTATACAGTATATAGTATATAGTACTATGATACCTTGTTTATCACTGTAAGACATACAGTATGTACTATACAGTATATAGTATATAGTACTATGATACCTTGTTTATCACTGTAATACATACAGTATGTACTATACAGTATATAGTACTATGATACCTTGTTTATCACTGTAAGACATACAGTATGTACTATACTATACAGTATAGTATATAGTACTATGATACCTGTTTATCACTGTAAGACATACAGTATGTACTATACAGTATATAGTATATAGTACTATGATACCTTGTTTATCACTGTAAGACATACAGTATGTACTATACAGTATATAGTACTATGATACCTTGTTTATCACTGTAAGACATACAGTATGTACTATACAGTATATAGTATATAGTACTATGATACCTTGTTTATCACTGTAAGACATACAGTATGTACTATACAGTATATAGTATATAGTACTATGATACCTTGTTTATCACTGTAAGACATACAGTATGTACTATACAGTATATAGTATATAGTTCTATGATACCTTGTTTATCACTGTAAGACATACAGTATGTACTATACAGTATATAGTACTATGATACCTTGTTTATCACTGTAAGACATACAGTATGTACTATACAGTATATAGTATATAGTACTATGATACCTTGTTTATCACTGTAAGACATACAGTATGTACTATACAGTATATAGTACTATGATACCTTGTTTATCACTGTAAGACATACAGTATGTACTATACAGTATATAGTACTATGATACCTTGTTTATCACTGTAAGACATACAGTATGTACTATACTATACAGTATATAGTACTATGATACCTTGTTTATCACTGTAAGACATACAGTATGTACTATACAGTATATAGTATATAGTACTATGATACCTTGTTTATCACTGTAAGACATACAGTATGTACTATACAGTATAGTATATAGTACTATGATACCTTGTTTATCACTGTAAGACATACAGTATGTACTATACAGTATATAGTACTATGATACCTTGTTATCACTGTAAGACATACAGTATGTACTATACAGTATATAGTACTATGATACCTTGTTTATCACTGTAAGACATACAGTATGTACTATACAGTATATAGTATATAGTACTATGATACCTTGTTTATCACTGTAAGACATACAGTATGTACTATACAGTATATAGTATATAGTACTATGATACCTTGTTTATCACTGTAAGACATACAGTATGTACTATACAGTATATAGTACTATGATACCTTGTTTATCACTGTAAGACATACAGTATGTACTATACAGTATATAGTACTATGATACCTTGTTTATCACTGTAAGACATACAGTATGTACTATACAGTATACAGTATATAGTACTAT
Source organism: Paralithodes platypus (assembly GCA_032716605.1). Lineage (NCBI taxonomy): Eukaryota > Metazoa > Arthropoda > Malacostraca > Decapoda > Lithodidae > Paralithodes > Paralithodes platypus. The sequence goes on from CM064559.1 coordinate 1,456,134, forward strand.
GATACCTTGTTTATCACTGTAAGACATATAGTATGTACTATACAGTATATAGTATATAGTACTATGATACCTTGTTTATCACTGTAAGACATACAGTATGTACTATACAGTATATAGTATATAGTACTATGATACCTTGTTTATCACTGTAAGACATACAGTATGTACTATACAGTATATAGTATATAGTACTATGATACCTTGTTTATCACTGTAAGACATACAGTATGTACTATACAGTATAGTACTATGATACCTTGTTTATCACTGTAAGACATACAGTATGTACTATACAGTATATAGTATATAGTACTATGATACCTTGTTTATCACTGTAAGACATACAGTATGTACTATACAGTATAGTATATAGTACTATGATACCTTGTTTATCACTGTAAGACATACAGTATGTACTATACAGTATATAGTATATAGTACTATGATACCTTGTTTATCACTGTAAGACATACAGTATGTACTATACAGTATATAGTACTATGATACCTTGTTTATCACTGTAAGACATACAGTATGTACTATACAGTATATAGTACTATGATACCTTGTTTATCACTGTAAGACATACAGTATGTACTATACAGTATATAGTATATAGTACTATGATACCTTGTTTATCACTGTAAGACATACAGTATGTACTATACAGTATATAGTATATAGTACTATGATACCTTGTTTATCACTGTAAGACATACAGTATGTACTATACAGTATATAGTACTATGATACCTTGTTTATCACTGTAAGACATACAGTATGTACTATACAGTATATAGTACTATGATACCTTGTTTATCACTGTAAGACATACAGTATGTACTATACGTATATAGTATATAGTACTATGATACCTTGTTTATCACTGTAAGACATACAGTATGTACTATACAGTATATAGTATATAGTACTATGATACCTTGTTTATCACTGTAAGACATACAGTATGTACTATACAGTATATAGTATATAGTACTATGATACCTTGTTTATCACTGTAAGACATACAGTATGTACTATACAGTATATAGTATATAGTACTATGATACCTTGTTTATCACTGTAAGACATACAGTATGTACTATACAGTATATATATAGTACTATGATACCTTGTTTATCACTGTAAGACATACAGTATGTACTATACAGTATATAGTATAGTACTATGATACCTTGTTTATCACTGTAAGACATACAGTATGTACTATACAGTATATAGTATATAGTACTATGATACCTTGTTTATCACTGTAAGACATACAGTATGTACTATACAGTATATAGTATATAGTACTATGATACCTTGTTTATCACTGTAAGACATACAGTATGTACTATACAGTATATAGTACTATGATACCTTGTTTATCACTGTAAGACATACAGTATGTACTATACAGTATATAGTATATAGTACTATGATACCTTGTTTATCACTGTAAGACATACAGTATGTACTATACAGTATATAGTACTATGATACCTTGTTTATCACTGTAAGACATACAGTATGTACTATACAGTATATAGTATATAGTACTATGATACCTTGTTTATCACTGTAAGACATACAGTATGTACTATACAGTATATAGTATATAGTACTATGATACCTTGTTTATCACTGTAAGACATACAGTATGTACTATACAGTATATATAGTACTATGATACCTTGTTTATCACTGTAAGACATACAGTATGTACTACAGTATATAGTATAGTACTATGATACCTTGTTTATCACTGTAAGACATACAGTATGTACTATACAGTAATATAGTACTATGATACCTTGTTTATCACTGTAAGACATACAGTATGTACTATACAGTATATAGTACTATGATACCTTGTTTATCACTGTAAGACATACAGTATGTACTATACAGTATATAGTACTATGATACCTTGTTTATCACTGTAAGACATACAGTATGTACTATACAGTATATAGTATATAGTACTATGATACCTTGTTTATCACTGTAAGACATACAGTATGTACTATACAGTATATAGTATATAGTACTATGATACCTTGTTTATCACTGTAAGACATACAGTATGTACTATACAGTTAGTATATAGTACTATGATACCTTGTTTATCACTGTAAGACATACAGTATGTACTATACAGTATATAGTACTATGATACCTTGTTTATCACTGTAAGACATACAGTATGTACTATACAGTATATAGTACTATGATACCTTGTTTATCACTGTAAGACATACAGTATGTACTATACAGTATAGTATATAGTACTATGATACCTTGTTTATCACTGTAAGACATACAGTATGTACTATACAGTATATAGTTATAGTACTATGATACCTTGTTTATCACTGTAAGACATACAGTATGTACTATACAGTATATAGTATATAGTACTATGATATCACTAGTACTATGATACCTTGTTTATCACTGTAAGACATGTACTATACAGTATATAGTATAGTACTATGTTTATCACTGTACATACAGTATGTACTATACAGTATATAGTACTATGATACCTTGTTTATCACTGTAAGACATACAGTATGTACTATACAGTATATAGTATATAGTACTATGATACCTTGTTATCACTGTAATACAGTATGTACTATACAGTATATAGTACTATGATACCTTGTTTATCACTGTAAGACATACAGTATGTACTATACAGAGTATATAGTACTATGATACCTTGTTTATCACTGTAATACAGTATGTACTATACAGTATAGTACTATGATACCTTGTTTATCACTGTAAGACATACAGTATGTACTATACAGTATACTATGTATATAGTACTATGATACCTTGTTTATCACTGTATAGTATGTACTATACAGTATATAGTACTACAGTATGTACTATACAGTATAGTACTATGATACCTTGTTTATCACTGTAAGACATACAGTATGTACTATACAGTATATAGTACTATGATACCTTGTTTATCACTGTAAGATACAGTACTATATAGTATATAGTACTATGATACCTTGTTTATCACTGTAAGACATACAGTAGTATGTATATACAGTATATAGTACTATGATACCTTGTTTATCACTGTAAGACATACAGTATGTACTATACAGTATATAGTATATAGTACTATGATACCTTGTTTATCACTGTAAGACATACAGTATGTACTATACAGTATAGTATATAGTACTATGATACCTTGTTTATCACTGTAAGACATACAGTATGTACTATACAGTATATAGTACTATGATACCTTGTTTATCACTGTAAGACATACAGTATGTACTATACAGTATATAGTACTATGATACCTTGTTTATCACTGTAAGACATACAGTATGTACTATACAGTATACAGTATATAGTACTATGATACCTTGTTTATCACTGTAAGACATATAGTATGTACTATACAGTATATAGTATATAGTACTATGATACCTTGTTTATCACTGTAAGACATACAGTATGTACTATACAGTATATAGTATATAGTACTATGATACCTTGTTTATCACTGTAAGACATACAGTATGTACTATACAGTATATAGTACTATGATACCTTGTTTATCACTGTAAGACATACAGTATGTACTATACAGTATATAATACTATGATACCTTGTTTATCACTGTAGGACATACAGTATGTACTATACAGTATACAGTATATAGTACTATGATACCTTGTTTATCACTGTAAGACATATAGTATGTACTATACAGTATATAGTATATAGTACTATGATACCTTGTTTATCACTGTAAACATACAGTATGTACTATACAGTATAGTATATAGTACTATGATACCTTGTTTATCACTGTAAGACATACAGTATGTACTATACAGTATATAGTATATAGTACTATGATACCTTGTTTATCACTGTAAGACATACAGTATGTACTATACAGTATATAGTATATAGTACTATGATACCTTGTTTATCACTGTAAGACATACAGTATGTACTATACAGTATATAGTACTATGATACCTTGTTTATCACTGTAAGACATACAGTATGTACTATACAGTATATAGTATATAGTACTATGATACCTTGTTTATCACTGTAATACATACAGTATGTACTATACAGTATATAGTACTATGATACCTTGTTTATCACTGTAAGACATACAGTATGTACTATACAGTATAGTACTATGATACCTTGTTTATCACTGTAAGACATACAGTATGTACTATACAGTATATAGTATATAGTACTATGATACCTTGTTTATCACTGTAAGACATACAGTATGTACTATACAGTATATAGTATATAGTACCATGATACCTTGTTTATCACTGTAAGACATACAGTATGTACTATACAGTATATAGTATATAGTACTATGATACCTTGTTTATCACTGTAATACATACAGTATGTACTATACAGTATATAGTACTATGATACCTTGTTTATCACTGTAAGACATACAGTATGTACTATACAGTATATAGTACTATGATACCTTGTTTATCACTGTAAGACATACAGTATGTACTATACAGTATATAGTATATATTACTTACAGAATAACTTGCTCATGTAGTAATGTACACCCTATGTGGTGGATTGTGTGCTTTTATTTCATAAATTTTATTTTAGTAAGCGTTGTTTCCACATAGCGCTTTTGATTAGTTATTTTGCCTTTATATTGTCTTTGTCCAAGTTATGGTTTGTTTAGTTTGCAAGTTTTACATTTTAATAGTATTTACTTTTCATGTATTTACTTTACGTTTTTTTTTTATCATTGTCATATTTTACTTCTAATATCAAATTGAAAGGGTCAAATAGGCATATATTTATAGGCTAATCAAAGATAGTACAATTTGGAACACATTAATACAATTTTGTTGCAGTAAATAGGAATCTAGCGTACAAGAACTGTTGTGAACCCCTTTCTGAAGGAAAAAATAAACTGCATATAGATAGATAGTTAGATGGATAGATAGATAGATAGATAGATAGATAGATCAAAATATAGGTCTAAATAACAACCCTCAACATGGTTTACATCGGGTTGCAGCATGATGACAATGGTGACTAAGACCGATGGTGTCACGTCTACACACAACCATATAATGACGCTAACACGATGGTTGTGTACAGGCGTGTGCAGTTAAGACAGAGTCACCCTTTATCCTAACATACTCTGACAACGTTCAAAGACTGTGCCATGGCAGCGTAACACCTGACAAGAAAGTGTCATGACAGCGGCACGACCGTGGCACAACAGTGACAATCCGTGGCAAGATTGCAACAAGCCGTGGCAAGACACTGGCATGGAACCTTCTACAACAACTGCCGTCCTCGTCGTGCCGATGTTGTCTGTCGCCTTGGGTCCCTTCCCAGGTCGTGTCTAGTCATGCTCTGCTGTCATGTTCGTCATAGCGCCGTTGTGGCGTTGTCTTGGGTCCGTCAAAGCTCTGTCATTGTGCGTCCTGTTACCGCCTGTTACACTATTCTTCCCAAAGTCGTCCAACACTGAAATTGTGCCCATTTTCCCCCAATTCAAGCCAATTTTCAGCGTCATGGCCATTGTAACCAAGCTTGGGTATGTGTCGAAGCCTGTTTACTGTCCACTCCCAGTTTTCGGCATATGGAAGTTCATTACTCAGACAACGATATTACCAACTAAAATGCGATTTTAATAGACACTCATGAGTACATTGAACCAAATCAAATATAATTTTCATCGATCATGAACCCTTGTATATTATATTACTTTCAAACAAACATGTGCTATAGCCTGAATATATCTATACCACAACATTGACTATTGCAGGTAGCGCCAACGAACTTTACAATAATCTGGACCCATAATTTTTTTTTTTTTTTTTTTTAAATTAAGAGACAATGAACGGAGGAAGGAAACACACAGATAAAACAAAAAGGTCCATGTGCCTAAAGGCATCCTCCATTCATAAAATGTTTATAACAACTGGATTTAAAGTTGAGATGGAGAGACTGTGTAAGAAAGGCTTTGGATGATAGAGGAATGACTATAGATCAGGCAGGGGAAGTGGTGGTGGACAGGAGTGAATGGAGAATGCTTGTGAATAGTTGAGTAAACACGTGGTCATTTGGAGTAAGGGGTCGGGCGCAAGTTGGACTAGATAATAGTCCATCAGGCGCCTGGCCCGGGGAGACGATTAATATGAAGGGTGTGCCTGGAAGTGTGGTGGGAGGGCTTGTGGCTTTGGCTCCGCTGCATTTCTGCCTGCCGAGATCGGAACCTCTCCGGGTGGTCAGGGGCCGGGGGAGTGCTGGAGCGACCTTGGTAACCCTGGTCTCTGGGTCTTCTCCTGGGTGACCTGGATGTGTGAGAGTTTGTGTTTTTTATCTGTGTTTATTTTTTGTTTTATGTTGTTTTTGTGTTTTCCCTGTTCTTGCTCTGTCTTGAGTCGGCTACCCCCAAAATGGGGATTGGGCCTGAGCATATAGATAGATAGATAGGATTTAAAGTTTTGTAGATTGTAAGTTTGTGAAAAGCAACTCGAGGGAAGTGAATTCCAAAGAGTAGTAGTTCTAGGGATAAATGAATTTTGATAAGCAGAAGTTCTGCATTGTGGAGGAGAAAGTGTAAATTCATGGGTGCTCTCAGCTGCCCTAGTTCTACGGGGAAAGATATGGAGAGGCGGCACAATTGAAGCAAGTTCCTCGGAACAATTGCTGTGATAATATCTGTAGAATAATGCAAGGGATGCAACGTTTCTTCGTATGGATAATGTAGGAAGGTCCTGTGTGATTGCAGGGTTATTGATTAATCTAATAGCTTTATTTTGAATTTTGTCCAACTGCCTCAATGCAACCACTCCACTTCCACTCCACAGAGGTGAACAGTAATCCATCTGAGAACGCACATTACTTTTATATATTACGGCCAACTGCTCGTCAGTGAAGAATTCACGAACTCTGTACAGGAGTCCCAGGTTTTTTAGAGGCATTCTTAGCAACTCAAAATTAATTAAAGCAATCGTGCTGACATTTCTATTATTTGGGAAGAGTCCACCAGGTAATAGGTGTGGATATTTACAGCCAGTTTGCTCTAGGTCCTTTTGAGTTACAAAGAGGTCAGGGATCGACATTTTTGTCAAATTCGTTGGCACTACCTATTAGTCCATTGGTGTGCGGTCATTATGGCTTGCGCTATATTGACAACGTTTTGCACATGCCTACATCATTGGCCCGATGAAGCTATATGCGAAACATTATCAATAAAGTTGACGTGCTGTTTTGCCCAAAATCAAAACGGCATACCCAACTCTGCGAAGGATTACCACCATCACTAATATTACTAACATCATCACTACTACTATTATCATAACTACAACTTTTTATTTTTTTATTTTTTTTATTAAGGTGACAGTTACAAAGTGGTGAACAATCTATCTTATTCTAGTTACATTGTAGTTTATCTTATTGTACCAGTACCTCCCTACAATCAACCTAGTTGTTCCCCAATTCGTCCCTCCGCCACGACCATTTCAAAGTCCAAGTCTCTCACTCTTGTCCTCTGTAGCGGGGAGGACCTTGTACCCCTGAGACATAGGAGTGCAGACCTGAGAAGAGAGAAAGAGAGCCGGCATCTCATCCAAGTTATGACTTGGCTTCTATGCTGGCGTTTTTTCTCCGATGTTTGTTCAGCTAATCTGGCATAGAAGACACCTGCAGAAGGTCCCATACCTCCCGACGATGAGAAGACCAGAGGAGTAAAGCTTCCTTGATCCCTGTTCAAAATTCTTTCTTCAAAAAGTTCGTTTTTTCTCACTTTCGTTTCTCAAGTATGCCGCCTTGTGTCCTCGCTCACGATATGTTTGTGCTCTTGGATTGAAGATTCTGATGTCGAAAAAAGCCTGTTGTCCCCTCGTCCAAAAACCTCGAGCACTTACGTCCACTCTTGCTTCATTTGAAGTATTTGCAGTATTGTGGGCCAAGCGCTGTCTGTCCATAGGCAGAAGTTCCAGTTCGATTCTGACATCATGGCACACCTCGTCCAGCATTTGTGCAGTGATGTCTCGTACTTCATCATGCCGGATACAGATGAATCCTCCTTTCTTACAGGTCATACAGTGGTCTGGGTTGTTTATTTCACCGCATGCACATTTCAGCGGCAGGTTCGAAACTGGCCACCCATACCTCAAGGCTACGGCATCATTGAATTCTTGTTTATTTAAGCTGAAGCCTTTCTCCTTTATTGGTAATGATGTGAGCCAATTTGAAGCCCCCGTGTCTTGTGCCATCTCAACTCTCATTTTCAGTTCTTCCATAAATCTGGTCTTAAATTGTTCTAGGCTATGTTTCTGTCTCTCTTCTCTGCTCTTTGTAATTTCCTGTCTTGCATTTCGTTGTTCCTCTTCGTCCACCTCATCATTTTCATTTTGCTCGCGTATTTTTTCTGTCAGAGACGTAGTAAGTTTAAGGGAATTTTGGTACTCATGTAGTGCCGCCTCCACTGGGTTAATGATCCCCATACCTCCGAACCTTGGCGGAAGCGCTAATAGATCTCTTAGCTCTTGCGTGACGCCTTCCATCTCTGTTAAGGCCGGTATGAATGTTCCTCTGATTGCTTCTTCAAGCGGTTGGAGCATCTGTCTAATGCCAGGCACTGTTCTCATAAGAAAGGTCCATCTGTGCTTAACACCATATGTGAAGGCAGTATATGCAGCATGTGGTTCAGATTTCGCAATGTCTGCCAGGGTTTTCACTTCCTTTACCCACTCCGCTACCTTTTTTCGCACATAGTCTCTCTTGCATTCTTCTGTGCCTATTACTGCTCCCAAATGGCGTTGACCCTCCTTTGTAATCTTCACTCCTGTCCCATCAAAAGTCCGCACCGCTTCTTCATACTTGTTTTCTTTCACTATTAGTACAGATTTACTAGCATTCGGATGGTACCCAATGACTTCGCCTACCGATTGTACTCTCCGCCACCATTCTTTGAGATCCCCTATTTTTCCTGCACCTGTGAGGTCATCTGCATACGCCACTTGTTTCACTCGGGTTACCTCATGTTTTATTTTCTGCTGCAGAATTGATAGTGCCAGTGCGTACATTGCCATTGCCACTGGATCTCCTTGCGTTGTTCCTTCATTTGATTTGAGAATTTTATATATACTACAACTGTCACCATCATCTCAATTACTATAATAATCACAGACCTGTTATGCAGTCTTCCTGCTTGTTGAAACTCTTTGAAATTCATATACTGGATATACTTGAGGAAAAAGTTTGTTTAAACCATAAACAATTTGGCTTTAAAAGAGGAGTGTCGACAACTGATGCATGTTTTGTTTTAAAATAATTGATGTTCAATTACTCTCATAAAAATGATTCATAACATTTATTGATCTGTCCAAGGCATTTGATTATGTAAATCATTTTCTATAGGGTGAAAAATTATTGAATAAGGGAGTCCCAGTGGACTTGGTGTACTTTCTTATGCATTACCTCAGAAATCAATTAGCTAATGTGACATGGAAGGGGCACCAGGGATCCTTTTATTATGTGGAGAGGGTAGTAAGGCAGGGAGGAATACTATCCCCCTTTTTATTTAAACTATATTTAGATAATATTTTAGAAGAACTGTCTAATATGAATCAAGGGTGTCAACTGGGAATAACAAAAAATAATATTTTGGCCTATGTCGACGATATAGCTCTTATTGCTCACGAACATGATGATATGGAAAAATTGTATATTAAATTGAAAATTGAATTAGAAAAACATGGTTTGATTATTAATAAAAACAAGACAAAATGCATGAAATTCAAAGGAAAGGAAACCAATCTTCGGGTAATACTATAAAATTACATCATCATGAACTAGAGCTAGTAAAATCATTTAAATATCTGGGCCATGTGATCTCTTCTTCTCTACATGACAATGATGATGTTGATTTAAGGCTGACATTTTTGTATTTAAGTTTTAATACAGTAATTCGAATTTTTTCATATGTTGATAAGAAAACACTTTTATTTTTATACAATGCATATTGTAAGCAGAAGTTCCGGTTCTATTCTGACATCATGGCACACCTCGTCCAGCATTTGTGAAGTGATGTCTCGTACTTCATCATGCCGGATACAGATGAATCCTCCTTTCTTACAAGTCATACAGTGGTCTGAGTTGTTTATTTCACCACATGCACATTTCAGCGGCAGGTTCGAAACTGGCCACCCATAGCTCAAGGCTACAGCATCATTGAATTCTTAGGGCACATACATACACAGGGAATAGGTACAGGGTGAGGGGTGGGAGTCCTGAAGGGGTGGGGGGGGGGGGGGGGAAACAATTTGTTGGACTTAAGATCATAACTATTGCACAAATTCAAACACTTTTCTTAATTACCGTTGAATTCAGGCACTGAAGTTCGTGTGAAGTTTGGTGAAAATCCGTCAAACGGTCTACGAGGAGTTCTCGGACGGACGGACAGACAGACAGACAGACATTTCGGAAAGCATGTACCACTATCCGGGGGGCGATACCACTCTGCTTACGCAGAGCCGACAAAGTGCTCCTCCTCACATGGCGTTTACAGTATATTTATTCTGTCTACTTTTCTATGTATATTTGTATCATTATGGTTCGCGGCCTGAATTACTTAGGGCCATAATGCATTTCATGATAAAGTCGATCTTCACAAAAGGAAAAATAATAAGTCATAAAATGAATAATTGTAGTAGATGGTGAATATATTAATCTGGGCTGTGGTGACATTATTAGTGTGTTTGTTGTGTGTGGCAAATGCAGAAATAGTATGTAGAGTGGGGTGACATCACAAAAGTACATATTGTGAATGGCGATTATGCGAGTGTTTTGGTTTTAATGTGTGCCGACTATAAGAAATGTTTTGGAATGTGTGGTGACTATATGCTGTACTTGATTATGGAGACAATAGGACTTTGTTTTGTTTGAGGTTACTATACGATTTTCTAAATAGTTGTTGTTGTCGTTCCCTAGGCTGCCTGGCCGAACAGCCCCGAGTCCCTAAGGAAGGCCATGGAAATGGTCAGGCTTTCCCACAGAGCTCTCAAGGAGTGTAGATTATGTTGTTGGCATAAGTGATTGTGTGGAATGCAGTCTTCTAGGATGTGTCCAATGGTATGGGGTGCTGCGTTACATCCCGGGCAGGTGTCGTCGACGGAGACATCCAGTCTCTTCTGATAGCTCAGAAGAGCGGGATGGTGCCCACATCACAGCCTGGTCAGGTGGACTCTGTCCTCACGAGACAGGGAGGATTCAGAAGGATGGATATAAGTTTGTGGCAATAGCAAGATATATTGTATAGACTGTGATGACTACAGGAGTATTTCCGTAGGGTTTCAAGACAATAGGAACGATTTTGATATGCATGATTATTATTGGAGAGCTGGGTTTTTCGAGAGGCAATTCTTGACTAATCTTGATTAGAAACTTAACTTTCGACTATCGGCCTAAATCTAATGTGTGAAATTACTGTCAACTATAGTAACTTCTCCCTCTCCTCTTGATTCAGCTGGTCGTCATACACGTCGTGGAGGTCATCATCATCGTCGTCGTCTAGGAAGTAGTCGTCGTCGCTCCAGTGGTTCGTCTCCTCCTTGTGGCACTCGAGCGATATCAAGCTTGGGAACACACTCTCGCACGTAGAACACCTGTTGAAGAGCACAGAACATTGTAATCTTACATGTTTAAGGTGGCGTATATATTACAATCACACAAACATAGCCGTCAAGCAGTATCATACTTATATATGGAAACATGGACATTGCACTTTCTCAGACATCGGAGAACGTATGAAGAAGAGGATGGAATGAAGGGTGATTGATTGGAAGACATAGGTGATGGTCTCTCCTGTGGTTGGTCTTCTACTTGGGAGAAACCAGCAACATCAGACTCGGAAGGGGCCATAATTATATTTATTTATTGTATTTATTGTTACTGGTATGTATATTTGTTTTAGTTTGTTCCCTAGACCTCTGTTAAGCTTAGAAAACATCCCAAACACATTCCCCCATGTTGAGCATCTATGAATTACATACGCATAGTGTGGGGGAACGCAGGTGATGCCGACATGCATGTAAAGGGTTAACATATAATATATACTCATATATGCTGCCAAGGTAGTCTAAGGGTACACATATATTTAATATAAATATACATATAAATATATATAAAATAAATATATATAAATAAATCCTTTCCAGATACAATTATACATATCTTTTGTTTTTTGACTATTATTAAAGGATTATATAGAGATTAGGAAGGATATATGGAAGTCAGAGGGTTAATTGAAATAGTCTTTAACCTTATAATTCCCACAGATATTTCCAAAACTACATACAATCATCTAATGATAGCCAGAATAAACTATCAAACTGTGTCATAATCTTCAAAGGGCTTATAATTCTGTGTATATATGAATAGATGGTGGCACAGATGAATGATAAATAAAGTATGTGTATGCATGAATAAACAGTGGCACAGATGAATAATATATAAAGCCTATATGTATGTGTGAATAAATAGTGGCACAGATAAATAATGAATACAGTTTGTTTATAAATTAATAAATAGGCACAGATGAATAATATATAAAGCCTATGTACAGTATGTATGAATAAATAGTGGCACAGATAAATAATGAATACACTTTGTTTATAAATTAATAAATAGGCACAGATGAATAATAAATAATGCCTATGCACAGTATGTATGAATAAATAGTGACACAGATAAATAATGAATTATTATGTTCCTTCCAACAACCAACTCTACTCCTAAAATCGATTAATAAAATTTACAAACACATACACAAAATACAGTTTGTTTATAAATGAATAAATAGGCACAGATGAATAATAAATAAAGCCTGTGTATGTATGAGTAGGTGGTGGCACAGGAAAATAAATAGCTTTTGCATGCATTAAGGGGGGATGGTTCACTTTTTGGCTGATTTTTGCATGTAATCATTATGTTTCTAGTTTCCTCCCTAGACCTTCATCAAATTTAATAAAACATCCATTAGATCCCCCTTCTATATTAATTTGTACATTTTTCGGTAGAAAAATATCCCGGCCGAAGGCTGATTCTTCCAACATTACAGGCTCACTATCGTTCGCCAGGGAAAATATAGACACCTAAATAGCACGAAAGGTTTAAATATTGACGAAGAAATGGGGCGAAAGGTCTTAAAATTGACTAACTAATGGGGCAGACATCTTAATATTTGAAAACTAATGGGGCTAAATATGAAGGAGAAAGTTGTCCAGAAAACCGGCCCATGTCTCCTTAATAGATGGTGGCAAAAGTAAATGAACTCACGTCCACTCACCAATTATCTGCAATCTCCCTCTCTCTTTGCCGCAATGTTGCATCTTTCTCACTCTTCTACCGCTATTACAATAAGCAATGTTCCACAGAGCTCTGTCAGTGTACACCACCCCCTTTTCGTAGAGCACGTAGCACCCATCTCGCAACACAATCCCACCCCTACTCTCCAACTCAAGAGTGAAACGATGTTCTCAATCTGTCTTCTATTCGACAGCTGAACTCTGGAACTCTCTCCCAGAATCAGTTTTTCCTCCATCCTATGACTGATCTTGCTTCAAACTCCGTGTGTCCAGGCATTTTGGCTCGAACGTCCCTTGATTTCGGCCCTTTCACTCTTTCAACTCTGGGGGAGGCACTCGTCACAGGCAGTTCTGCCTTTTGTCTCCCTCATGCACGAAAAAAATAAATAAAAAAAAAATAAATAAAAAAAATATATAAATATATATACCGGTATATATATATATGGATTTCTAGACACAATACTCCAACCTACCCATAGTGCCTCTTCCTGGTTTGGTGGTCTGCTAGGAGTCGGGTGGTGGTGAAGGCTCGGTCACACACATTACAGGTCAGCGCCTCATCATCTGTTACGGGAAGACAGTTTAGTTACCCAGCCTTATTTTATTAACCCCTTCTGTACCGGCGACATCTTTTTCATTTTATGTTGATTACTATTAGACGATTGTATTCAGCTTAAAAAGGGCCTCCTGTAATTAACAGACTTTGAACTATTTCACTTTACCCTTTTTACAAGCATAGATCCTTCTTAACCCGCTGAGCCCCAGCTAGTTATTAATAAATGTACCACCAGGGCCCAGAGGGTTGAAAAAAAATTTTTTGTCCAGAAACAATAGCGAATGGGTTAGGAATGAAGGAAAAACCACGAAAAACCGATCAAAAAGCTCAAAAAATGGTCCTACAGAGCCCCCGAAAACGGATTTTACAAGGGTAAAAAATTGAAGGCAATTTCCCCCATAAAAATGTTTTTGCATGCTCACGCGGTTGGAGATTGAGAGTTTTCAACCATCGGCATGGTTGCGTGGGATACTTACACAGTTCCCATACAAATCTGAGCCCTCTAGGTGCCATAGGACCGAAGATATTAACCAGGACGCAACCATTGCGTCGCTGGGTTCTGGTGATCGAACATTGCAGACGCAACACGTGAGACGCTGGGATCCAGCGGGTTAAACTGCGCAAGTGTCTAAATATAGCAAAAATAAAATTAAAAAGACGTCTTCGGTACAGAAGGGGTTAATATTAGGATTTGTATACTTTTGGGAGTGAAAAATATGAATATAAATACCATATGAGGAGGAGCACTTTATTGACAACGTTTCGCAGATAGCTTGTGACCTTACCTTTTGATACCTTTTGATGTGTTCGCCACTCTTCTAGAGGCACCAAGGAGCGCATCGCCCCTTGCTATGGGTGGTGATTTGGTGCAGTAGACTGTTTGAAGCGACAGCTTGCTCCCTTGCGAGTATGGGCTCGTCTGGCACTTTTTGCAGTTCTACATCGAGGGCTCTCTTGAAGTTGTCTAACGAGACGTTCCTCATGTCTCTTACTCGCCGTGGGAGTTTGTTGAAGAGACGTGGGCCTCTGTGTGATAACCAGCCCTCTCGCAGAGAGCCCATAGCACCCCTGTTATTCATCTGGGGGATTTCACATTCCCAGCCTCTCCTATCACTGAATTTCATGACTATCTGAGTATGTAGGTTTGGTACTAAACCCTCTGCAGTTTTCCATGTGTATATTATTAGGTAACGTTCTCTTTTATGTTCCAGTAAGTACAGATTCAGTGCTCTTAAACGCTCCCAATAGTGTAGCTGTTTTATCGAACTTATATGCGAAGTGAAATTTCTTTGTACACTCTCTAAGTCATTTATTTCACCTACTTTGTATGGGGATGTTAATACACTACAGTATTCAAGCCGCGGTAGCACTAGAGATTTGAAGAGCGTTATCATAGGTAATTCACCACGTGTTTTAAATGTACGCAGAATCCAACCCGTTAGACGTTTCGCAGCCCCAACTTTGACCTGGTTATGTACTTTGAAACCCATATTTTCAGACATTAATACCCCAAGGTCTTTCACACTGTCTTTCTGTTCTATTATGTGGTTAGATTCTGTTAAGTCATTTGTAATTTCTTTAACACCATTATTATCTCTGTACCGTATTAATTGGAATTTTTCTTCATTGAATTGCATGTTGTTTTCCCTGGTCCACTGGAACACTACATTCATGTCTTCCTGCAGTCGGTCCGTGTCCTCTTGAGTGTTTACTATCTTGCTTAATTTTGTGTCATCAGCAAAAGACGACACTGTACTGTGTCTGGTGTTGGTATCTATGTCGCAAATTAGTATGAGGAACAGAAGGGGCGCTAGCACTGTTCCTTGGGGCACTGAGCTTTTGACATCCGAAGGGTCAGATGTGACTTGGTTTACTGCTACTGATTGTTTTCGGTTTACGAGGAAATTGTATATCCACCGTCCGATTTTCCCCGTTATACCTTTTGCTTTTAGTTTGTGGCCTATTATACCATGGTCACATTTATCAAATGCCTTAGCAAAATCGGTGTAAATGACATCCACGTTTTTCTTTTCTTCTAGCGCTTTAGGAATTTTGTCATAGTGTTCCAAAAGTTGTGAGAGACATGATCTTCCCGCTCTGAACCCATGTTGACCAGTGTTGTGTAGTTCATTTGCCTCCATGAATGTTGAGATTTTGCTTCGCAGGACTCACTCGAAAACTTTAATGATGTAGGAGGTTAGGGCTACCGGGTGGTAGTTTTTTGGTAGTGCTTTACTCCTTCCTTTATGCAGTGGGGCAATTATTGCGTTTTTCAAGCTATCTGGTATTTCACCAGTGTCTAGACTCCTTCTCCACATTATATCCAGGGGTTTTGAGAGGTTTTCCTTACATTTCTTCATTAGGATCGAATTCCATGAGTCCGGGCCTGGTGCCGAGTGTGATGGCATGTTGGAAATGGCCTCTTCTATGTCTTTTGGGCCGAAATCAATATCCAGCATCTGGGGGGTTTCCGTGGGTGAGGTTTCCATGAAAAATATATTTTGGTCTCTGATGACTTTTGTTTCATCAGGCTCACTGAATGCCATTTCATACTGCCTGCGTAAGAGTTCGCTCATTTCCTTTTTGTCCTCTGTGAAAGAGCCGTCCCCTTTGCTTAGTGGGCCGATGGTTGATGCTGTTTTAGCCTTTTGTTTGGCGTATGAAAAGAAGTATTTGGAATTTTCCTTTATACCTGCAATAGCTTTCCTCTCCTCTTCCATATGTTGTAGTTCATATGATATTCTTAGCCTTTGTTCAATTTCCACAACTTTTCTATCTATTTCGGCCTTTTGCCTATCCTGTAGATTGTGTTACGACTGGGGTTTAAATATATCAGGGCTCTTATTCATTGGACTAGTAATGGCATAAATGCTACAACGGAAAGCGCTAGCTCCAACCTCTGATGTATATTCCCAGTGAACAAAGAACACAAATACTCTACAGAGTTCTATATGCAATAATAGGCTATCAAACTCTCAATAAATGTGCATCTACTCTAGGCTTAATGTTATGTGAAAACAGCCTATTACTACCTATAACCGAAGGTGCTTGGTTATGGTATGCAAAGTAAGGTGGTAAGAGAAGTTACAGCTTACGTTACTTTAATTAATAAATGTCAGGCACTCCTGCATGAAAGAAAGTGCACTAAAGTCCTTCAACACTAACAAGGAATCTTCTTTAACCCTTATTTAGCGGCGAGCAACATAAGTCGAGTTAAATAAAGCTGGACTATGTGGCGGCGCTCGACATAACTCGAGTGGCAATTTCAGCACGTAATGTGGCTGAGAGAGAGAGACAAGTGGTGGCAGGAGACTAGCGAGCGTATGACTGCTCCAGACCACCGCGGCGAACGTACTGACACAAATCTCAGCTCCCTCCTCCCTCTCTCACTCGCTACATACTCAATTATGTACTGAAAGTACCGAATTACCTGCTTTTTGCACTCGCGTTGCACGGTTATTGCAAGAAAACTATCCATCATACAAGGATCGTTATGGTGTCATTCGAAAGCTCTGTTTATGCCCTTTCGGGGATAGGTACTTGTTTTACGTTCTGGGTCTTATTTAGGCATGAAAATGATCACGTAAACAGCCCTATTTTGGCTAAAAACACCCCGCTGTGCGGTACACATAAATAAACCGCATAGGCCGCTCGTAAGGTGTTAAATGTTAGATGCTATAAAGATGCTCGTATCGGAAATGGAACCCAAAAAGGCAGGCAGCGGAACAATGCTCGTGCAGGCTATGCACACAAAAAGGCAGAATATATATATAATGCCGTCGGAGCCAAGAATATCCTAAACACAACAATAATAATAATCGCCACGACAATGCAGTATTCCTATCAACAAAAGAGCCTAAGTCGTTTGTGTCTCAATACATCAAACTAGGCTGCGAAATGCTTGTGTAATCATAAACGGGTATGCATAAAAAGAGTAATTAGGTTAATATACTTAACACCTTACGAGCGGCCTATGCGGTTTATTTATGTGTACCGCCCAGCGGGGTGTTTTTAGCCAAAATAGGGCTGTTTACGTGATCATTTTCATGCCTAAATAAGACCCAGAACGTAAAACAAGTATCTATCCCTGAAAGGGCATAAACAGAGCTTTCGAATGACACCATAACGATCCTTGTATGATGGATAGTTTTCTTGCAATAACCGTGCAACGCGAGTGCAAAAAGCAGGTAATTCGGTACTTTCGGTACATAATTGAGTATGTAGCGAGTGAGAGAGGGAGGAGGGCGCTGAGATTTGTGTCAGTAGGTTCGCCGCGGTGGTCTGGAGCAGTCATACGCTCGCTAGTCTCCTGCCACCACTTGTCTCTCTCTCTCAGCCACATTACGTGCTGAAATTGCCACTCGACCTATGTCGAGCGCCGCCACATAGTCCAGCTTTATTTAACTCGACTTAAGTGGTGAGCCGCTTTTTAAGGGTTAATGTCTACTATGATTGATAAAGTCTAGCTAGAGTCAATGATACGAGATACTGGTGCGCATGGCATGCCGCATAGCCTAGTGCAAATCTCAAGTCTGTGCGTCAAATATTACGTTATAATGAAGGGTAGCTCTCTTGAGAAACCTTAATACCGAAGTATTAAGCGTTCTCCTGGCGTACCTCAAAGACAAACAATCGAGACTAGAACAGTGCAGAATGGTATAGGCAAAAAGCCCTCATTCGTGCATGCTCTATTCTCAATGGCACACAGACTAGAATTTACTCAATCAACTCCAGTTCTCAGGTATGTCGTGCAGCTTTTAACTAAAGCCAGCACTCATAGGAAACAATACCTTATAATATCAGACTCCTAGTCTAGCATTATCTAATCCAGCAGAACACTAATAATTAAAGGATGCAGTACTTAAACAATATAAATGCCAACCAATGCTTCGTGATCCACTTATCTTAACAACTAACATACATGGGTTATATCAGACCTTAACGCACAATACAACTGGCCAGCATGAAGCTGATTTTGCAGAGTTAACCAGAGGGGATATAATGTTAATAAAAGGTGGTGAAAGATATCGAAAATGAGAGAGATAGGCAGAGGAAAAGATTCTCAGGTACAGAGCAGGTGACAGGTAGCAAGGGAAAAAAGATGGGTGCGTTCTAGAAACCAGATCTGAGGGAGAGAGTGGCGAGGAACTGTATATATACTCGCACCAGCTCGAGCCGCGTGGGAAAAAAGCGGTTACAAGTCCTCTAGCCACTACCAAAGTAGCTAGCAAAACATTACGTCACCAAGCATGGTAAAGAACTCCCTCAACCAATCCCCACGAGGCCAGCCAGCTGTGACGTCATCGAGCGGGGCAAAAACACTACGCGCCCCCTCTCACTCTGTTCTACTCTCTCTCTCTCCCTGATCTTATCATTACTAGTTAAGGATAAAACATATACTTTACAATTAAATATATAAAACCTTGACATGGGCGAAAACAAAGAGCCTTTCTGGACTGCCCATGACACAAGCTTTCATATGAAATAAAGCACATTCTAATACACAAACTGTAGCCCCATCCACTGCCCTGGCGATCCTAGCGAGTCACTGTAGGACAAGCCATGCGGTTCTAACGGAGTGGTTAACGTCACACCCCCCCCAAGATTTTTCTCAGAGGCCCCAAGGCTCACAAAAATCTGATGGTTAGAACCCATGCTATATCTCCACTTCCCATCACCCAGCAGCAGTAAAATATCTGGCACAGTTCTTCAACAAAACATTGTTCAAAATTATAACCCTCCCCAACACCATAGGTTAAATTATATGTAGTTATGCTCCTCAAGAGCGAGCTTCTCTAGCCCAGCATTCTGAGAGGAGTGCAACTCAGAATTACTGCTATAACATACTAAAACAAATCAACTATCAAAGAAAGAGTTTTTATTTGATTTTTTTATGTGTATAATTTGTTTATTTCGGCTGCACTATAGGGGCAAGCCTAGTTTTTTCTTCTATACCAAACGCTCAACTCCTGCTTTACGACCCAATACGCTGGGCTACAACCGCGAGCCAACAAGCACCAGCGCAAAATACTATTCAAACTAAAGCAGGAGTGTGTCAATCTACCCAGGATCATATACCCTTGAACGACCATCTGCAACCACGTTGTCACAACCGGCAATATGGCGTATGTCCAGGTTATATACCAATAACCTTAGTGACCACCTGGTCAGCCTCATATTCCGATTGTGAAACTGGTCCAAGAACTTGAGAGGGTGATGATCTGGGTAAACTACAACGACCGGACCATAGGCTGGAACACAGACCTCGAAATGCCTCAGAGCAAGTACAACCGCCAGCAGCTCCTCCTTGACAACAGAGCAGCTCCCCTGTGCCAAATTGTACTTCTCCGAGCAGAAACTAACAGGATGCTCCAGCCCATCATCGTCCTTTTCCACAAGGACGGCACCAGCCCCCACACCACTAGCCTCCGTTGCTAGTTGGAAAGGTAGGCTAAAGGCAGGGGCCCTGAGGATCGGGTGAGTGCACAACAGGTGTTTTACTTCTCTAAACACCTTCTCACACTCAGGCGCCCATTTGAACTTCTTATCCTTCCAGTTATCCTCCACCTGAGCTTGACTGTCCCATTCTCCTTCTCCACCTTGACTGCTAAACGTCATCACAGGCACAGTGAGAGGCTCAGGGGGTGCCTCCCATACTCCTTCATGGGATTAACATGACATAACTGATTGTGCTTCCGCCTGTCTGGAGTGGCTACCAAGTAAACCAGGTCCGATAGCTCCTCCACCACCCTATAAGGACCAGCGTACTTCGCGGATAAGGGGTGACCTACAAGGGGCAGTAGAATCAACACCTCCTGACCCACGTGAAACTCCCTGAGTTCAACCTTGAGGTCGTACCTGTCCTTTCTGAGGGCCCGAGAGCTAGTCAAATTACGGCCAGCCAACTCCAGACTGCGCAACATCCATTCTCGACTGTTGAGGACACACTTGAGCATAGAACAAGGTTTTTCTGCACCCTCCCATACTTCTTCAACCATATGGAGAGGCCCTCTAACACGGTGGCCAAAGACGAGCTCATTAGGGCTGAATCCCAAACTCTCCCCAGGTACCTCCCACACAGCAAACAAAACACATGGCAGGCCAAGATCCCAATCCCTCCCACTCTCAAAGCAACAACAACGAAGCACAGATTTCAAGGCTGGGTGCCATCGCTCTAACACACCCTGGCTCTCCGGATGATACGCAGATGACACAACCCCAACAATCCCATGCTGCGGCATTGCTTGTACAAAGAGGCTAGAAGTGAAGTTGGGTCCCTGGACTGACTGAAGCCCCTGCGGGTAACCATACCGGGAAAAATACACTAGCAAGCTTCGGACCACCGTCTTCGCCGACCCATTTCTCATAGGGTACGCGTCAGGGTACCTTGTTGCTACATCTCCCGACTGTGCATCACTGTCCTCCTTCAACTCTTTCGTCTTTTTAAGCCCATCCTCTGCCTTTTCCACAACAGTTACTGGGTCTTCTTCAGACTCGAAATGTGGTCCTAATAATGAGTCCCCGAGAAGGTCCGTTGACACTAAACTCTCAACCGCATCAACTTTCAACCCCTTCTCGGTACCCTTCCTCCGCTGATCTAAAGATTGTTGACCAGAATGTGACTCCCTGGATGCAGAACCTCCGGTGACAACACACGCCATAGGCTGCACCGGACACTTCTCAACCCACTCCTGCTCCTCCCTACTCACGTCGGCCGGCTTCTCGGCAACGACCAAGGGTGGAGCCTCAGAAGTAGGTCCCGCAAAGTCGTTGCCGAGAAGGAGGTCGACGCCCCCAACAGGTAACTTCTCCACAATTCCTACATCCAGGTCCCGAGTCACACCATCAACTTCCACCTTCATTCTTACAAGCGGGTATGACCTTGTCGCATTAACTCCCTGAACCACAACCACCCGCGCCGTATTGACAGGTTTACCAGTGAAATTTCTCAACAGTGTTTGCGATGCCCCAGTGTCACGCAAAATTCTCACATCATGTCTTCTACCCACCCACTCCACACAACCGAGTCCCCTGTGGTCACTAAAGGCATCACGGACAGGGAATAAGCCTTCCGGATCCTTCTGCACTGGCAGTGTATTTACCTCGGAAGAAATGCCTCTAACAAACTCCGATGTCCTCTTGAACACTCCAATGCCGTGAGCAAAAGACACGGCTGCCGGAGGAGGTCGACTAGGGCACTCATTTGCCTTATGACCCTCCTGGTGGCAACTAAAACACATAAATTTCGGTTTCGGCTTATACTGTGATGTAAAAGGCCTCTGACTTTTCACATACGGTGTGGTGTAAGGTTTGGATTCAGTTTTAGTTTCATGGCTCTTCTGTTTAAATGTGTCATTGTTACGGGGAGGGGGAGGATAACGGTCCTTAGCACTTACATCGTACTTCTGTGAGGACCCGCAACCCCGAATCAACGACAGCCGTCGATCAGCCATTTCTGCTGCTTCGACTAAATTCTTGGGTTTTTCTCCTTCAAGTTCAAAGTTAGATCACCGCCCGTGCTCTTAAAAAACTGCTCCAACATCATTAACTGCTTAATTTCATCATATGTTGTGACCTTCTCAGATCGGAGCCAGTTCCCCATAGCATCGGACAAGTCCCGGGCGTGTTCCAAAAAGGTGCTATCTCTTCCCTTAGTTACACCCCGGAACTTCAAACGGTACGTTTCTGGTTGCAGTTCGTAAGCCCTCAGGACAGCCTCCTTGAGATCCTCGTACACAATACATAACTCCAAAGGTAATGCATCGTAGGCTTTAAGACCCTTGCCTATTAATCTAGAGGATACAAGTGCTGCCCATTTATTCTCTGGCCACTGGTGTTCCTGGCACTTCTCAAAGCGTGTGAAAAATTCTGTTACACCACTCTCATCAAACACCGGAACCAGTTTCAATAAGTGCGAGAGAGACTGCTCATGAACACGGTTACCAGTCCCAAGTCGCTGGCCCGTTGCCTCTACTCGCGACTTCTCTACGTCCATGTCTGCACAGTACCTAGTCGACTCTAAGTCAGCTTGGATTTTTGCTAGCTCTATGTGCTGGTGACTTTTTCTCTCTTCTATCTTGGCTCTCTCTTCTATCTTGGCTAATTCTATTTGCTGCTGAAGCTGAAGCTGAAGCTCAGATGCCCTGATAGCCTTTCTCTCTTCGATCTTAGCTAATTCTGTTTGCTGCTGGATCTTAGCTAATTCGAGCTGAAGCAATAATTCGGGAGTTAACCCTTGAGGAGGTGAAGGTGCTATAATGTTTGAAATTACCGGTGGTCCCCCCAGGGGCAACCCACCCTGCCAGTCACCACCCAACTGCCGAAGCGTGCTCGAGGTCGGCAAACCACTGGGATGGCTGGGAGTCGAGTGTAGGGGAAGCATGGCCGAAGGGCTCTGAGCACTCAACCCATCTCGCTCACCAGTCACCCTGCCCAGTACACACGTTATCAAGTTATCCCTGGTCATGCTGCTAGTACCCGCATGACCGATAGCTGTGGCCAGGCATTGAAGACCGTACCGATTCACACCCTCCAACCGCTCGGCAGTAACAGGCCATTGCAAAAATATCCTAGCATCCTCCTCACAGTTCACCCGATTAACCCTTTCATCATGCTGCTGTTCCTCAGTTTCGACATTACGTACTGTGTCTCCATTCTCCTCTGACCCGGTAGAAGACATGATGCTCACAAACATTTCTCACCACAATATTCAGAAAAGAAGTACCCCAAACTCTTATACCTCAATATACACACAAAAATTCTCGGAAATACTCAAGGGCTATACTATGTTGCAAAAAAAAAAAATATTCCTGCTGATCCCCGCAAAATATTCTCCAAAACAACAAATGTTCCCTGCTAATAAATGTAGGTTCACCAAATCCTAGGTAAGGTCGCCATTTGTTACGACTGGGGTTTAAATATATCAGGGCTCTTATTCATTGGACTAGTAATGGCATAAATGCTACAACGGAAAGCGCTAGCTCCAACCTCTGATGTATATTCCCAGTGAACAAAGAACACAAATACTCTACAGAGTTCTATATGCAATAATAGGCTATCAAACTCTCAATAAATGTGCGTCTACTCTAGGCTTAATGTTATGTGAAAACAGCCTATTACTACTTATAACCGAAGGTGCTTGGTTATGGTATGCAAAGTAAGGTGGTAAGAGAAGTTACAGCTTACGTTACTTTAATTAATAAATGTCAGGCACTCCTGCATGAAAGAAAGTGCACTAAAGTCCTTCAACACTAACAAGGAATCTTCTTTAAATGTTAGATGCTATAAAGATGCTCGTATCGGAAATGGAACCCAAAAAGGCAGGCAGCGGAACAATGCTCGTGCAGGCTATGCACACAAAAAGGCAGAATATATATAATGCCGTCGGAGCCAAGAATATCCTAAACACAACAACAATAATAATAATCGCCACGACAATGCAGTATTCCTATCAACAAAAAGAGCCTAAGTCGTTTGTGTCTCAATACATCAAACTAGGCTGCGAAATGCTTGTGTAATCATAAACGGGTATGCATAAAAAGAGTAATTAGGTTAATATACTTAATGTCTACTGTGACTGATAAAGTCTAGCTAGAGTCAATGATACGAGATACTGGTGCGCATGGCATGCCGCATAGCCTAGTGCAAATCTCAAGTCTGTGCGTCAAATATTACGTTATAATGAAGGGTAGCTCTCTTGAGAAACCTTAATACCGAAGTATTAAGCGTTCTCCTGGCGTACCTCAGAGACAAACAATCGAGACTAGAACAGTGCAGAATGGTATAGGCAAAAAGCCCTCATTCGTGCATGCTCTATTCTCAATGGCACACAGACTAGAATTTACTCAATCAACTCCAGTTCTCAGGTATGTCGTGCAGCTTTTAACTAAAGCCAGCACTCATAGGAAACAATACCTTATAATATCAGACTCCTAGTCTAGCATTATCTAATCCAGCAGAACACTAATAATTAAAGGATGCAGTACTTAAACAATATAAATGCCAACCAATGCTTCGTGATCCACTTATCTTAACAACTAACATACATGGGTTATATCAGACCTTAACGCACAATACAACTGGCCAGCATGAAGCTGATTTTGCAGAGTTAACCAGAGGGGATATAATGTTAATAAAAGGTGGTGAAAGATATGGAAAATGAGAGAGATAGGCAGAGGAAAAGATTCTCAGGTACAGAGCAGGTGACAGGTAGCAAGGGAAAAAAGATGGGTGCGTTCTAGAAACCAGATCTGAGGGAGAGAGTGGCGAGGAACTGTATATATACTCGCACCAGCTCGAGCCGCGTGGGAAAAAAGCGGTTACAAGTCCTCTAGCCACTACCAAAGTAGCTAGCAAAATATTACGTCACCAAGCATGGTAAAGAACTCCCTCAACCAATCCCCACGAGGCCAGCCAGCTGTGACGTCATCGAGCGGGGCAAAAACACTAAGCGCCCCCTCTCACTCTGTTCTACTCTCTCTCTCTCCCTGATCTTATAATTACTAGTTAAGGATAAAACATATACTTTACAATTAAATATATAAAACCTTTACATGGGCGAAAACAAAGAGCCTTTCTGGACTGCCCATGACACAAGCTTTCATATGAAATAAAGCACATTCTAATACACAAACTGTAGCCCCATCCACTGCCCTGGCGATCCTAGCGAGTCACTGTAGGACAAGCCATGCGGTTCTAACGGAGTGGTTAACGTCACAATTGGTATGTGTGCGTCTTTGTGTGAGTAATTTTCTTCTTCTGTACAGCCTCCTCCTTTCCCGATCTTGTTTGCTTCTTCGTCTTGTTTGTCTTGCAGGTATATGGTGGCTACAGATTTGGGTCATGGTTTCTGTTATTAGGACTAGACATTCTGCTGGTGTCAGGTTATTCAATAAATCTTCCCAGTCTACTTCCTCCATTTCTTGATTTACCTCTTGCCACCTAATGTTTTTGTTATTGAAGTTAAATTTACTGAAGGGGCCGGTTTTTGTTCTCGATTCTGAGGTTGTCTGTACACTTGCTAAGGTTGTTTTGATCTCAATTAATTTATGATCTGAGTATGTTGTGTCTGATATGTTAATGCTGTGTACTAGAGAGTCATTGTTAGTGAAGACCAGGTCTAAGATATTGTTTTCCCGTGTGGGTTCAGCAATATGCTGGGTAAGACTAAACAAATCGCAAAGTTCAAAAAGCTCTCTCGTATTTGTATTTGTTTCTCCGGTGTTATTTGCCACTACCTGGTTTTCTAGTTGTCTCCATTTAATGATTGGTAGGTTAAATTCACCTAGCCATATAATGTTTGGTGTTGGGTTCCCCAGGGTTTCCACTTCTGAATTTATTTTGTTGAGCTGGGTTTTGAATTATTCTAGGGATGAGTCTGGAGGCCTGTATGTAACAATAACTGATAAATTTAGGGATTCTATT
The DNA here is from genome assembly GCA_032716605.1 of Paralithodes platypus. Taxonomy (NCBI): domain Eukaryota; kingdom Metazoa; phylum Arthropoda; class Malacostraca; order Decapoda; family Lithodidae; genus Paralithodes; species Paralithodes platypus. Next base: position 1,482,504 of record CM064559.1, read on the forward strand.
TTAACTCCAAGTATTTCCGCCACTTCATTACTGTTATTTAGGAATTCAGTACATATAAGTGAGTCATGAATGTACAAGGCTACACCTCCATGTGATCTATGCGTTCTATCCGCCATATGTAGGTTGTAACCAGGAATCCATACCTCACTATCCTCCTGATCTTTAATGCGAGTTTCTGTAAGAGCCGCAAATATAGCGTTTCCTTCTTCTAACAGGCCCCTAATAAATGGTACTTTGTTCGTGGTTCTATTTTTTTAGGCCTTGGATATTTGCAAACAAGACTGGGGAGGGGGGGGGATTGTTTGGAGTACTATGTGCACCTAATAGTCTTCGGGATGTATTGGCCACTCTTGGGAGGCCAGGAGGTGCTCGAGGTGTTCTATGTGCTCTTCCATCTCCCTCAGTCTCTTCATCTTCATCTGCCATTTCCCTTCTTGTCTTTTTCCTCTGTCTCGTCCTCGCATAGCTAGAGAGTTTTTTTGGCTACCATTCGTGTTAGGTCTAGCATATATCCAAGTCCCTTTAATATGAAAAGCTGGGCATTTCATATTGTAGCAGGTCTTTTTCTCAAGTGATGTCTTGCAAAGGGATGGGTGGTGGTATTTTCAGATTTCACCAAATCTACATTTTCCATGCCTGGTTAGGTTGTTGCAAATTTTGGGATGAGCAAATCTACATGACTTCCCATTATATTCGCCCTTTTGACCAAAGTAGCACCTTCTTTCCAGATAATATCTGCACACTGGTGTACACAACTCCAGTAGGTGTGGCTGGGGCTGAGAGGGGTTATGTGGTGAGCTAAGTGTGGTTGTGGGTGATAGTGGGCTTGGTGTATGGGTGGGTGAGGCCTGCAGGAGGGTGGAGTTACGGTTTGGTTGTAGGTGGGCAGGTGGCAGTGGTGAGTGGGGAGACGATGTGGAAGGGGAGCCTGATATGGAGGCTTGTTGCATACTACGTTCATCCTGCAAATGTATTTGATCAACAGCAGTAGGGTGGTCAATGGCCATAGATGGGATTAATGTGGGGTTTTTCTACGTCTGGGGAGGTTGTGGGGAGATGTGCGGCAGGGTTTATGGATTTGTAGGGTGCGAAATTAGGTTGGTGTTCGGCAGGCGATGTGTGTTGATGTGCAGGAGGCAATGTGGGCTTTTCCATGGGAAGGTGTGCGTGTACAAAGGAGTACAAAGGTAATCAAGCAACAACAGGTCTAGTGACCCTTCTAGGCTGCTTGTCCTCCAAAACACTGAAGATCAAGTATCCAAACAGAGGTTTAGAGTGGGTAAGGGAACATTGGAAAGGGAACTACTGCCCTGGAACTAATGTCCGTGGCAGGATTAGGAAGTTAGTAGGGGACAGATGGGTTAGTAACTGAGGGGAGGATAAAATAAAGTTATTCATTTACAAATGCAGTCAGTCGCGGGTTTGATGCGAGATATTTGTCGAGGCGAAGTTAAATGAATCAACGGTGCTGCAGTCTATAACATCTCGGGGAAGCCCATTCCATAAGTTGACAACTCGATTGAAGAAGACATTTTTAGCTTCGTGTGATTTAAAAGATTTACCAATAATTTTGCACCCGTTTCCCCGCGTGTAATTAGATTGGTCGATAGTGAAGTACTTACTACAGTTCATATTGTCGATGCCTTTGATGATTTTGAACACTTGAATTAAGTCACCTCTTAATCTGCGCTGGGTTAAAGGAAATAGATTTAATTCTCTAAGACACTCCTCGTATGGTTTGTTCATTAGGCTAGGTATCATTTTGGTAACTCTACGTTTAACTCGTTCTAGCTTGTCTATATCTTTTTGGTAATAAGGGCACCAGGATTGAATGCAGTATTCCAGAAGAGGGCGGACTAAGGAATTGTAAAGGGTTAGGATAAAGTCTTTGGATTTATGCTCAAATGACCTGCCTATCAAGCCAATTATATTGTTTGCCTTCTTAACAACTTCTGAACATTGTTGACTCGGTTTTAGGTTACTCGATAATGTTACTCCCAGATCGGTTTCTCTGTTTACATTCTTAAGCTGAGTGCCATTCATCGAATAGTTTGCTTTCTCATTTTGGTATCCTATATGTAGTACCTTACATTTATCCACATTGAAACTCATTTGCCAAATTTGGGCCCAACATGACAACTTATCTAGATTGTGTTGCATATCGTCAACTTGTTCTTTTGAGAGTACACTATTTGCAATTTTTGTATTGTCAGCAAATTTTGAGATAAAAACAGGTGAGACCCTATCTATGTCGTTGATGTAAATTAGAAAGAGAATTGGTCCTAGTAACGATCCCTGGGGTACCCCGCTACTTACATTGGTCCATTTAGATGCCTTACCGTTTATGACTACTCCTTGCTTTCTGTCGCTGAGCCAATTTTCTATCCATTTCAACATTTCAACTTGTATTCCATGCGCTTTTAGTTTTAGCAGTAATCATTTGTGGGGAACTTTGTCAAAGGCCTTTTGAAAATCAAGGTATATAATATCTACAGCTTTACTCTCATCGTAGAGGTTGAGGATATCGTGGAAGAAGTCTAAGAGGTTTGTTAAACAGGAACGTTTTTTACGAAAGCCGTGTTGAGTATCTTTAAGTATGTTATTTTCCTCTAAGTGATTTACGATTCTGTCTCTTATGAGTGTTTCTAGCATTTTACATACAAATGAGGTTAAGCTAATTGGACGATAGTTACTGGGTAGGGATTTGCTGCCTTTTTTTAATATCGGTGTTACGTTGGTTAGCTTCCACTGATCAGGCATAGTTCCAGACTGCAAGGATTTATTGAATAGCAATGTCAGTGGTTTAGAGAGCTCATCCTTAGCTTCCTTTAGGACTCTAGGTGAGATTGTATCAGGTCCAGGCGTTTTATTTACCTTGAGGTTATCTAAACAATTCAATACTTCTCTCTCTGTAACGGTGATATTGCTTAGAACATCTGAATTATCAATCTGAATCGGCGATGGTGTAGGGATATCACTGAGGTCTTCCGTTGTAAAAACTGATGCAAAGAAGGTATTGAGGGCATTACTCATTTGTACTTCGTCTTTGGTGTATTCTCCATTTTCATCGACTAACGGTGCTACAGTTGAAGTAACTACTCTCTTCTTTCTGATATAACTATAGAATTCTTTTGGGTTTGTGTTACTTTGATTCGCAACATGTAACGTGTGTAGGTTGTGATACTGTTATGGGCCCTGAGGCCCCAATAGTTCCCCATTTCCTGTGAAAAGTAGCTATGTCTTGGCTATATTTCGGTCTATCTTGTACTTCTGTATTTTCTACAGTCTGTATGACTTGCCATGTGATATCGAAACAATTATCGCAGAAATGGAGGTTCTTCCCTCTTGTATTGTATGCCTCATTTATTGATATCAATCCTATGCAAACCCAGTGGTATGGTTTCTTGCATATCTGACATGCTGTGCCTTTATCCGCGTGTATATTCATCTTACAGGTGTCTCTGGTAGAAATGTTTTCTTTATTTTTGTTTTCTTTCTTTCTTTCTTTCTTTATTTATTTATTTATTTATTTATTTATTTCCACCCGACCTTACATAGGGGAGAGAGAGAGAGAGAAGGGGGTGGGGCGTGGAGGACAAGGAGAGGGGGAGAGGGGCGTGGAGGACAAGGAGGTGTTTGTTACGCGGTTTGTGGGGAGGGGGGGGGGGGGGGGGGTTAGTGCCACTCGTTTACACTCGTTTTGGTTTAAACTTTAAATAACTTTAAGTAACACTTTCAATAATGATCTTATGAAACAGAATTTTCACTGCGCTAACCACTTTTCCCGTTTTTGGTCGGCTGCTTAGCGTAATATACGGCACTCTAGGAAAATAACGAACTTTCCAGGCTACCTAATTATATATTATCTATTTTAATTGTCATGTTTTACCTATCAACTTGATTCAACACTGCACAGGTTCGAATAATCACCACATTAGGTTGCGTGGGAGATCTTTCTCCAATAACGTCACTACTATCTTGCGATATGGTCGAGAAATAATCTGCACTGATTTAATTTGTTTACCTATTATTTTTATCTGTTTGCTATTATTTACGATATTTGTTTTATCGGTACCCTTTCCTGTCGAGGTTAAGTTTCGTTTCGCTTTTGGTAAAATCGTATAGGCTAGCAACGTTCAAGACTTTCCTATCCAACCGACGGACGAGCGAGGGAGGTTTTTGGTGAGAGGGGAAACAGGACAACTGCCCAGTGATTAATGGTGTTGTGGTCAGGTGGCTGTAGAGTCCCTGACTGACACTTACACTGGTCTAAAAACTTTCTTTAGAAATTGTATGTTTTGTATAATTTCCGGTAGTTATTTCATGGAATACAGTTTACTTCTATGACTCCTATTCTAGCCACTTTTCACTAATATAGCTAATTTAACTTAGTGCACTGTACTATAACCCGGGCATTCACTGATCCGTGATGCCTATAGGCCTAGGCACTCTCCGTTCCTCTGCCTGGCACGGAGAAAGTAACGGTTTTTTCAAATGCCTTTGTTATATCTCCCAAGATATTTATGCCACCAATTCGATTTTACACTACGCAGAACCGCGACACTGAGTTTGGTTGTGTGGATGATTTTTGTTTAGGTGTATCATCAATATCCCGAGGTATGTTCGATAAACACGGACCACGGCGCCACCGGCTTCCCTTTCACCCTTCTACACTACTGAGTTTGGTTGTGTGGATGATTTTTGTCCAGGTGTATCATCAATATCCCGAGGTATGTTCGATAAACACGGACCGCGGCGCCACCGGCTTCCCTCTCACCCCTCTACTCTACTGAGTTTGGTTGTGTGGATGATTTTTGTTCAGGTGTATCATCAATATCCCGAGGTATGTTCGATAAACACGGACTGCGGCGCCACCGGCTTCCCTCCCACCCCTCTAATAAGAGGGGCAATATCACCGTTACAGAGAGAGAAGTATTGAATTGTTTAGATAAACTCAAGGTAAATAAAACGCCAGGACCTGATACAATCTCGCCTAGAGTTCTAAAGGAAGCTAAGGATGAGCTCTCCAAACCACTGACATTACTATTCAATAAATCCTCGCAGTCTGGAACTATGCCTGATCAGTGGAAGCTAGCCAACGTAAAACCGATATTAAAAAAAGGCAGCAAATCCCTACCCAGTAACTATCGTCCAATTAGCTTAACCTCAGTTGTTTGTAAAATGCTAGAAACGGTCATACGAGACAGACTCGTAAATCACTTAGAGGAAAATAACATACTTAAAGATACTCAACACGGCTTTCGTAAAAAACGTTCCTGTTTAACAAACCTCTTAGACTTCTTCCACGATATCCTCAACCTCTACGATGAGATTAAAGCTGTAGATATTATATACCTTGATTTTCAAAAGACCTTTGACAAAGTTCCCCACAAACGTTTACTGCTAAAACTAAAAGCGCATGGAATACAAGACGGTGTGTTGAAATGGATAGAAAATTGGCTCAGCAACAGAAAGCAAAGGGTAGTCATAAACGGTAAGGCATCTAAATGGACCAATGTAAGTAGCGGGGTACCCCAGGGATCGGTACTAGGAGCAATTCTCTTTCTAATTTACATCAACGACATAGATGAGGGTCTCACCTGTACAATCTCAAAATTTGCTGACGATACAAAAATTGCAAATAGCGTACTCTCAAAAGAACAAGTTGACGATATGCAACACAATCTAGATAAATTGTCATGTTGGGCCCAAATTTGGCAAATGAGTTTCAATGCGGATAAATGTAAAGTACTACATGTCGGATACCTAAATGATAAAGCAAACTATTCGATGAATGGCACTCAGCTTAAGAATGTAAACAGAGAAACCGATCTGGGAGTAACAATATCGAGTAACCTAAAACCGAGTCAACAATGTTCAGAAGTTGTTAAGAAGGCAAACAAAATAATTGGCTTGATAGGCAGGTCATTTGAGCATAAATCCAAAGAAGTTATCCTAATCCTTTACAATTCCTTAGTCCGCCCTCTTCTGGAATACTGCGTTCAATCCTGGTGCCCTTATTACCAAAAAGATATAAACAAGCTAGAACGAGTTCAATGTAGAGTTACCAAAATGATACCTAGCCTAAAGAACAAACCATACGAAGAGCGTCTTAGAGAATTAAATCTATTTCCTTTAACCCTGCGCAGATTAAGAGGTGACTTAATTCAAGTGTTCAAAATCATCAAAGGCATCGACAATATGAACTGTAGTAAGTACTTCACTATCGACCAATCTAATTACACGCGGGGAAACGGTTGCAAAATTATTGGTAAATCTTTTAACTCGCACGAATCTAAGAATTTCTTCTTCAATCGAGTTGTCAAATGGTGGAATGGGCTTCCCCGAAACGTTATAGACTGCATCACCGTTGATTCATTTAAACTCCTCCTAGACAAATATCTCTCATTAAACCCGCGACTGACTGAGTTTGTAAATTAATAACTTTATTTTATCCCCCCTCAGTTACTAACCCATCTGTCCTCTACTAACTTCCTAATCCTGCCACGGACATTAGTTCCAGGGCAATAATTCCCTTTCCAATGTTCCCTTACCCACTCTAAACCACTGTTTGGACACTTGATCCTCAGTGTTTTGGAGGACAAGCAACCTAGAAGGGTCACTAGACCTGGTGTTGCTTGATTTCCTTTGTACTCCTTTGTACTTTGTACTCTACGCTATTTGCGAAACGTCAATAAAGTGCTCCTCCTCATATGGTGTGTATATTAATTATGTTATTTTTTCAGTTATTTCAATAATGAGCAATATGTGGCATTGATTAAATACACTTTATGTCTCAACTCAGCATCAAATAATGAGGTAGATCATTATAATTGTCCTCATATAGGGTAGACATTGCTACTCTGAGGTATAATGAGGTAGATCATTATAATAGTCCTCATATAGGGTAGACATTGCTACTCTGAGGTATAATGAGGTAGATCATTATAATAGTCCTCATATAGGGTAGACATTGCTACTCTGAGGTATAATGAGGTAGATCATTATAATAGTCCTCATATAGGGTAGACATTGCTACTCTGAGGTATAATGAGGTAGATCATTATAATAGTCCTCATATAGGGTAGACATTGCTACTCTGAGGTATAATGAGGTAGATCATTATAATAGTCCTCATATAGGGTAGACATTGCTACTCTGAGGTATAATGAGGTAGATCATTATAATAGTCCTCATATAGGGTAGACATTGCTACTCTGAGGTATAATGAGGTAGATCATTATAATAGTCCTCATATAGGGTAGACATTGCTACTCTGAGGTATAATGAGGTAGATCATTATAATAGTCCTCATATAGGGTAGACATTGCTACTCTGAGGTATAATGAGGTAGATCATTATAATAGTCCTCATATAGGGTAGACATTGCTACTCTGAGGTATAATGAGGTAGATCATTATAATAGTCCTCATATAGGGTAGACATTGCTACTCTGAGGTATAATGAGGTAGATCATTATAATAGTCCTCATATAGGGTAGACATTGCTACTCTGAGGTATAATGAGGTAGATCATTATAATAGTCCTCATATAGGGTAGACATTGCTACTCTGAGGTATAATGAGGTAGATCATTATAATAGTCCTCATATAGGGTAGACATTGCTACTCTGAGGTATAATGAGGTAGATCATTATAATAGTCCTCATATAGGGTAGACATTGCTACTCTGAGGTATAATGAGGTAGATCATTATAATAGTCCTCATATAGGGTAGACATTGCTACTCTGAGGTATAATGAGGTAGATCATTATAATAGTCCTCATATAGGGTAGACATTGCTACTCTGAGGTATAATGAGGTAGATCATTATAATAGTCCTCATATAGGGTAGACATTGCTACTCTGAGGTATAATGAGGTAGATCATTATAATAGTCCTCATATAGGGTAGACATTGCTACTCTGAGGTATAATGAGGTAGATCATTATAATAGTCCTCATATAGGGTAGACATTGCTACTCTGAGGTATAATGAGGTAGATCATTATAATAGTCCTCATATAGGGTAGACATTGCTACTCTGAGGTATAATGAGGTAGATCATTATAATAGTCCTCATATAGGGTAGACATTGCTACTCTGAGGTATAATGAGGTAGATCATTAATAGTCCTCATATAGGGTAGACATTGCTACTCTGAGGTATAATGAGGTAGATCATTATAATAGTCCTCATATAGGGTAGACATTGCTACTCTGAGGTATAATGAGGTAGATCATTATAATAGTCCTCATATAGGGTAGACATTGCTACTCTGAGGTATAATGAGGTAGATCATTATAATAGTCCTCATATAGGGTAGACATTGCTACTCTGAGGTATAATGAGGTAGATCATTATAATAGTCCTCATATAGGGTAGACATTGCTACTCTGAGGTATAATGAGGTAGATCATTATAATAGTCCTCATATAGGGTAGACATTGCTACTCTGAGGTATAATGAGGTAGATCATTATAATAGTCCTCATATAGGGTAGACATTGCTACTCTGAGGTATAATGAGGTAGATCATTATAATAGTCCTCATATAGGGTAGACATTGCTACTCTGAGGTATAATGAGGTAGATCATTATAATAGTCCTCATATAGGGTAGACATTGCTACTCTGAGGTATAATGAGGTAGATCATTATAATAGTCCTCATATAGGGTAGACATTGCTACTCTGAGGTATAATGAGGTAGATCATTATAATAGTCCTCATATAGGGTAGACATTGCTACTCTGAGGTATAATGAGGTAGATCATTATAATAGTCCTCATATAGGGTAGACATTGCTACTCTTTCATTAATGATATAAAATAGTAATATATATTTCATGGGAGAAGGGTCGTTTTTCTGGTCCCCCTTCTTCTTCATGTTTAGCCCCATTAGTTTTCATATTTGAAGACATTTGGCCATTTCTTTGTCAGTATTATGACCTTTTGTGCCATTTAGGTGTTGATATTTTCCTGGTGAGCGGAAGCGAGCCTGTAATTTAAGAGGAACCGGCCTTTGACCGGGACATTTTTCTGTTGACAAATGTAAACATTTATCGGGGACATGGGCCACTTTTCTGGACCACTTTCTCCCTCGTGTTTAGCCCCATTAGTTTTCAGATGTTAGGATGTTTGCCCCATTAGTTGGTCGATTTTAAGACCTTTCGCCTCATTTCGTCGTCAATATTTAGACCTTTCGTGCTTTTTAGGTGTCGATTTTTTTCCCTGGCGAACGATAGTGAGCCTGTAATGTTGGAAGAACCGGCCTATGGCCGGGACACTTTTCTCCCGAAAAATTTACAATTTTATCTAGAAGGGAGATGTAATCAATGTTTGTTTTCATATTTGATGGAGGTCTAGGGAGGAAACTAGACAAATAATAAATAGATGCAAACATCGCCCAAAAAGTGAACCATCCCCCCTTAAAGGGAGGTCTGGGGGGGGGGGGGGGGTTGTTAAGCTTGATAGAGGTGTAAGGAGGAAACTAACAAAATAATAATATAAAGATATATAAATGAGGACATTTATACGTCCATCCCTCTTTATATGTATCGTATGTGTTTCCAGGTAATACTGTTATCAATGATTATCTGTATCACTTATACGTCCATCCCTCTTTATATGTATCGTATGTGTTTCCAGGTAATACTGTTATCAATGATTATCTGTATCACTTATACGTCCATCCCTCTTTATATGTATCGTATGTGTTTCCAGGTAATACTGTTATCAATGATTATCTGTATCACTTATACGTCCATCCCTCTTTATATGTATCGTATGTGTTTCCAGGTAATACTGTTATCAATGATTATCTGTATCACTTATACGTCCATCCCTCTTTATATGTATCGTATGTGTTTCCAGGTAATACTGTTATCAATGATTATCTGTATCACTTATACGTCCATCCCTCTTTATATGTATCGTATGTGTTTCCAGGTAATACTGTTATCAATGATTATCTGTATCACTTATACGTCCATCCCTCTTTATATGTATCGTATGTGTTTCCAGGTAATACTGTTATCAATGATTATCTGTATCACTTATACGTCCATCCCTCTTTATATGTATCGTATGTGTTTCCAGGTAATACTGTTATCAATGATTATCTGTATCACTTATTTGATGTGTACTTGAGTCAATGCTCAAACACTCTCTCTCTCTCTCTCTCTCTCTCATTTATATATATATATATATATATATATACGGACCGTCTCGCCTAAACAGTGCCCAATAAGAAGGTTAATAGGATCACCAACGTCAATAGAAGCATTAATAGCATCATAGGGATAGCGCTAACTGAAACGTGGAACCAGGCATTTTTTAGCAGAATTTGATATACCAGGATATAGTTTGTTTAAATATGACCGAACAAGTAAGAGGGGTGGCGGTATAGCAGTGTTTGTCAGGAGTACATTAAAAAGCTGTATTAAATCAGGTATTAGACTAAATAATGATAATGAAAGTGTTTGGGTAGAGGTTAACGAAGGTAGTGAGACCATAGTTATTGGAGTTATGTATAGACCGCCAAATATGAGTAGAAATGACGGAATGTCATTATGGGAGGAAATTTAAATGGCATCAAGGTTTAGCAATGTGTGCATTATGGGGGATTTTAATTTTCCGAATATAGATTGGCAGCATCAAATAGGAGACTCTGATTCTGAGGAGTTTATAGAGGTAATACAAGATAGTTTTTTATTTCAATTCATAGATACGCCGACTAGAGGTAATAATATTCTCGATTTAGTTTTCAGTAACAATGAACATATGGTAAATAATGTAGAGATAGGGGACCACCTAGGAAATAGTGACCACAATTCTGTGTATTTTAATATACAATGGAAAGGTAATACCAGAGAGAATACAACATTAATACCTGACTTTAGAAAAGCCAATTATGGTGGGTTAAGAAGAGACCTATTAGCGGACCCTATGGTCAAAAAATTAAGTCGATCCAGGTGTCCAAATGAGTGTACCCCCTCTCAGGCACCTGTCATCTTAAGTCAGGAAGAGACGTCAACCTTGGTAGATACATACGATAATTTTATCAAGTCAGTATTCAATGCACAACATAATTACATCCCCAAAAGAAAATTTAGATCAACACAGAACCAACCCAAATGGATGAATAATAGACTATTAGATCTTCTAGGACAAAAGAGAGGAATATATAGAAAAATTAGAAAAGGCGAAATACACCTACTTGCTTACTATCAGAATCTATCAAGACAGGTAAAAAAAGGATATTAGGAAAGAAAAAAGAAATTATGAAATTAAGGTTGCCAATGACTCAACAAATAATCCTAAAGCTTTTTACCAACTATATAAATCCAAGGTTAGAGATGTAATTGGTCCCCTTAAAACTTCGATAGGAGAAATGACAGAAAATGATTTAGAAATGTGCAGTACATTAAATAGTCAATTTCTTTCCGTTTTCACTAATGCAAATTTGGCACAGTTTCCAGAAGTCCGTAAGGTATATAGCTATAGTATAGAAAATAGGTTAAGTACGGTTACTATAAGTAGAAATTATGTACTTAAGGAAATTGACAGACTAAAACCTCATAAATCGCCTGGTCCTGATGAGGTATATGCTAGAGTATTAAAAGAATGTAGGGATGAGTTAAGTTACCCATTAACATTTTTATTTAACAAGTCATTGGAGACAGGTATAGTTCCAGAAGCTTGGAAGCTTGCAAACGTAGTTCCGATCTTCAAAAAAGGTGACAAATCAATAGCATCCAATTACCGTCCCATTAGTCTTACATCAATCATAGGAAAGCTACTAGAGTCAATTATTGCTAGTAAAATTAGAAACCACTTAGATACATTTAATTTAATAAATTCTTCTCAGCATGGATTCACTCAGGGACGTTCTTGCCTTACTAATTTGCTTAGTTTTTTCTCAGAGGTATATGAAGCAGTAGATAATGACAAGTCATATGATATAATATATTTAGATTTCAGTAAAGCTTTCGACCGAGTCCCCCATGAGAGATTGATGAGAAAGGTTGAGGCGCATGGAATAGGTGGGGCGTTGTTGGGATGGATTAGGTCATGGCTAATTGGTAGGAAGCAGAGAGTCAGCATAAATGGTACGAAGTCAGAATGGGGAGCAGTCAAAAGTGGTGTCCCCCAGGGATCTGTATTAGGTCCTCTGTTGTTTGTTATATACATAAATGACCTTGATTTAGGTATAACTAGTAGGATAAGTAAATTTGCAGACGATACCAAAATGGGGAGAACAATTGATTCAGATAGAGATATAGAGTGCCTCCAAAGGGATCTAGATACCTTACACGAATGGTCAGTAAATTGGCAGATGAAGTTTAACATTGACAAATGCAAGGTATTAAAGATAGGGAAGATGCATACAAATGTTAAATATAAACTAGCTAATGTGGAATTAGAAAACTCGAATTGTGAGAAAGATCTAGGTGTGTTTGTTAGCAATGATTTGAAGCCTAGACAACAGTGTATAAGCGTTCGAAACAAGGCAAACAGGATTCTCGGGTTCATCTCAAGGAGTGTGAGTAACAGAACTGCTGATGTTATCTTAAAACTTTACTTGTCATTAGTGAGACCCCATATGGATTATGCTGTTCAATTTTGGTGTCCTTATTACAGAATGGACATCGATTCATTGGAGAGAGTACAACGTAGAATGACAAAAATTATCCATAATATTAGAAATCTTCCGTATAAAGAAAGGTTGAAGAAATTAGGCTTACATTCGTTAGAGAGACGCAGACTTAGAGGGGATATGATAGAGGTGTTCAAGTGGGTTAGTGGGATTAACAAAGGGGACATGACAAATGTACTAAAGCTCAGTGATAGCGAAAGAACTCGTACCAATGGTTTCAAATTAGATAAATTTCGTTTCAGAAAAGATATAGGCAAATATTGGTTTGGTAACAGAGTTGTAGATGGGTGGAATGGACTACCAAGTGCTATAGTGGGATTAAAAACGATAGGGAGCTTTAAGATAACATTGGATAAGCATATGGACGAGAAGGGTTGGGTGTGAAGGGGGATCAGCAGGGTTGGGCCAATCAGCGCTCTGCAGACCCCCGTAATCCTGCGTTAATCTCTAACCGTTTTGGTAAGATGATCCTCAGGGTATTAGAGTGTTGAGCCTATAATTGGGCTTTGTAATTGGGGTTGTGTGGGACAGGGATCTGCCTTGCTTAGGCCAATCGGCTTTCTGCAGACTCCCATTTTCTTATGTTCTTATGTTCTTATATAGCGTCCCTATTATTCCCTACGAGCGGACCCCTGCGGTACATCCGGATTATCACCCCTCCTAAGTCGGTTGATACTGCAGGTGTTACGGGCGAGATAGGGAGCGAAGGGAGGGGAGATGGCGTGGAGACCAAACTTGAGCAAGGGCACTCGTAGAATATCTATACCATGTTCCAAATATGTAGGCCAAACTCTTGAACATTAACCTCTATAACTCTCAAACAACTGGAGTAATCCCGCTATACCATGTTCAAAATACATAGGCCAAAACTCTTGAACATTAACCTCTATAACTCTCAAACAACTGGAGTAATCCAGCTATACCATGTTCCAAATACATAGGCCAAAACTCTTGAACATTAACCTCTATAACTCTCAAACAACTGGAGTAATCCAGCTATACCATGTTCCAAATACATAGGCCAAAACTCTTGAACATTAACCTCTATAACTCTCAAACAACTGGAGTAATCCAGCTATACCATGTTCCAAATACATAGGCCAAAACTCTTGAACATTAACCTCTATAACTCTCAAACAACTGGAGTAATCTAGCTATACTCTATTCTAACTAAGTAGGCCAAAACTCCTGACCATTAACCTCTATAACTCTATCTATCTATTGCCGGACGCCTTACTCCCCTTAATGGGGGAGGCCATACACAAAATACCCCTAAGCGGACTTATCTCCCTGTAAGAGGAACAACCCATGACAGTTTACTGAAGGACTTACAGGATTGACCACTCAATTTAGGGTCCGTCCAACTTCGAGACCTTTTATGTATTCTTTAGCACTATTTGTCTACTGTGGTGTGCGGCTAATCCATCCACTAACCTGCTTCACCATAAGGTAGCAGTACGGATTTGTATAAGGTTTATTCCCCTAGACAGGTTGCCGACCAAGGCTGACGAGTCCCATCCACCCGGGTTTTTATAAGGTTATCTCCCCTAGATGGATTGCCAACCAAGGCTAGCGAGTCCCATCCACTCACAAGCATAAGAACATAAGAAAATGGGAATCTGCAGAAAGCCGATTGGCCCACACAAGGCAGATCTCTCTCACACCCAACCCTAATTACAAGGCCTAATTATAGGCCCAGCTCACTAATACCATAGGGACCGACCTTACCAAAAAAAAAAAAAAATCAAATCGCCGATTGGCCCTCATCCAGCAGATCCCCCTCACACCCAACCCATAGTACTATAGTAATCGTATAGTATAGTAATCGTATAGTATAGTAATCGGGGCGGGTGCCCAACCCCGAAAAGGGTTGAAATAGGGGAGCTATCCCCCCGCCAAAAGGCGGCTTTCTAGGGCCTTTCCTAGCTGATGCTGAGAGGATTGGGTTCTAGTCATGTGGTGATGGGCTGGTCTATTAGAGTGAGAACTGAGCAATCTCTGCCATACCCATAGCTTACTCTGACTGTTCCTTTTACTTATATATTTTCTAGATCTCAAGTGACGGCGTCTCTAACGTGGATTGACCTCCCAATCTACCAAGATTGGAAGCCAAACGTCACATTTTTCCCTTGCCCCTCAACTTTCTCTTCATAATTGCTGAGGGACACAGGGCCCTGGGTGGGGCTTTGGTTTCCCGGGCATTTCCGCACCCTCCTCAGCTACCCGCCATGGAGTGGCTTCGGTCACCCAGGCTTTATTGTGGTCGGCGGGGAGGGTTCTGTGGGGGCACTCGGTTATGGCCTTGGCCTTGCTCAGGGCCTTGGGGCTGTTCGGCCAGGCAGCTTGGGGAACAACAACAACAACAACAACAACAACTATAGTAATCGAGCTAATATTTCTACCATTTGGGAAGGGTCAGCCAGGGAATAGGTGTTATTATTTACATTACAGTACATAGTTATCACATCTCTCTCTAGTTCAATCATTATAGGTTGGCCAGATGTTGTAAACCCTAACCTCGTTAACTCAAAAAGGGCTGGAGCAAATGGGCTGTAAATATCCCCACCTTTTCTTGGGCTGACACTTCCCAACTTGTAGGAAAATTAGCTCGATTACTCTAGTCGTTTTAAAGTTATTGAGGTTAGTAGTCTATTCGCTGTAAATAGGCGAGGAATCATGACCTCTATCCTCTGTAACTCAAACACGACTAGCGTAATCGAGCCAATATTTCTACCATTTGGGACGAGTCAGTCAAGGAATAGATGTGGGAAGTCATAGCCAATTTGCTCTAGCCCTTTTTGAGTTACAGAGGATAGAGGTCATGAATTTTCGCCTACTTACAGCAAATAAACTATAGTAGTCAGGAGTGTTGGCCTATTTATAATGAATAGAATATAGTTAATGATAAAGTAAGTGTCTACCATTAAGGGGAGATGGGCCGTTTTTCTGGTCCCCTTTCTTTCTCATGCTTATCCCCATTACTTTTGAGATTTTAAGACGTTCGTTCCATTAGTTTGTCGATTTTATAACCTTTCGCCAAATTTCTTCGTCAATATGAATACCTTTCGTGCCATTTAGGAGTCGATTTTTTCCTGGCGAGCGATAGCGAGCCTGTTCTTTCTAGAAAATGTACACATTTATTTAGAAAAGGGGGTCTATAGGGTGTTATTTTAAGCTTGATGGAGGTCTAGCGAGGAAACTCAAATATATATATATATATATACCAACAAATAAGCACTACCTCCTTAATGATAAAATAAGTATCTACAATTAACCTTCATCATCATCATCGGAGTCGTCTGAATCCGTCTTACTTGTGTAGTAATCGTAATCGGATTCCCCAGAACCGGTAGATCCCGTATCCATCGGCGCCGCGTCAATGATGGTGGGAGCGGAGGAGGCGGGGGGTTCCTGTCGCGGGGGGCTGGACGGGGGGCGGCGGTGGAATAGGTGACGGTGCTGGTTGGGGGGAGGTGGAGGGAGGCTGGGGGTGTTTCCGTTGGTGTCATCTTCGGTAGCGTTGAGACGGTCGTACCCCTTCTTGGTGCTACGGCTGGAATCTGTAACGAGGAAAAATCAGCTAAGTAAATACGTATTATAACATCATACACGAGAATCTGTAGCGAGGAATATAGGCTTAACGCAAAGACATTATACTGTTAAGGGGGATGACCTGTTTGTTTCCCCCTTCTCTCTCTTTCTCTAGCTTGTATTCATTCGGCAGCAAGTGCCTCCCCCAGAGTTGAAAGAGTGACAGGGCCAAAATCAAGGGACGTTCGAGCTAAAATGCCTGGACACACGGATTTGAAGCAATTTAAGTCATACGAAGAGGGAAAGACTGATTCTGGGAGAGAGTGCCAGACCTCAGCAGTTGAATAGAAGAAAGTCTGAGAATAGCGTTTCACTCTTGGGTTGGAGAGTTGCACAGAGTAGGGGTGGGATTGTGTTGCAAGGCGTGTACTACGTACCCTACGTAGAGGAGGTAGTATACACTGGGAAAGCTCCGGGGAACACTGATTATTGTAGTAGCGATAGAATAGCGAGAGAGATGCAACACTGCGGCGAAGAGAAAGATATTGCAGAGAGTTAGTGAGTGGACGGCAGTTAATGATACGAAAGGCTTTCCTTTCTACTTTGTCTAGGAGTGCGGTGTTAAAGGATCCTCCCCACACATGTGAACAATACTCAATACAAGGCCGCACTATGCCCCTGTACAGAGCCAGGAGCTGCACAGGGGTAAAGAACCCCTTGAGGTGGTTGAGCACACCCAGCTTCTGGGAGGCTGCCTTAGCAAGACTGGAAATGTGGTCCTTCCAAGTGAGAGCAGAAGAAAAAGAGAAGAATATTGAGAGAAGATGAAGGATTGATTTTTGTATAGTTGAAGAATATGGGATAGTCTTCTGGAGGTTCCCGACGGGTAGTACGGTAGATAAATTGGGTCTTGGAAGCATTAAATGCAACAAGGTTTTCTCTACACCAATTGGAGGTTCCCGACGGGTAGTACGATGGATAAATTGGGTCTTGGAAGCATTAAATGCAACAAGGTTTTCTCTACACCAATTGGAGGTTCCCGACGGGTAGTACGATGGATAAATTGGGTCTTGGAAGCATTAAATGCAACAAGGTTTTCTCTACACCAATTGGAAGTTCCCGACGGGTAGTACGATGGATAAATTGGGTCTTGGAAGCATTAAATGCAACAAGGTTTTCTCTACACCAATTGGAGGTTCCCGACGGATAGTACGATGGATAAATTGGGTCTTGGAGGCATTAAATGCAACAAGGTTTTCTCTACACCAATTGGAGGTTCCCGACGGGTAGTACGATGGATAAATTGGGTCTTGGAAGCATTAAATGCAACAAGGTTTTCTCTACACCAATTAGAGGTTCCCGACGGGTAGTACGATGGATAAATTGGGTATTGGAAGCATAAAATGCAACAAGGTTTTCTCTACACCAATTGGAAATAGTAGCTAGATCAGAAGATAAGCGTTTTATGGCTTTATAAGTTTGTTTTAGAGGGACTGCTGGCTGGGGCGTTCTGGAAAACTAATTGAGTAGTGTAAGGTTGAGTCGTCTGCATATGAATGGATGGGACTGGATGTACAGTTGAGAAGATCATTTATGAAAATTAGAAAGAAAATAGGAGATAGGACAGAACCCTGAGGAACACCGGAGTTGATAGGATGAGGAAGTGAGCGATGGCCGTCCACAATCGCAGCTATGGAACGGCCGGAAAGAAAATTAGAGACAAAGGCACAGATGGAGGGACAGAACCGAAGGAGGGTAGTTTGGAAATTAAAGATTTGTGCCAGACTCTATCGAAGTATATATATATATATATATATATATAATATCAAAACATCATATCCTAGTCCGCTGAATTTGTTTTGTTTTCTTTTTCTCCTCTGAAGTGCTAAACACTCATAAACCATTTTTGAGTGGGGAGTTCTTTTGGAGTGGAAATAAATCTGAGAGAAAGTTCGGTGACATTAGTCTTGAGTGAGAGAGTGAGTGTGTGTGTATGTGTGCTTAACCGTGTGTGTGTGTAAGAGAGAGAGAGATTTACATAGATTTACATATATACACTGACCACACAGATCTTACGATCCCAGCGAGGTGGTCAGGACTTAATTCTAGTAGAGATAGCTAAACCGAGAGTAAGGGACAGTGGAAGGAAAGGATAGCAAAGAAGAAGAAAAGAGAAAAATAAAGAGAGAGAGAGAGAGTGTGTGTGTGTGTGTGTGTGTGTGTGAGAGTGAGTGAAAGTAAGAGAGAGAGAGAGCTCTATTCAAATTAGACGAGTGGATGTGAATCTAAAAATAATTCCACGCGAAAACAATTAGCGGGAATTTGCCAGCTGGGAGATTCCTGCTCGGAAAATATAATTATCCACACACACACACACACACACACACACACTCTCTCACACACACAAATGCACACACACAGCCAATCTCTTTCATAACACACATACACACACACACACACACACTCACTCTATCTCTCTCTCTCTCTCACGCGCACACACACACACAAGCACACACACAGCCAATCTCTTTCATAACACACACACACACTCTCTCTCTATCTCACACACACATTCTCTCTCTCTCTCACACACCCACTCTCTCTCTCTCTCACACACACACACACACACACATATATATACACTTACACACACATACCAATTTCTTTCATAACACACACACACTATCTCTCTCTCTCTCACTCACTCACTCACTCTTACTCTCTCTCTCACACACACGCACACACACACACACACAGCCCGTAGCCTAGTAGGTAGAGCTCTCGTCTCACACACGAGGGGTCGGGGGTTCAATCCCCGGCCGGGCGGAGACAAATTGGGCTTGTCTCCTTTCATGTGTTAGCCTCAGTTCACCTAGCTGTAAATAGGTACCTGGAATAAGTGGACGACGTTGTGACGTCCCATCTGGGGTTGGCAAAAGTGGTACAAGGCGAGATGGGTATCATATGGTTCACCTAAGCTGATGGCTACCTAAGTCTTCGGGCGAGACGGTACCGTCTATAGTGAGAATGGTACCATACAGATCCACCCTAAGCCTTCGTTTCCGATGTCGCCAATTGGCTAAAATACAGACTACACACGCATCCACAGCCATTCCAACGATTCATATAACACCTACACATATAGGAGGCGGGAAATAACGAGCATGCTCACTCCCGCAATACAACTAGAGTAAGTACAACTAGAGTAAGTACAACTAGAGTAAGTACAACTAGAGTAAGTACAACTAGAGTAAGTACACACTCTCTCTCTATCCATAGTATACAGTGATTCATGAAAAATTACTCTAGGATATAAACTATGCACCACCCAGATCAACAAGCCGACCTTGTGTGCTACTGTGCGGTACTGGATTGATTGTACAGTCGGCCTAATAAATTAAGTCCTGTAAGGGGGAATGGGCGTATTTATTTGCTTAATTATTGATCTTTATATAATTTTTGTTTTAGTTTCCTCCCTAGGCCTCCATCAAGCTGTAAAAAACACCCCCTAACCCCCCTTTAAGATAAGTGTGTAAATTTTTCGGTAGAAAAATGTCCAGGCCGAAGGCTGGTTCCTCTTAAATTAAAGGCTCGCTATCGCTCGCCAGAAAATATCGACACCTAAATGACACGAAAGGTCTTAATATCGACACCTAAATGACACGAAAGGTCTTAATATCGACACCTAAATGACACGAAAGGTCTTAATATTGACACCTAAATGACACGAAAGGTCTTAATATTGACACCTAAATGACACGAAAGGTCTTAATATTGACAAAAAAAGGGGCTCCCCAGGAAACAAATCGACACCTAAATGAAACGAAAAGTCTTAAATTTAACAGAGAAATGGGGCAAAAAGTTTTAAAATCGCTAAACTAATGGGCCGAACGTCTTAAAATCTAAAAACTAATATGAGAGAGAAAGGGGACCAGAAAAACGACTCATCTCCCCTTAAGGGAGCCCACCTCTCTTTTTTTAATCTTTCTCTCCCTCTCTCTTTGGCTTGTATTCATTCGGCCCCATTCAGCCTACTGTTTTAAGACGTTTACCCCCATCCAGGTGTCAATATTTTCCTGGCGAGCGATAGCGAGCCAGCATATATATATTTTTGTTTTGACAGCAAGCTTAATTTGTAAATTTGTCGATAGAAAAATTTCTCCGGCGAAGCCGGATTTCGCCATACAATGGTGGCTCGCTATCGCTCGCCAGGAAGATATCGACACCTGAATGGGGATAAACGCCTTAAAACAGTTGGCTGAATGGGACCGAATGGATACAAGCCCGGGAAAGAGAGAAAAGGAGAGACAGATAAAACAAAGCCGGTGACCCCCCTTAAGTCAATTATTGTACTATGTTTCTTTCCTTACATAAATTGACGGAGGGGATACACATATATGTGTGGGCAACTGACAGTATAGTTGGGGCCGCAAAGTCTGTGCAGTCTGTGTATTTATGTAATTATGTCGCTCGCTCTCTCTCTCTCTCTCTCTCTCGATGTCACAAAGCAGTTTTTCACCTACACTGCCTACAGTGTGGTCATCGAGTGGAACAAATTGCCAGATAAAGTGGTACAATGTAGGACAATAATTGACACATTCAAAAGAAGTCTAAACATTAAGTTTGAGGAGGTGAGAATAATATAGGTTAAACAAAAATATGTTATAATAGGTAGTATATAACACAAATATGTTATATATAGGTAGTATATAACAAAAATAGGTTATATATAGGTAGTATATAACAAAAATAGGTTATATATACAGTAGGTAGTATATAACAAAAATAGGTTATATATAGGTAGTATATATAGGTAGTATATAACAAAAATATGTTATATATAGGTAGTACATAACAAAAATAGGTTTATATATAGGTAGTATATAACAAAAATAGGTTATATAGGTAGTATATAACAAAAATGTTATATATAGGTAGTATATAACAAAAATAGGTTATATATAGGTAGTATATAACAAAAATATGATATATATAGGTAGTATATAACAAAAATAGGTTTTATATAGGTAGTATATAACAAAAATAGGTTTTATATAGGTAGTATATAACAAAAATAGGTTTTATATAAGTAGTATATAACAAAAATAGGTTTTATATATAGGTAGTATATAACAAAAATAGGTTTTATATATAGGTAGTATATAACAAAAATATGTTATATATAGGTAGTATATAACAAAAATATGTTATATATAGGTAGTATATAACAAAAATAGGTTTTATATATAGGTAGAATATAACAAAAATAGGTTTTATATATAGGTAGTATATAACAAAAATAGGTTTTATATAGGTAGTATATAACAAAAATAGGTTTTATATAGGTAGTATATAACAAAAATAGGTTTTATATAGGTAGTATATAACAAAAATAGGTTTTATATATAGGTAGTATATAACAAAAATAGGTTTTATATATAGGTAGTATATAACAAAAATAGGTTTTATATAGGTAGTATATAACAAAAATAGGTTTTATATAGGTAGTATATAACAAAAATAGGTTTTATATAGGTAGTATATAACAAAAATAGGTTTTATATAGGTAGTATATAACAAAAATAGGTTTTATAAAGGTAGTATATAACAAAAATAGGTTTTATATATAGGTAGTATATAACAAAAATAGGTTTTATATATAGGTAGTATATAACAAAAATAGGTTTTATATATAGGTAGTATATAACAAAAATAGGTTTTATATATAGGTAGTATATAACAAAAATAGGTTATATATAGGTAGTATATAACAAAAATAGGTTATATATAGGTAGTATATAACAAAAATAGGTTATATATAGGTAGTATATAACAAAAATATGTTATATATACAGTAGGTAGTATATAACAAAAATAGGTTATATATAGGTAGTATATAACAAAAATAGGTTATATATAGGTAGTATATAACAAAAATATGTTATATATAGGTAGTACATAACAAAAATAGGTTTATATATAGGTAGTATATAACAAAAATAGGTTTTATATATAGGTAGTATATAACAAAAATAGGTTTTATATATAGGTAGTATAACAAAAATAGGTTATATATAGGTAGTATATAACAAAAATATGTTATATATAGGTAGTATATAACAAAAATAGGTTATATATAGGTAGTATATAACAAAAATATGATATATATAGGTAGTATATAACAAAAATAGGTTTTATATAGGTAGTATATAACAAAAATAGGTTTTATATAGGTAGAATATAACAAAAATAGGTTTTATATATAGGTAGTATATAACAAAAATAGGTTTTATATAGGTAGTATATAACAAAAATAGGTTTTATATAGGTAGTATATAACAAAAATAGGTTTTATATAGGTAGTATATAACAAAAATAGGTTTTATATAGGTAGTATATAACAAAAATAGGTTTTATATATAGGCAGTATATAACAAAAATAGGTTTTATATAGGTAGTATATAACAAAAATAGGTTTTATATAGGTAGTATATAACAAAAATATGTTTTATATAGGTAGTATATAACAAAAATAGGTTTTATAAAGGTAGTATATAACAAAAATAGGTTTTATAGGTAGTATATAACAAAAATAGGTTTTATATAGGTAGTATATAACAAAAATAGGTTTTATATATAGGTAGTATATAACAAAAATAGGTTTTATATAGGTAGTATATAACAAAAATAGGTTTTATATAGGTAGTATATAACAAAAATAGGTTTTATATATAGGTAGTATATAACAAAAATAGGTTTTATATAGGTAGTATATAACAAAAATAGGTTTTATATAGGTAGTATATAACAAAAATAGGTTTTATATATAGGTAGTATATAACAAAAATAGGTTTTATATAGGTAGTATATAACAAAAATAGGTTTTATATATAGGTAGTATATAAAAAAAATAGGTTTTATATATAGGTAGTATATAAAAAAAATAGGTTTTGTATATAGGTAGTATATAACAAAAATAGGTTTTATATATAGGTAGTATATAACAAAAATAGGTTTTATATAGGTAGTATATAACAAAAATAGGTTTTATATAGGTAGTATATAACAAAAATAGGTTTTATATAGGTAGTATATAACAAAAATAGGTTTATATATAGGTAGAATATAAAAAAATAGGTTATATATATATGTAGTATATAACAAAAATAGGTTTTATATAGGTAGTATATAACAAAAATAGGTTTTATATAGGTAGTATATAACAAAAATAGGTTTTATATAGGTAGTATATAACAAAATAGGTTTTATATATAGGTAGTATATAACAAAAATAGGTTTTATATATAGGTAGTATATAACAAAAATAGGTTTTATATATAGGTAGTATATAACAAAAATAGGTTTTATATATAGGTAGTAAATAACAAAAATAGGTTTTATGTAGGTAGTATATAACAAAAATAGGTTTTATAAAGGTAGTATATAACAAAAATAGGTTTTATATAGGTAGTATATAACAAAAATAGGTTTTATATATAGGTAGTATATAACAAAAATAGGTTTTATAAAGGTAGTATATAACAAAAATAGGTTTTATATAGGTAGTATATAACAAAAATAGGTTTTATATAGGTAGTATATAACAAAAATAGGTTTTATATATAGGTAGTATATAACAAAAATAGGTTTTATATATAGGTAGTATATAACAAAAATAGGTTTTATATAGGTAGTATATAACAAAAATAGGTTTTATATATAGGTAGTATATAACAAAAATAGGTTTTATATAGGTAGTATATAACAAAAATAGGTTTTATATAGGTAGTATATAACAAAAATAGGTTTTATATATAGGTAGTATATAACAAAAATAGGTTTTATATATAGGTAGTATATAACAAAAATAGGTTTTATATATAGGTAGTATATAACAAAAATAGGTTTTATATAGGTAGTATATAACAAAAATAGGTTTTATATATAGGTAGTATATAACAAAAATAGGTTTTATATAGGTAGTATATAACAAAAATAGGTTTTATATATAGGTAGTATATAACAAAAATAGGTTTTATATATAGGTAGTATATAACAAAAATAGGTTTTATATAGGTAGTATATAACAAAAATAGGTTTTATATAGGTAGTATATAACAAAAATAGGTTTTATATATAGGTAGTATATAACAAAAATAGGTTTTATATAGGTAGTATATAACAAAAATAGGTTTTATATAGGTAGTATATAACAAAAATAGGTTTTATATAGGTAGTATATAACAAAAATAGGTTTTATATATAGGTAGTATATAACAAAAATAGGTTTTATATATAGGTAGTATATAACAAAAATAGGTTTTATATATAGGTAGTATATAACAAAAATAGGTTTTATATAGGTAGTATATAACAAAAATAGGTTTTATATAGGTAGTATATAACAAAAATAGGTTTTATATATAGGTAGTATATAACAAAAATAGGTTTTATATAGGTAGTATATAATAAAAATAGGTTTTATATAGGTAGTATATAACAAAAATAGGTTTTTTATAGGTAGTATATAACAAAAATAGGTTTTATATAGGTAGTATATAACATTTCTCAACTTCGTTCTTTACTATAAATTTCCCAATAGAAGTTGTTCTCATTCTGCTGGGGGACTTTTTTCCTCAGCTGAATTTCATGCAGACCATCGGTCGGAGGGAGAGGTGGGTGGGGAGAGAGCCTTCTGCTTTGCTATCCTTCCCTTCCACTTTGTAGCAAATTATATTTTTGCATTAAGGTGGGACAGGCGTATATATTTGCTTAATTACTGATCTTTATATTATTATTTTAGTTTCCTTACTATAGTCTATTCGCTGTAAGTAGGCGAAAAATCATGACCTATATCTCTGTAAATTAAAAAGGGCTAGAGCAAATTGGCTGTAAATTTTCACATTTATTCCTTGACTGACCCTTCCTAAATGGTATAAATATTAGCTCAATTACTCTAGTCGTTTTTGAGTTACAGAGGTTAGAGGTCATGATTTCTCGCCTACTTACAGCGAATAAACTATAGTCCTCCATCAAGCTGTACATCAAATCACCTACACCCCCTTTCAAGATAAATGTGTACATTTTTCGGTAGAAAAATGTCCAGGCCGAAGGCCGGTTCCTCTTAAATTACAGGCTCGCTATCGCTCGCCAGGTCGCAAGGTCTGTATAGTCTGTGTATCTATGTAACTCTTTCTCTCTCTCTCCCCTTGGCTGGAGGTGAAAGGCGGCCTATTGAAACAAGAAATTACTTTTATGGTGTCACACTGGGTTTTAGACATACATACATATACAGTAGAAGTATAGCAAGGGAGGTTATGTATACGAGATGAATAGTGGGATTATGTATTACGAGGAATGAAAAGGCCATGTATGGATAGGTCAAATGAATAGTTTGTGTGTGTATTAAGAACTGAATTAAAGGGGGTATGGTTAATTTGTTGGTCAATTTTTTCATTTATGTATTATTTTATTAGTTTCCTCCCTAGACTTCCATTAAGCTTAAAATTACACCCCCTTGAACCCCTTTGATTATAAATGTGTACATTTTTCGGCAGATAATCGTCCCGGTCGAAGCCCGGTTCCACTCAAATTACTGGCTCGCTTTCGCTCGCCAGGAAAATATAGACAGCTAAATGGCACGAAAGGTCTTATAAGTGAAAGAAATTAATCGAAAGTTCTTAAAATCGCCAAACTAATGGGGCGAACGTCTTAATATCTGTTATGTCGGGTTATAATAATTTACAACTCGTGATATAGTCTGTTTAACGATCCAATTATGGATTAATAGACCTTGATAAAGCTTGACAGGGTCACATCTAGCACATTCTTAATCATATATACCGGGTAATGGGTTTTCAATTAGGATAATACAGAACTCAATAACAACACAAGTATAGGTACAGAAATGGTATTTTATTTAAAGAGCTGTCTAACTGGAGGAGTCGTAGACTGTCTTTACATGTGCATAGATTATTACAAGATACAAATAAATATTTGTATTCTTGGATGGTGTCTGATTCACAATATATAATAACAACAACACACAGACAATATAATGCTTGTGAGCTGAGACTGTTAATCAGAGAATGGTATAAATCACTTGTGGTTATTTATAAGGGAACAACATATAGCAACAAAAGGTACAAACATATGATAATATCAAACCCTCAACACAATAATCAATGAGGGTCGAGTGTCTTCCGTGAAAGAAGTATTAAAGTAAATAAACAATGAATAAACCCAAGAGGAGAGCTGGGAGGAATCGAGGATAAACAAACACGCAGGTACACAGAGGGAGTCACAGATGAAAGGGTGGCTAGGTGAGAAACAAACACGCAGGTACACAGAGGGAGTCACAGATGAAAGGGTGGCTAGGTGAGAAACAAACACGCAGGTACACAGAGGGAGTCACAGATGAAAGGGTGGCTAGGTGAGAAACAAACACGCAGGTACACAGAGGGAGTCACAGATGAAAGGGTGGCTAGGTGAGAAACAAACACGCAGGTACACAGAGGGAGTCACAGATGAAAGGGTGGCTAGGTGAGAAACAAACACGCAGGTACACAGAGGGAGTCACAGATGAAAGGGTGGCTAGGTGAGAAACAAACACGCAGGTACACAGAGGGAGTCACAGATGAAAGGGTGGCTAGGTGAGAAACAAACACGCAGGTACACAGAGGGAGTCACAGATGAAAGGGTGGCTAGGTGAGAAACAAACACGCAGGTACACAGAGGGAGTCACAGATGAAAGGGTGGCTAGGTGAGAAACAAACACGCAGGTACACAGAGGGAGTCACAGATGAAAGGGTGGCTAGGTGAGAAACAAACACGCAGGTCCACAGAGGGAGTCACAGATGAAAAGGGTGGCTAGGTGAGAAACCGCGTAGCCTAAAGTGACTTTTCGATTTATGGTGAACAGGTCAAGTCATGAGGGGGACTGCAGTGCTGACAATTTAAATTATAGTTAATGCAACTACGAGTTGAGTTTTAATATAAGTTAAAGATAACTGGTGGCAGAAGAATGAACTATTTAATTTACACAAGATTAGGTTAGTAGAATAATCAACTATGAGTTCCTATTTTATATCTTATATTCACGTTAAGTGATGGTATGCAATAATAACGAATCATACTTAGGAATTCAGATGTACAATTAATATATTTGAAGGACAAAATATACTGAATAAATCAATACAATTCAAGATAGAGACAGACTACGTTGAATCAAAAAAGTTAATAAAGACTGCTCTGAGAATGCGGGTACAGTTGAAAAGCTGAAAAGCGTACAAATATAATTAATAAAATATTAATTAGTGAGATGACGGGTCTGAAGACGAGCCACCCAAATAACAGCTACAGGATAGCCAGTCTGCAACTCCAAGACCCCATCATCAAGACAAGAAAATAGCAGAGACACCCCAATTCTCCCATGCTCTAGCCCTGGACAAATACCTAAGCGACCCCTGTTTTCACCGTTTTCTACGACGAGACAAAGGTATGGGAGGTCACCCAAACTCATTAGCTACCTGCTCGGGTCACGCCCCCTCGCAGCCCGATACCTGCACGGGCTACATGTACTCAGCTCCTGGATATGGAGGACACAAATGAAAAGTAATTATGCAAATAAAACATCAACGGCCTGGATTCTACCGACAGAAATGGATATAAACGAGAGGACACATTGTAGCGGATCGGATCGGGAGATTCAATAAACCTCGACCAAGAGCAAATATTAAGCGAGCTATATCAATGTGAAGAGGTAACTAGGATTAAAGGCCTATCCTAGTTTAGGTAAGATTTCACCAGCCTTAAGCCAAGTTGGCAAGTATTATATATGTAAGATTATACCTTGGAAGTATGCCATTCTATTAATACCTCACTTCCAAGGCTAGGTTAAGTATGTACCTCACAATGATCACATAACCTTTTTCCCCATAGCCTTGTGACTCCGAAACCATAACACCAAG
The DNA here is from genome assembly GCA_032716605.1 of Paralithodes platypus. NCBI lineage: Eukaryota > Metazoa > Arthropoda > Malacostraca > Decapoda > Lithodidae > Paralithodes > Paralithodes platypus. Next base: position 1,510,660 of record CM064559.1, read on the forward strand.
GGTCAAAGATAATCTTGCATAGGACCTCCAAGAAATAATAGAGGAGTATGCAAATCACACAATGCTTTATTCTTACTCCCCACGTCAGGATCGGAATCGAGAGTAAGTGTGGTTTGTACCAGTCACCCCCCACCCCCCTTCCCCCGGAGAGTATGCGGTCCTGAAGTGCCCCCTGGGGACTGTAGGAGGGACACCCCACCTTCCTGAAGCCTAGAGCCTGAAGTGCTGCCCGAGGACGCCTTATACCCCGGAAGTGCTGCTCGAGACGCGCGTCCAACGGAAGTGCTGCCCCAGGACATCCTGGCCCTAGAAGAGCTGCCCCTAGGACCTACGATCTACGTTGGCCAGCCCTGCATTCTCTTCACCAGCCCTCCAAACCTTCCCTAAAGTTCTGTGTGTCTTTTCGTTGTGTTTATTGTTGTTGAGGTACCGGGTATAGGTAAAAATATGTGAATCGTGTTGTGATAATTAATTCTGAGATCTGTGCCCAAGATCTTGATTTACGTATTGTATTCATCCTTCAGAATCCTTATATAAAGACTTAGTTAAGGTCTGTATTAAGACCTAGTGTTCATAATTTATTTATTCTCTCTAGAATGTCCTATGCATACGTTATATACATTTGTTTTAATTAACTTACCTTGCACACTTCACAGATGTTCCTAATATATGTATTCTGTTGTGTATTTTGCAAGTTGAGGTCGACGTGTATTTCGTGTGTAATTACCCTTCTTGAGTCATCACTGATTACCTAGAACCTACGCCCAATTCAATAATTAATTTACCACAGTACCCTCCTTGAGAAGTGTTGTATTTTATCAACACATTTAATCCCCGAGTTCCCCCATTTTTACTCTCGTACGTAAACTCCATTGTAATTATTTAATGAACTAATATTTACGTTCATTTGATTAATGATGTAAGTAATTCTGATTCTTCATGCTTGGGAATTCCGGTATTGCATAGTCTGTTACTTAGTTCAACATCACTTACCATACACCAGTATGTTGGTCTTGGTTTATTTTAAGACTCTGTTAACTCGTTCAGACGTCTTGGAAATACTATTTTGAGTATTACCTTAGCACAACTTCGTCGTGTGTGTCCCCTCCTGTTAATTCATTCAGGCCTTTTGGGTACACTATTGTGAGTGTTACCTTAGTACAACTTTGTCAGGTACGTCCCCTTCTATTCATAATTAATATTGAATTGAATATTTACTTATACTGTCATTCCTTGATAGTTTCAGAGCTTTCATTATCTAAGCTCATTTAATCAATTATAATCTATTCTTAAATCCAATTAATAGATATTCCCCTATATACCATTCCTAATTATATATTCAATTTATATCCGAATTCCTCAGCTCGTTTCGTTATTCTTACATACGATCGTTGATGTGAATATAAGATATTCATTAGAAATTACATAATTTAATCCACCCACTTAATCTTTTGTGAAATAAACTAATTCTTCTCTTGCCCCCCAATTTCAGAGTAATATTATATAAATTACCATTCTAGTTGCATTAACTTTGAAATGAATTCCAGCCACCTCATAGCTGGGAGGGAATTCATGACAATTGTGCACTCCGTGACAAGTTTTTGCAATTTGGCATGGTGGTAGGTATGGGTATAAGGTTTTCAAAAACCACTGCATACAAGTTGTGGTAGCCCCCTGGTGGCCGGCATGCACAAATCCAAAATGGCTGCCACCGGAAAATCAAATTGTCATATCTCCATTCCTGTTATCACTAGATCTTTGTATAATACCACTTTTCCTATGTTTTTTGGTGCGAGGAATCCATTTTTAACCCGTCCAACCCCGGCTAGTTTTGTAATGTTTGTTCACCAGAACCCGGCCGGTTTTCAAAAAATGGTTTTATTCCAGAAACAATAGCGAATGGGTTTGGAATGAAGGAAAAACCACGAAAAACCGCTCAAAAAGCTTAAAAAATGGTCCTACAGAGCCCCCGAAAACGTATTTTACAAGAGTAAAACATTGAAGGCAATTACCCCAAAAAAACAGGTTATTGCGCGCTCACGCGCACGCACGTGGACTTTGAGAGTTTTCAACCATCGGCACGGTTGCGTGGGATACGTACACAGTTCCCATACAAATCTGAGCCCTCTTGAGTGGCTACACCTGAGGTTACGGTCGGCGCAATTAGGGTGACGCGCCAGGTGCGTCTCTGGGGCTGTGCATTACATACATCGCCGACGCGTCAGGCGCGTCGCTGGGGCTGTACGGGTTAAAGTAATTTTAATGTTTCAAGATCATTTTCAAGGTCAAAGGCTATTTTCAGGTTAATTTTTAGGTATTTTTATATTATTTTTTGTTAATTATTTTTCAGGATAATAAAAGTTACATGGTTGAAAAATGCATAAATCATGTATTATCAAAACTTATATGTAAAGGTCAATACATAACAAAGAACATCATGCAACATTAGTGCAGTCCCCTTTGCACTTGCAGAATGGGCTACATCGGAGCCCAGCTCGGTGGCACTTACAGAGGCCCTTACAGGCAACCACACAGCCACAGTGGAGGAGCAGTGAGCATGCCTGGCTGACAATTCCCAGATGTGTCCAATATGGCACCCATTCTCTGGTTCTATCATTCCATTCCCAGCCCCATTCACTGGGATCTGCAATTTCAGGTGTTTTTGAGAGGGACTGCTTCCAGACAAAGGCTGCAGTGTGCAAGGCGTGCTTAGCATGCTGGAATAAGGCGTGCTGGATGGGAGGGATTGACTCCAGGGACTTGAGGCCGTGGGTGAACATGAGCTTCCTTGCTTCATTCACCGAATCTGCACAACAATTCTTACTGTACATGAGTACCGTCCAGCGTTCAAGACGTCGCATATGCAGTGAGTCCATTGTGAGGCTGGTCGGGTCTTGGGTGATGGCGATGAAGGTGTCGGTGACTTCAGGAAAGGCAACCCACGCATTCCATGCAGTCTTTTTGCCAATTCCAAACATCGCTGATACAACATCGCACCCTGTAAATGCGTGGAAGAAGGCGAGCGCATGACAGTGTTGAGGTCCCAGCATTTGAGAGATGTGAGGGATTGGAATATCTTTGTATGCTTTCCCAGATCCAAATCCGATCCACAGCTCTGACAGGCCTAGTTCGTGGAAGAGGTTGATGGCTAGAACGACCACATCACTATCCACTGTCCTGAGGTAGGCCTTGGTGTGACCCTCCTTGGCAGCATGACGTAAGTAGAGCATCATCCGCGTGTCAGCCTCTTCTTGCTGGCATGGGGACAAGGCTGTTAGGTCAGTCGTCTTGTTGCTGAGTACAATATCAGCCTTTGTTGTGAGGAGGTGGTACTGCGAATCTTCTGTGTTTCTCTGAAGTTCCTGACTGATGAACTGAAAGAGGTTGTCTTTATTTTGACAATCTTTAAGGAAATTCTGCCAATGGGATCCCTTTGGCAGGGGTACCTTAGCTGAGACTCATGTTCGGTGGCCAAAAGTCTCACCACGCTTGGTACGAGTTTGGGACTTGAGACTTGCCTCTGTATACCTGTCCCAGACTGCGTCAACTCTCACTGTGCTGTCCGTCATCTGACTCTGTAAGTATGGCAGCACATGCATCTGTGCGTACTCCCCAAATACACAGGCACGCTTGGGTATGCACATGTGTATTACTGCTGGCATATCGAGAACAACCACAGAACCCTCCTTGGCTGCTGGAGAGCGGCCAGGATCAGGCATGCCTGGTAGACAGCCAAGAATATGTGACTTGGTTCCTGACCGCAGCCTGCCATGATGAGATAATGATGGAGGTTCACACTGATTCTCGTGCTTGAAGAATTCATCTAGGTCTGCATCAGGACGTGCTTGTAGGGACATATACAGTTTGGTGACGAGAGCTGTATCTGCCGTAGCAGAGCCCATCTTGTTAGCTCCCTTCTTCAGATCTGCAGGTGGCTTGTTGGTGAATGTGAACAAGTTGGCCTTTCGGATAACATCAGACAAGGGCTTGGAGGCCTTCTCAATTCTCTCCCTCACGAACTCCGTTAACATGGTTTTGCCGATGCTCGAAGCTTCCTTGAGGCAGTTGGGCAATCACAGGGTCCATGACCTCTCCGGTGTCTAAGGTGATGAGCTCTGGACCCGTCTCCTTGAAGGGGTTTATAACTGTACCCTCCTTTACAAGACTGTATAGAGCATTGAGGGGATTGAGGAACTTCTGTTCAGCAGCTGAAGATTCTGCATGCTCTAAATTGTCCTTGCTGTTTGAGGCAGAGAGACATGCACTCTCAAACTCATCAAGAGCCCTTAGCACTTCAGGTTTAGAAAGTTCGATGACCTCCTTCACCTCTTGTTGACCATAGAGGCCTTTTGCTCCACTATCCTCCTTCAGAAATTGGATGCTATGCTCTTGGCTTTGATCAAGTCCCATCATTGAGAACTTCTTTTCCCCACGTTGAACGACCAACTTTCCCTCCATGAAAGCCTTGTGGACTGATGGGTGGGTCTCTGGAAGTTGTGCCATGTCTCTTAAGAAGATTGGCATCCAGCGGGCATAATTGGTGTGCCCGAAGGCAAAAAACCATGGACAGATGTCATAGCAGGCATTTAGAGTTAGTGGCCAATCACCCACTCGCTGACCCCGGATGAAGCGGCAGTTGATGAGCAGGTAGTTTCTCACTGTCACCCAGTAGGAGATTGTTGGAGCATTGCTGATGAGTCGCTTCTCCCACATCTCCATGGGTTCAGGAGGCCCAAAGCCCTCACAGCAGTACTCATCATACGCCTGCACTTTGAGTACATGGAGCAAGGCAAGAGTGAGCTGGTATGCATACCGTGTATGCTTGACGTGCTTGCCACCTAGGAGAGATGCTGCCACACCAGTAGTGAAGATATTTGCGAGGGAGAACATGTGGTCCCAGCCAGATCCATCCAACAGCTTACCCCAACATTCTTGGGACGCCATCTCTAGGTGGAGGAACCCCATGAAACACACAATCTTTGATTCACCCACCTCGTTGGGGTACTCCCACTGAAATTTTTTCTGTTGGACATAGAGAGGACAGTCACCTACTATAACTGGAACCTGGCCAGGATTTACAAATTTTGTTGCCTTCTTGACAACAAGCATTGAGTATTTCTGCATTGCCATTGATGATGCCTTTTCATAGAAGATGGGGAAAACTCCAACTATAGCTCTTGGCCTGACATCTTCTGTGCATTGGCCATGAGAGAAGAACCCAGAGTAAGTCACTGGCGTTTCTTGAACCCTTCCTTCCATCTCTGTAAAGACTTTGTGGACATGGCTGAGCCACGTTTCATCAGGCACCCTGTTTGAAATCTTTCAGTGAAAGCTGGTGTGGATGTTCCCTCTGGAATTGGTGAGAGGATGATTTATCCAGCATATTCATCAATGTACGGAACAATAGAGAAGTCATTAGCAAGCTGGATAGTGGTATCTTCGGGAGCATCTAGGGTTAGAGTTGGAGGGTCCACCCCCATGTTGTCACGAGTGAGATGGTTGGTTAGGGATATGGCAGTGCCATGGAGATCAGTGCGACCGGACTCATCAATGTTATCGACGCTGCCAGTAGTGAAGACTCCCCGTTTCATGTTTGAAGGCACAACAACTCCATTCTCGGCAAACCGTCTTAACACAGCTAAGGCGAATCCCCACCTGACATCTAAAACTCTGTCATAAGACACTGACATGCCCAATGCATGAAAAGTTCTAATAGTGCCTTTCTGACGAGCATTTGCATGCAGTTTCAGCCCCACATACAAAGGAAAGGGTGTCTCTCTCTCGTGCCTCTGAAGGAGAGTGTGAGCATTGCTAGATTCCTTTACAGTGTTGCTGCATATCAGCTGAGAGAAGGTGCGGGTGACTTTGACTCTTGCACTAGCCACATCCTTCTTCTCTTCAATAGAGCTTGCACCTTGGAGTAAGACGTCTAGAAAGGTAGAGAGAGGCTTGGGAACTGGCTCACTTAGACAATTTGCATTGAAGGATCCATTAAAAGGCACCTGTTGCAGAAGGATGTAACTACGCAGCATGAGACCCACTTCAACAAGTTTCCTAGCCTCATCTTCAGTTACCTGAAGGCGAGCAGTCTGTGCCAAAGCTGCACCAACTGTCTTCTTGTGAGAGATGTAAACATCACGGCCCTCTGAGTATGCAGACCAGTCAGGTCCTAGCCTCTCTAGAATATGTTCTTTGAATCTTGTCTGGTGCACGGAAATTCCAATCCACTCAGAGACCAGTTGCTCCAGACGCTGATCATAAAGCTTCCGCAAGTCAGCAAGCTTAAAGAAGGTGGAATGATTGAACTGCACGAATGCTACAAGCTGAGCAATTACCAAGGGATCATATTGCTGGCTGGGAGAACTTTTCTTTGCATTCGACACCTCAGACTTGGCTGCACGGGCATCATTCTTTAGCTTTGTATAACAGGATCTGTGATAATGCACATCTCCAGCCTCTGCATCGATCGCAGTGTTCAGCCGTGCATAAATAACCCAGTCCTTGGATTCTGTAGCCCATTTGTAGAGGTTCTTCCCACAATTTTCACTCCTTGCTCAGTAGATTGCCTCATTACTGTCATCTTGAAACTTCTCGCAACAGACACACTGTGGGTTTTCGCGGTCGAAGCTCGCTTTAAAACTTGACCTGTTTTTTTTTGGACTGACAGTGGCTTCTTCACTTTCTGACTCTTCTCTTGTTCTCTTGGGCATTGCTCGCTGCACAACATGTAAGCGGAAACGTCCTCGACATCCATTATGATATTTAGCTTTGTTTTTCAACAATATGTTAGCAATCCCTGATCCATCATCTAAGCATTCCAAGTTTAGTCCAAGAGGTTACAAGACATCATTTTCAACAAACAAATTCAAATCATTTTCAAGCGTTTGATATGTATTATGATAACACTCCTTCTTATGTGGACATCGCAAATCCTTGTTAGAGTTTTCTTGGCACAAGCAACACATTGCCCAATCAGTGGCTTTTCTTGGAACAAAAGGATTTCCGTCACTCATGATGAACCGAATTATCCAATGCAGGTAGGTTCTTCACATCTGAAGTCTTGACACTTGAAGACTGGGATCTGAAAAGACATAAAAACAAATATCAATATGTGATGTAGGTCAACATTACTGGAAAATATATAGGAACAAATAATTTTAAAATTACCTTGAAAATAGATAAAGAACACCTAAAAATTAACCTGAAAATAGCCTTTGACCTTGAAAATGATCTTGAAACATTAAAATTACTTTAAAAATGGTTTCTCGCACCAAAAAACATAGGAAAAGTGGTATTATACAAAGATCTAGTGATAACAGGAACGGAGATATAACAATTTCATTTTCCGGTGGCAGCCATTTTGAATTTGTGCATGCCGGCCACCAGGGGGCTACCACAACTTGTATGCGGTGGTTTTTGAAAACCTTATACCCATACCTACCACCATGCCAAATTGCAAAAACTTGTCACGAAGTGCACAATTGTGTGAATATTTGGCATATTCCTGACCAGCTATCAGTCCAGTAGGTGACCTGACCTCCACAGGTTAATTGGGAAGGTCACTTGAGTATACCGCGACTACCTAGCCGGCCCGCCACTACCAGTCGTCTACCGCAGCCTCCAAACTTGAGTTATTATTTACTCTCTCAACTCTCCCAGCCTCTCTTGTTTGAGATTGTGTTCTAGTGCTTTCACAGTTGTTTTATTCACGAAAGACACTCGACTCACATCACGATTATTATTAAGGTTGATTCTATAAGTTACGTATATTATTTAGTTGCAGATTATTCACCTTGTTATAACCTCAGTTGAAGAGCGATTGCTCCCCATACATGATCTACCATTTATATGCCTGGTAATCCTTGCCTGATAGTTCCCATAATTATCTAGGTGAAGCTACATTCTGATTTTCAGGTATTAGATCTAATTGAATAAACAGGTGTTATAATTGTTATGTGTGTTGTTATTGAGTACTGTAGTACCTAATTGAATACTTATTTGTGAGAGTAAGACGGTGTTAGTATTGACCCTGTTGAGTTATTTATGGTCTATAAGTCCAGATCTGGATTTTAGTAAAGACTATATCACGAGCTGTAAATATTATAGCCCGATATAACAATTAGTAATATATTGGGCGCATACGACGAAGTTATGCTCAATAATGCTTATAGCAATATTAAATCAGAGTTCTGAACATGTTAACAGAGACTTTAAATTACATACACTTAATATACGAAGTGTGATTGATGTTGAATTAAGCAATAGAAACTATGCGATACTGGAATTCCTGCGCATGAAGAATCAATATTACTTACATCAGTAATCAAATGAACAGGAATAAGAGTTCATAAAACAATTACTGAAGTGATTAGGTAAAGGAGCATAAAATGGGGTTCGGGAAGTGAATGAATTAATATGGGAGAGCAAGTAAATTCGTTATGAAAATGAGCGTAGGTTCTAGGTAATATGTTTAAGTAAGAAAATTAATTCACGGAATACACTGCGACTTCAACTCACAAAATACACAACAGAATACATATATATATGGAAAATCTGCGAGCGTGTGGCAAGGTGATTGATTGAACACAATTATATAACGTATGCGTAATACTTGGATGGCAAATTAATCAATGAACAGGTTTAGAAATTAAGCACAAATCTAACACTGGTTCTATATAATTTTCTGAAGGATTAACACAGTACGCAACGCAAAGGATCTTAGGCACAGATCACAGAATAACTTCGCACAACACCTTTCACATATTTTACCTAATTACCTCACAACAATAACACAACGTAAGATACACAGTGACACTTAGGGTATTTGGAGGGCAGGGGTCGAGAGTACAAGTCTGGCCAACATTGATCGTGGGTCCGAGGAGCAGCACTTCAGGGGTGTACGGCGTCACTCGAGTAGAGGTCCAGGGTGGTCCAGACTTCAGGTAGGCAGGGCGTCCACAGGCAGGACTTCAGGAGTACTTCAGGCAGGTACTCTCCAGGTGGGTAGGGCAGGCTGGTATAAGCCAACACGCTAATTCGCTACTCTGAGCCGTGAGGTTTTAGAATAGTATTGTTGTGTGGTTGCATACCCCTCTCTACTTGTATAGAGGTAATATGCGGCATTATATTTGACACTCGTTTCTCAGGCCTCGAGGTCACAAGGTTATAGGGAAAATGGTTATGTGGTTACTGTGAGGTAAATACTTAGCTTAGCCTTGGAAGTTGGGTATTGACATAATGGTATACTTCCAAGGTATCATCATATATATTTAATAATAGTTTACTTATCTTAATGATTGAAAAATCTCATAAACTTGGATAGGCATTTAATCCTAGTTCAACATGAATACTCTTATATCTTTGCAAGTAGATAGAGTTACCTGGAGGTTCTTGTACCTATGCTTCCATCATCTCTAGGGTGTCTTTCATTCCCATTTATATCTGTAGGTCTTGGGGTGTTTATGCTGCATTAGCGTAAACATATTCTCGGTGTAATGCAGATCTGGATAAATGGAAGATGCTGGGTGCTGGATCATCGACTTCATTCGAAAGGCGGGAGGTAGTTGGTTGACACAGGTGGGCGGTGATTGGTTGAGGTTTCCCATTCTCGAGCTGGGCGGTTGGTGATTTCGAGCATGGGTTAATTTGGCTAACTGCGATATTCCGGTAGGGTTAATCAGGGGTGACTCATCTACTTTGATCCTGGTTCCATGCTGCTTCTTGTTCTTCTTCTTCGGCTGTGGTATGCGAAGACTGGCTATCTTACACTTTATTACTTCCGGGCTTGCTTATAGACCCGTCATTTCAATACCGGTATTTAAAAACAAAAAATGGGGCTTAAGATGAGGGAGAGAGGGGTCCAGAAAAAACAATCCTCAAGTGAAAATCTCCCCTTAAAATGGACAACTAAGAATGTTGGAGAAAAAAAACTGATGGTAAAATTATATCTGACCTCTCTGTTACTCAAAAGGGCCTTGAGCAAACTGGCTGTAAATACTCACACCTATTTCTTGGTGGACTCTTCCCAAATGATAGAATATATATATATATATATATATAGTTATTGTGATTGTTAGGACCGGTATCAACCTTATTGCCTTTACGAAATTCCGTGGACAAGAGAAATGGTGAGTGTTCTGCCGGAAAATTATTCAGTTTAACCCCTTGAGAATTACGAAACGTTTTGGCAGTTTATTCAACATCTGGCAGACACACTTACACAACATATGGCAGACACACCTACCCTGCCACACCCTCGTTCCTCCCGCCTCCACATCTCAGCTTTAGGACGAGTGTAAAAGAATTTATAACGCTGTTCATTATTTTGTTTTTATTGTCGATGATCTCTCTCTCTCTCTCTCTCTCTCTCTCTCTCTCTCTCTCTCTCTCTCTCTCTCTCTCTCTCTCTCTCTCTCTCTCTCAAACTTTGGGGATAATTTTTTACCCTCTTCCCCCATAATTCTCCCCCCTCGCCTCAATTTTGTTTCAATATTAAGACCTTTCGTGCCCTGTAGGTGTCGATTTGTTCCTGGCGAGCGACAGGGAGCCTCTAATTTTCGAAGGAACCGGAGGCCGGGTAATTTTTCTACAGACAAATTTACAAATTTATCATGAAAGGGTGCTTTCTAAGGGTGCTTTTCTAAGCCTGATGGAGGTCTAGCGAGGAAACTAATAACTAAATTATATATACATAAATACAAAACAAATAAAACACACTCTCCCCTTCCCCTACCTCTGCATGTGAGGAGGTTGTTGTTCTTGTTGTTGAGGACGTGGTTTAACAGGTTGGCCGCGAACTTGGGTCGTTTCAGAATTCAGAACATTTCAACACCGTTCCAGTGGGATTCGATCACTAGACTCTTCGGCCAACGGGGATGATTATTACCACTGCACCACCACGTACTATAGCTTGTTTGTCTTAGTCCTATTGGCAGAGGGCTTCGATACCATTATGTCGTTTTCTTTGTAAATACTTAGTCCCTTATAGAACAGTCAGTAGTTTGTTCTTCGTGTTTAAGCTTCAGCCCATTTACTTTGCTTGGTATGCCTACGATAATTGCACTGGATTGCTATGAATTATTTCCGTGTTTCAGCCCGATTCATTATGGCTTTGGAAGCTACGAATATTCCCTTGTACGTTTTAGCCATTTTCCTATACCCGGTGTCAGCTAACTTGGCAATAATTCTGATCCTTAGTCTCTTTATATCTCAGGAACGACTCTAGCAAACAGGCTGTAATTACACACATCTAATCACTGGCCTACCCTCAACCCATACAATACCATGGACGTCCTTTTCATTATATTATGACAGCTATTAGACGATGTAATTCAGCTTAGGAAGGACCTTTAGCAATAAGACTTCAACCTATCTCAACCAACCCATTCAACTACCACAGATCCTTCCTAAGCTGCTAATATCGTCTAAATATAGCTAGAATAAAATATAGCACACGTTGCTGGTACTCATAGGGTTAACACATAATATAAATACCAGCTCGATTGTCTTCATTAATGTTAAGCTATAAGATGTTAAGGGGACAGGAATTGTGCCAGGTTAGTTGAAACGGGGTGTAGTAACGTGTTCATAGGGGCGAGGTGGTGTGACACCCACGCATTATCCGGCAATATTTACGAGCAATCTTTATCTCGTACTATTTTGAGGTTCTTTAGCATTTTTTTTTAAAAGACCTCCGTCTACGTATTGTGAAAAACCTGTTATCCTCCGGCAAATTGTGCGGTTGAGTGAGTGAAGGGGGGGACAGTGAATGAAGGAGGATGCATGTTTTTGATAATACGTGTTGCTAGCCCCAAACGCGCGAGCAACTGTGGCTTTCAACCATCCGACACATCCCCTTTTATTTATGTGCATCACATATGTTACATACAAATAAAGTTTATGTTTTGTTTTACCCTACTGTGGAAAGACTACGGATACACCACTCCTGCCCGGGCCTCACACAGTGGCATGACCAAGTCCTGTCGAACTGAGCTCATGACGCTGGTGGCATTGCCCCGGAGGATAGCCATCCCTAGTCTTTGCTTGAGCCAGAGGGTTTCCCGGGGTTCTCCTGAAACTTCTCTGATTTTACGGCCTATTTCATTCACCATCTTAAGGGTGGTAGGGCCGAAGACTCCTGAAGTTTCGAATGCCAGTGGCTCGAACTGATGATTTCTGGCGATGGCTTGATATTTTTCTCGCTTTTTATTTTCTGCTATCCGGGCGGCTTCACCTGCTTCGTCGGCGTTTCTGGCAATGTTGGTTGTGGAGAAAGTGTCAACACATGTGGCATCCCACACGAGGCACCGGCCATTCTTTTAAGGGAAAGTGGTCATCCCATCTGGCCGTTTGCCGTCTTCTCTGTGAAGTCCATGTGGTTCGAGGATTGATGCACGGTTAGCACTCTGCAGGGCCCGTTTTATGACATCATTTAGTGCAGAGTGTCTTGGCAGGCGGCCTGCGTTGTAATTACATGACAAGGCATGGTGACCTTGAGCATCCATCCACCCACCACACTTGCAAGTGTGTGGGTGACAAACTGCCGCACCCACTCTGAGCGCGATGGCAACCCGGAGCGCTTCAGCATCCAAGTGAGTTCCAAGAGGTGGGATGGGGATGGCGTGTAACCACAAGCCACTCTCCGAACGGGTGGCTGCCTGGAGGCGTGCCTTTGCAACCGGGTCTGCATTGGTTAGGAGATTTTCTTGAGTTTTCCTCGCCGAGATGGTATCCCACGCTTTCTGCTTGCTCCTGGAGGTACCCTGAGGCTCCTCCTCTACTCCTGTACTTCCCTTCCAGGTGTTAATCGCTGCTGTTACGTCCCCATTAAGTGTTGTTCCGGGTTGAGAAGAAAGGATGGACAATACGAGGTCGTTGGTCGCGATGAGGGAAGAGATAAAGGCTGGGGAGGCAATATCCGAGGCTCTCCGTATGCCCAAGCCCCCGAGGCGGACAGGAAGGGTGGCTTGTGTCCAGGCCCGTTCTTTAAATTCCACGTTGGTGATGCTGGTCACTGCTTCTCGGATTATGCTGTCTAATTCTTGGAGGCCACCATTGTTCGTGTAAGTCATCGATGTGCGCAGGAGGTATTGGAGTTTTGGGATGGAGAAACAGTTCTTGAGCAGGGCCAGAGCTGAGTGGGCATCGATGTGTATCAGGCGACTCACGAGACGTTGAAGCTCCTCCTTTTTAACTTGAAGTGCTGGTGGGATTGCTGCCAGAGTTAGTGGGGAACCTAATAGGGTTTGCTGGTGCTCCTGAAGGATCTTTACATCTGGCAATATGTTTCAAAACAGGGCCTGAGTCTCTTCTTCTTGTTCACGTGTGTGTTTGAGGAGGACAAGTTCACATTTGGTGTCATTTATCACTAGCCCGGCCTGGCCGAGGTCAGTTACGATGTTATTTAGGTCGGTTAGAACGTTCTCTACTGACCCACCCAAGGTTGCATCGTCCAGGTACCATACATTCAGTTCTGACCTTACTTTGGTAGCTGCTGCATCCACCCCTATTGAGAAAAGAGCAGGACCACCTGGATCTCCCTGCTGTAACCCAGTCGCTGATGGGATTACCGTCTTGCCAAAAATCAGGATTGAAGGTTTGGAATAAGCCTGCCTAAGTAGGGGGTACAGAGTGGGGATGTGTTCTTGAGCTGCACGGAGGAAGACATCCCTGTGAATGCTGTTGAATGCGTTCCGCATGTCAATCTTTAGAAGCACTCGTTTTTCTTGGGCTTGGCTGAGGTAGGTGCGGGTTGCGTGTACAGCAGCTTCACACCCCCCTGGAGTTCCGAAACCTAGTTGAACTGGTCTTAAGTGTTGACCTAGGCCATTCGAGAGTGGTTTCAAACCCACCTTTGTGGCAAGGCGGCGGAAGGTGTTCCCTACTGCTATTGGGCGCACACCGCCATCTTTGTTTGCCAGTGCACAGAGTGATGCCCCAAAAAATAGGGGTGTGGCACAGTCGGGTACTTCCCCTCTTAAAATCATGTTGATGAATTTGGTCAGGGTTTCCAAGAGTGCCTCCCCAGCAGCTCCTGATCCCTGACCCAAGAGGCCTTTGAGGTGGGCGGGTCGGATACCATCTGGGCCCGCGGCTGAGCCTGCTGGGAATGAAGTCACTGCGGCAACCACCTGCTCCTTCGTGACAACTAAAGGTTGGCGCATCTGGTCATTTGGGGCAGGGGGGAGGTTTAGGTCCCTAGGTGTAGGTGGGTGCTTTTCTTGTAGGGCTTCAACAACTTCGGTGCCTTGACCAGCAAAACCTTCTGAAGAGGACAACAGTCTGACGGCCCCTTTGATGTCACTATCCGCCAGCTTCGCCGCGACCCTCTTACGTAGCTGTTCAGCCTCTTCCTCTTCCTTGTCCTGGTGCTTCTGGGCCCTGTTTGGTTGCTGTTCGGGGGATTCCACCAGTTTGTTTCCATCCATTCCATATACTGTGCTACTTGACGTTTCACTCTGGTGGCTAGTGAAACCTGAAGATGGTCTTGTATGTTGGTTCTGGGTGGTTTTCGGAGGGCCCCATAGGAGAAACCCAGGAGCCGTGCCCATGCGAGGGGTGTCTTGAGCTGTAGGGCCTGCTTTATGATGGTTGTAAGGGCCTCCGCCACTTGGATTCTGGCTCCTTTAGGTACCCGGGCAAGGACCTGGATCCGCGCTTTCCATTTGGTCACAAGTTGGGTCAAGTTGGCGACCGGTGTTGCCAGTGTTGCCCCGGTTGGCTCTGCAGTGGGCCCTGGGCATGCGAGACATTTCCAGTTTGGTTGTTCTCCTGATGTTTTCTTTGTCAGCTTAGCACAAGATAAATGAATAGATCTAAGACAGCCGGAACATTTTCGCGAATTCTTTCTTGCATTGGTTGTTCCGCACTTAAAACACTTAGTATCTGCTAGGCCATAGTCTTCCAAGATTATCCGTTCCTCTGCCTCTACCAAGCCGTCCTCCTGATCTTCCCGTGGTGCTTCCATCTCTACCATGTCTCCCTTGTTTCAGAAACCCCGGGAAATCTCTCCTGACACATATCTAGATTATTGCTGTTGTTATTAATGTATAATTGGCTGGATGCATATAAATTCACTTATCATAGTCAACCTTTCTGATGGGATATGTAAAAAAAAAAAAAAAAAAAAAATAGATCGACGGTAGATTATGTTAGGTAGTCCAATTCTTATGAAACTTGAATTTTGAAGCTGCAAGACTACAATTGCCCATAAAAGTTGATGTAAAAAACACTTGTGTGACTCCGACTTCAGGCAACACTAATGCAGAGGTCCAAGTCAGGGGGACGTGAGGAAGGAAGCCGGCACACAACCACTCAGCACGGAAGCCAGGACAGCACTGACGGCCACTGAGACAGTATCAGACTGAGTCTTAGTATACAGAGTTGCCAGGTCCGCATGAGCTCTTCTTGCCCAATTCCATTCAAAAAGTCGGCCAATCCGTCGAAAGTACCCCCTACCCCTTCGTTTTTTTACCATGTTCACCCCACTTTTTCTTGACAAATATTATTGTAGTTTTGTTTCTCTCTTTTTTTTTTTTTTTTTTTTTTTTTTTTTTATGACAGAGCTATAATTGACCACTTGCGAGTTTCAGGCTATGAGGAAGTTGGAGCCATAAACATTGATAATCAACAGAATTATCACCTAAATTGCGTTTGTAGTGCTTCTATGAATACATAAAACCCAATTCTACATGCTTTTCATCCATTAGAAATCTACATTATTGTATTTCTGTTTGATATCAATGCTTAGGCTATGGCTCCAACTTCCTTGTAGCCTGAAACTCGCAAGTGGTCAATTATACTTAACCTCCTACCGTACCTATATTTATATATTTTCTAAAACGAAATGTAGCCTATTCAATCTCTCTCTCTCTCGAGATGGGTTGGGAGTGAAAGGGATCTGTCATGATGGTACAATAGGCTCTCTGCAGATTCCCGTTTTCGTATGTTCTTATTTTTCTCTCTCTGCTGCACTAAGCAATCTCGAGCTCTACTTCCACTTCGAGCATCTCCCGAAATGGACCAGCGAGGTCATTGAGATATTAACTATACTTTGTAACTCTCTCTCTCCCTCGTTGAAGTAGGATTTAGGACTGTTTTAAATTAATATGAATTCTGGACCCTCCCTAAATCCCCCCAACCTTTAACGGGTGCATCATAATTGCTCCCGCCACGGTCTTAAGAAGCCATATCAGAGAACAAGCCAATATCGAAGTTTATGTAGGCTACCTATTTTCATCCTCATTGTGGTATACTATCAATGGAAGTTAAATATCTATAAGCTATAATCCAAATAAAATCAATCTAAATCGAATTACTCCATATCTAAATTAAATTGGATCTGAAACAAGCTAATTTATATCCAAAGGTCTCACATAATAAATGATATATAGGGTAAGATTATAAGGATTAATATTATTCCAGGAATTAACTCACCAATAGTTCCACGTGGCAATGAGGCAAAGGAGAACGTTTTACCCAATATGGCGGATAATGGGGAGGCAAGACATCGGCCCGGCCCTGAGGCTCGAGTCAAGTGAAAGAAAGAACAAATTATTATATGGGAATGGACATGAATACTATGCCTATCTGTCAGTCAGTCATGGCGTCGATGAGAGCGTCGTGATGGTGTAGCTGTATTTATTGCTGTCAGTGTATTGTGATTAGAGGCACAAAAGCTTGATCAACTGAGGGCGGAAATTAGATGTGAACTGGTCGGTGTTAGTGGAGGCTTTGAGCAGTCTTCCTCAGAGGCACACCTTGCTGCCTTGGCAAACGCCACGAGCCCAAATTATCGTACCGCATCTAGGTTGCTCTATACGATAAATTATATTAATATATACGATAAATTCATATATACTACATAAGACCATGTCAATATTGCTTAATAGCATATTAGGCCTTTACAATCTTAACTTACTTACAATCTTATAATATACGATCTACTCGTCCTACGCCGTGCAGCGAGAACGACCGTGACGTCACAGAGACATACGGGATCACAAAAGAATCATAGCCTATCGCATTTACACGATACACTCCCCCCACAAAAAAATACCTGAACCCCACCTTAAACTTAAAGTTGCCCAGAGGCTATCTTCTAACGCCACATGTCGACGGCGCCAGCAGCAGCGCGTATGGGACGCATCCCGGTCCGATATTGATCACCATCAGTAAGAGGTGAGTCGTTACCTTGAGAATCCTCGGACCCAGCAATAACAGGTGGAGCATCAGATTGCAATGCTGAATCGAGCTCCAAAGTGTACAAACGTGCGATAGGACGAACAGTAGTTCCAGTGGCCGTCCTCAATAGTGCCACCCACTCTACAGAGTCTTCCCCCTTGTATACCTCCAACACGCGGCCCAATTTCCAGTATAGACGAGGACTATCTTCTTTAATTAAAACAACTTCACCAACAGTAGGTGCCGTCGGTCTACCAGAGGGTGTAACACTCCTTCCCTCAATGCTAACAGATATTCATTAATCCACCGTTTTCTAAAATCTTTGATTACCCTCGATATGTACTGGTATCTCTTAGACACCGCTACCTCAGAGTACGAGGGATCCTCTAACTCTACTATGGAATGGAAATCAGATGGAAACGCAGTCAATGGTTTACCATATAGCAAGTGAGCTGGTGTTAATGGTAGTCATTCTTGCAGGTCGGTGTACACATATGTAAGCGGATGATCATTCACGACTGCCTCTATCTCTGTGAGGACTGTCGTCAACTCACTCTTCTTTAATAGAGCACGTCCCACTACTGCTCCGAGTCCTGATTTTACTATGCCGACACACCGTTCCCACATTCCACCAAACCAAGGTGCCTTAACTGGGATGAACCTCCATTCACACTTCCTCTCTCCCAAAAAAGTGATGATTGTAGGATCACTGCTCATATCCTTTAGATATTTTGATGCCTGGACATAAGTGGGAGCATTGTCGCTAAGAATGAGTTGAGGGAATGAACGACGGGCACAAAACCGTCTAAACGCCAGCATAAATTCTTCGCTAGACATATTACCACATAGTTCTAGGTGTACCGCTCGAGACGTTGCACAGGTAAACAATAATATATAAACCTTCTCATGCTCTCTCGTCTTCAATGCCCCTGTGTAATCTAACCCTACAGCTTGGAAAGGTTCTATGTGCTTTACACGGCATTCAGGTAGAGGAGGAGCTGGTCCAGTTGCATATGGTTTACCCTTTAGTCTCTGGCATATTACACACTTTCTTACTACGCATCGAGCTACTTGTCGAACTCTGGGTATCCACCATGTGACATGCAAATTTGATATAATATGGCATACCCCATAGTGTTTTACTTCCCTATGTGCACGTATGATCAATAGATCAGTAACGTGATGTCTTGTTGGCATAAGTATAGGGCGGTTTGTGCCGTCCGTTACACCCGACCACTTCAGGCGACCCTCACACGTGATGAGGTCATTATCTAGGTGCAACCTTAGTTGACACACTAAATTAGGCATTAATGTCTTATTCGAGCTTTGCAAAGATTCTAATTCATTGGAAAAGGTTTCTGCTGAACCCACTTGATCAAAGTTACTTCAGCTGCTTTATATTCACGAGCATCAATGTTGTGACCCCTGTTGCAGAGCTGGCCCGTTACTTTAAGCTTGATATTGGATATATATCTCAATACCCAAGCGACAACTCTGACTAGTTTATTATAGTCACCGAATCTTGCCCACTCTATTACTGGACCCGGTGGCTCATTTGGTTGGGCTGGAACTGCCACTGTTTCCAGTGGCAGAAGTCCCTCACCAACAGCATGCCAAATCGTCCATTCACTTTCATGGAGCAGCCACTTTGGACCATGCCACCACAATTCGGACTTCACTAACTGGCTAGCCGTTATACCCCTAGTTATGAGATCACTAGAGTTGTCTTTTGTATTTACATAATGATAATCAACGTCTGGCAATAGGGCTCTAATCTCATCTATGCTATTCCGCACATAAACTGGCAGAGACTTCTTGCTATGTATCAAGTTGAGTGCAACCTGACTATCGCACCAAACGTGAACGATTTAAATGTTTAACTCGCTCTCGTATGCTGCGCGTACATGTTGCACCAGACGTGCTAATAGCAGCATGGCAGTCAATTTCATTTTAGGGATAGTTACCTTTTTAACCGGGGCTACCTTGGCCCGGGCTGTAACTAAATGTGCCCCAAATGAAGTAACGACTGTGACGTTAACCACTCCGTTAGAACCGCATGGCTTGTCCTACAGTGACTCGCTAGGATTGCCAGGGCAGTGGATGGGGCTACAGTTTATGTATTAGAGTGTGCTTTATTTCATATGAAAGCTCGTGTCATGGGCAGTCCAGAAAGGCTCTTTGTTTTCACCCATGTCAAGGCTTTCTATATTTAATTGTAAAGTATATGTTTTATCATTAACTAGTAATGATGGGATCTGGGGGAGAGAGAGAGAGTAGAACAGAGTGAGAGGGGCGCGCGCAGTGTTTTTGCCTCGCTCGATGACGTCACGGCTGGCTGCCTCGTGGGGGTTGGTTGAGAGAGGTCCTTACCATGCTGTTAGCTCCCTTGCTAGTGGCTAGAGGACTTGTCACCGCTTTTTTCCCACGCGGCTCGACCTAGTCCCGGTATATATACTGGTTCCTCGCCACTCTCTCCCTCAGATCTGGTTTCTAGAACGCATCTATCTTATCCCTTGCTACCTGTACCCTGCCCCGCACCTGAGAATCTTTTCCTCTGCCTATCTCTCTCATTTTCCATATCTTTCACCACCTTTTATTAATATTATACCCCCTCTGGTTAACTCTGCAAAATCAACTTCATGCTGGCCAGTTGTATTGTGCGTTAAGGTCTGATATAACCCATGTATGTTAGTTGTTAAGATAAGTGGATCACGAAGCATTGGTTGGCATTTATATTGTTTTAGTACTGCATCCTATAATTATTAGTGTTCTGCTGGATTAGATAATGCCAGACTAGGGGTCTGATATTATAAGGTATTGTTTCCTATGAGTGCTGGCTTTAGGAAAAAGCTGCACGACATACCTGAGAACTGGAGTTGATTGAGTAAATTCTAGTCTGTGTGCCATTGAGAGTAGAGCATGCACGAATGAGGGCTTTTTGCCTATACCATTCTGCACTGTTCTAATTCGTTTGTCTTTGAGGTACGCCAGGAGAACGCTTAATACTTCGGTATTAAGGTTTCTCAAGAGAGCTACCCTTCCCTATAACGTAATATTTGACGCACAGACTTGAGATTTGCACTAGGCTATGCGGCATGCCATGCGCACCAGTATCTCGTATCATTGACTCTAGCTAGACTTTATCAGTCACAGTAGACATTAAGTATATTAACCTAATTACTCTTTTTATGTATACCCATTTATGATTACACAAGCATTTCGCAGCCTAGTTTGATGTATGGAGACACAAACGACTTAGGCTCTTTTTGTTGATAGGAATACTGCATTGTCGTGGCGATTATTATTGTTGTAGTGTTTAGGATATTCTTGGCTCCGACGGCATTATATATTCTGCCTTTTTGTGTGCATAGCCTGCACAAGCATTGTTCCGCTGCCTGCCTTTTTGGGTTCCGTTTCCGATACGAGCATCTTTATAGCATCTAACATTTAAAGAAGATTCCTTGTTGGTGTTGAAGGACTTTAGTGCACTTTCTTTCATGCAGGAGTGCCTGACATATATTGATTTAAGTAACGTAAGCTGTAACTTCTCTTACCACCTTACTTTGCATACCATAACCAAGCACCTTCGGTTATAGGTAGTAATAGGCTGTTTTCACATAACATTAAGCCTAGAGTAGACACACATTTATTGAGAGTTTGATAGCCTATTATTGCACATAGAACTCTGTAGAGTATTTGTGTTCTTTGTTCACTGGGAATATACATCAGAGGTTGGATCTAGCGCTTTCCGTTGTAGCATTTATGCCATTACTAGTCCAATGAATAAGAGCCCTGATATATTTAAACCTCAGTCGTAACAAATGGCGACCTTACCTAGGATTTGGTGAACCTACATTTATTAAGCAGGGAACATTTGTTGTTTTGGAGAATATTTTGCGGGGATCAGCAAGAATAATTTGTTTTTGCAACATAGTATAGCCCTTGAGTATTTCCGAGAATTTGTGTGTGTATATTGAGGTATAAGAGTTTGGGGTACTTCTTTTATGAATATTGAGGTGGGAAATTTTTGTGAGCATCATGTCTTATACCGGATCAGAGGAGAATGGAGACACAGTACGTAATGTCGAAACTTAGGAACAGCAGTATGATGATATGGTTAATCAGGTGAACTGTGAGGAGGATGCTAGGATATTTTTGCAATGGCCTGTTACTGCCGAGCGGTTGGAGGGTATGGAGTGGTACGGTCTTCAATGCCTGGCCACAGCTATCGGTCATGCGGTTACTAGCAGCATGACCAGGGATAACTTGATAACGTGTGTACTGGGCAGGGTGACTGGTGAGCGAGATGGGTTGAGTGCTCAGAGCCCTTCGGCCATGCTTCCCCTACACTCGACTCCCAGCCGTCCCAGTAGTTTGCCGACCCCAAGTACGCTTCCACAGTTGGGTGGTGACTGGCAGGGTGGGTTACCCCTGGGGGGACCACCGGTAATTTCAAACATTGTAGCACCTTCACCTCCTCCAGGGTTAACTCCAGAATTATTGTATCAGCTCGAATTAGCTAAGATCGAAGAGAGAAAGGCTATCAGGGTATCTGAGGAGCAACACAGGGCATGTGAGCTTCAGCAGCAACATAGGGTATCTGAGCTTCAGCTTCAGCAGCAATTAGAATTAGCCAAGATAGAAGAGAGAGCCAAGCTAGCAAAAATCCTAGCTGATTTAGAGTCGACTAGGTACTGTGCCGACATGGACGTAGAGAAGTCGCGAGTAGAGGCAACGGGACAGCGACTTGGGGCTGGTAACCGTGCTCATGATCAATCTCTCTCGCACTTATTGAAACTGGTTCCGGTGTTTGATGAGAGTGGTGTAACAGAATTTTTCACACGCTTTGAGAAGAAGTGCCAGGAACACCAGTGGCCAGAGAATAAATGGCCAGCACTTGTATCCTCTAGATTAATAGGCAAGGGTCTTAAAGCCTACGATGCGTTACCTTTGGAGTCATGTATTGTGTATGAGGATCTCAAGGAGGCTGTCCTGAGGGCTTATGAACTGCAACCAGAAACGTACCGTTTGAAGTTCCGGGGTGTAACAAAGGGAAGAGATAGCACCTTTTTGGAACACGCCCGGGACTTGTCCGATGCTATGGGGAACTGGCTCCGATCTGAGAAGGTAACAACATTTGATGAAATTAAGCAGTTAATGATGTTGGAGCAGTTCTTTAAGAGCACGGGCGGTGATCTAACTTTGAACTTGAAGGAGAAAAACCCAAGAACTCTAGTCGAAGCAGCAGAAATGGCTGATCGACGGCTGTCGTTGATTCGGGGTTGCGGGTCCTCACAGAAGTACGATGTAAGTGCTAAGGACCGTTATCCTCCCCCTCCCCGGAACAATGACACATTTAAACAGAAGAGCCATGAAACTAAAACTGAAGCCAAACCTAACACCACACCGTATGTGAAAAGTCAGGGGCCTTTTACATCACAGTATAAGCCGAAACCGAAATTTATGTGTTTTAGGTGCCACCAGGAGGGTCATAAGGCAAATGAGTGCCCTAGTCGACCTCCTCCGGCAGCCGTGTCTTTTGCTCACGGCATTGGAGTGTTCAAGAGGGCATCGGAGTTTGTTAGAGGCATTTCTTCCGAGGTAAATACACTGCCAGTGCAGAAGGATCCGGAAGGCTTATTCCCTGTCCGTGATGCCTTTAGTGACCACAGGGGACTCGGTTGTGTGGAGTGGGGGGGTAGAAGACATGAGGTGAGAATTTTGCGTAACACTGGGGCATCGCAAACACTGTTGAGAAATTTCACTGGTAAACCTGTCAATACGGCGCGGGTGGTTGTGGTTCAGGGAGTTAATGCGACAAGGTCATACCCGCTTGTAAGAATGAAGGTGGAAGTTGATGGTGTGACTCGTGACCTGGATGTAGGAATTGTGGAGAAGTTACCTGTTGGGGGCGTCGACCTCCTTCTCGGCAACGACTTTGCGGGACCTACTTCTGAGGCTCCACCCTTGGTCGTTGCCGAGAAGCCGGCCGACGTGAGTAGGGAGGAGCAGGAGTGGGTTGAGAAGTGTCTGGTGCAGCCTATGGTGTGTATTGTCACCGGAGATCCTGCATCCAGGAAGTCACATTCTGGTCAACAATCTTTAGATCAGCGGAGGAAGGGTACCGAGAAGGGGTTGAAAGTTGATGCGGTTGAGAGTTTAGTATCAACGGACCTTTTCAGGGACTCATTATTAGAACCACATTTCGAGTCTGGAGAAGACCCAGTAACTGTTCCTGAAAAGGCAGAGGATGGGCTTAAAAAGACGAAAGAGTTGAAGGAGGACAGTGATGCACAGTCGGGAGATGTAGCAACAAGGTACCCTGACGCGTACCCTATGAGAAATGGGTCGGCGAAGACGGTGGTCCGAAGCTTGCTAGTGTATTTTTCCCGGTATGGTTACCCGCAGGGGATTCAGTCAGTCCAGGGACCCAACTTCACTTCTAGCCTCTTTGTTCAAGTAATGCCGCAGCATGGGATTGTTGGGGTTGTGTCATCTGCGTATCATCCGGAGAGCCAGGGTGTGTTAGAGCGATGGCACTCAGCCTTGAAATCTGTGCTTCGTTGTTGTTGCTTTGAGAGTGGGAAGGATTGGGATCTTGGCCTGCCATGTGTTTTGTTTGCTGTGCGGGAGGTACATGGGGAGAGTTTGGGATTCAGCCCTAATGAGCTCGTCTTTGGACACCGTGTCAGAGGGCCTCTCCATATGGTTGAAGAAGTATGGGAGGGCGCAGAAAAACCTTCTTCTATGCTCAAGTGTGTCCTCAACAGTCGAGAACGGATGTTGCGCAGTCTGGAGTTGGCTGGCCGTAATTTGACTAGCTCTCAGGCCCTCAGGAAGGACAGGTACGACCTCAAGGTTGAACTCAGGGAGTTTCACGTGGGTCAGGAGGTGTTGATTCTACTGCCCCTTGTAGGTCACCCCTTATCCGCGAAGTACGCTGGTCCTTATAGGGTGGTGGAGGAGCTATCAGACCTGGATTACTTGGTAGCCACTCCAGACAGACGTAAGCGCAATCAGTTATGTCACGTTAATCTCATGAAGGAGTATGGGAGGCACCCCCCTGAGCCTCTCACTGTGCCTGTGATGACGTTTAGCAGTCAAGGTGGAGAAGGAGAATGGGACAGTCAAGCTCAGGTGGAGGATAACTGGAAGGATAAGAAGTTCAAATGGGCGCCTGAGTGTGAGAAGGTGTTTAGAGAAGTAAAACACCTGTTGTGCACTCACCCGATCCTCAGGGCCCCTGACAGTTGTGTCAGGGCCTACAGGGCCTACAGGGCCTACAGGGCCTACCTTTCCAACTAGCAACGGAGGCTAGTGGTGTGGGGGCTGGTGCCGTCCTTGTGGAAAAGGACGATGATGGGATGGAGCATCCTGTTAGTTTCTGCTCGGAGAAGTACAATTCGGCCCAGGGGAGCTGCTCTGTTGTCGAGGAGGAGCTGCTGGCGGTTGTGCTTGCGCTGGGGCATTTCGAGGTCTATGTTCCAGCCTATGGTCCGGTCGTTGTAGTCCACACAGATCATCACCCTCTCAAGTTCATGGACCAGTTTCACAATCGGAATATGAGGCTGACCAGGTGGTCACTAAGGTTATTGGTATATAACCTGGACATACGCCATATTGCCGGTTGTGACAACGTGGTTGCAAATGGTCGTTCAAGGGTATATGATCCTGGGTAGATTGACACACGGGTAGCCTCCTGCTTTAGTTTGAATAGTATTTTGCGCTTCGTGCTTGTTGGCTCGCGGTTGTAGCCCAGCATATTGGGTCGTAAAGCAGGAGTTGAGCGTTTGGTATAGAAGAAAAAACTAGGCTTGCCCCTATAGTGCAGCCGAAATAAACAAATTAAAAACATAAAAATCAAATAAAAAACTCTTTCTTTGATAGTTGAATGTTTTCAGTATTTTATAGCAGTAATTCTGAGTTGCACTCCTCTCAGAATGCTGGGCTAGAGAAGCTCGCTCTTGAGGAGCATAACTACATATAATTTAACCTATTGTGTTGGGGAGGGTTACAATTTTGTAAAATGTTTTGTTGAGGAACTGTGCCAGATATTTTACTGCCGCTGGGTGATGGGAAGTAGAGATATAGCATGGGTTCTAACCATCAGATTTTTATGAGCCTTGGGGCCTCTGAGAAAAAATCTTGGGGGGGGTGTGACGTTAACCACTCCGTTAGAACCGCATGGCTTGTCCTACAGTGACTCGCTAGGATCGCCAGGGCAGTGGATGGGGCTACAGTTTATGTATTAGGGTGTGCTTTATTTCATATGAAAGCTTGTGTCATGGGCAGTCCAGAAAGGCTCTTTGTTTTCACCCATGTCAAGGCTTTCTATATTTAATTGTAAAGTATATGTTTTATCATTAACTAGTAATGATGGGATCTGGGAGAGAGAGAGAGAGTAGAACAGAGTGAGAGGGGCGCGCGCAGTGTTTTTGCCTCGCTCGATGACATCACGGCTGGCTGCCTCGTGGGGGTTTGGTTGAGAGAGGTCCTTACCATGCTGTTAGTTCCCACGCGGCTCGACCTAGTCCCGGTATATATACTGGTTCCTCGCCACTCTCTCCCTCAGATCTGGTTTCTAGAACGCATCTATCTTATCCCTTGCTACCTGTCCCCTGCCCCGCACCTGAGAATCTTTTCCTCTGCCTATCTCTCTCATTTTCCATATCTTTTACCACCTTTTATTAATATTATACCCCCTCTGGTTAACTCTGCAAAATCAGCTTCATGCTGGCCAGTTGTATTGTGCGTTAAGGTCTGATATAACCCATGTATGTTAGTTGTTAAGATAAGTGGATCACGAAGCATTGGTTGGCATTTATATTGTTTAAGTACCGCGTCCTATAATTAGTAGTGTTCTGCTGGATTAGATAATGCTAGACTAGGGGTCTGATATTATAAGGTATTGTTTCCTATGAGTGCTGGCTTTAGGAAAAAGCTGCACGACATACCTGAGAACTGGAGTTGATTGAGTAAATTCTAGTCTCTGTGCCATTGAGAGTAGAGCATGCACGAATGAGGGCTTTTTGCCTATACCATTCTGCACTGTTCTAAGCTCGTTTGTCTTTGAGGTACGCCAGGAGAACGCTTAATACTTCGGTATTAAGGTTTCTCAAGAGAGCTACCCTTCCCTATAACGTAATATTTGACGCACAGACTTGAGATTTGCACTAGGCTATGCGGCATGTCATGCGCACCAGTATCTCGTATCATTGACTCTAGCTAGACTTTATCAGTCACAGTAGACATTAAGTATATTAACCTAATTACTCTTTTTATGTATACCCATTTTTGATTACACAAGCATTTCGCAGCCTAGTTTGATGTATGGAGACAAACGACTTAGGCTCTTTTTGTTGATAGGAATACTGCATTGTCGTGGCGATTATTTTTGTTGTAGTGTTTAGGATATTCTTGGCTCCGACGGCATTATATATTCTGCCTTTTTGTGTGCATAGCCTGCACGAGCATTGTTCCGTTGCCTGCCTTTTTGGGTTCCATTTCCGATACGAGCATCTTTATAGCATCTAACATTTAAAGAAGATTCCTTGTTGGTGTTGAAGGACTTTAGTGCACTTTCTTTCATGCAGGAGTGCCTGACATATATTGATTAAAGTAACGTAAGCTGTAACTTCTCTTACCACCTAACTTTGCATACCATAACCAAGCACCTTCGGTTATAGGTAGTAATAGGCTGTTTTCACATAACATTAAGCCTAGAGTAGACACACATTTATTGAGAGTTTGATAGCCTATTATTGCATATAGAACTCTGTAGAGTATTTGTGTTCTTTGTTCACTGGGAATATACATCAGAGGTTGGATCTAGCGCTCTCCGTTGTAGCATTTATGCCATTACTAGTCCAATGAATAAGAGCCCTGATATATTTAAACCTCAGTCGTAACACGACATACAGTATATGGCTACCCCGTATGCCGTGGCGCTAGCATCGCAAAACGTGTGTAATGCAACGTCACCGAACGCCGCCACTTTACGAGGTAAAGGTTTAGTACATAGGATGTCATACTCATTCAACAACAATGTCCCTTGGTCATTCAGGTCCTCGGGCAAACTGTCATCCCATCCTATTTTACGTCTCCAAACTTCCTGCATTAGAATCCTAGCTCTTATGGTAAAGGGTAATGCTAGACCCAAAGGATAAAAAAATTGCGCAACTTTGTGCAACAGACTTCTTTTTGTGTGCGCTCCCGTCTGCTGAGCAAAAGACCTTGTTTGAAAAGTTAGTATGTCTTGTTTAGGTTGCCAGATCATCCCCAAATTTCTGGACTTTTCCTGGTTATGAGATTCCATACCGTCCACCTGTATCAAACTCTGAAGATCTTCACTATTAGTAACCCACTCGCGGAGAAATAAATGTGCTTCTGTAAACAATCTACGTGCCTGCCAGTAGGTATGTAACAAATCAGCCTGACTATCGCTAGAACCCTGCAAATTGTCTATATATAACCCGTGAGATAGTTTACTTGCGTCCTCATGAGTATCCTCTAGATGATTTTTTATTGTGGCATTTAACAAAAACTGTGAACATGTAGCCCCAAAGAGTACAACCCGAAAACGGTAGATTATGACCGGACTTTCAGAGTCGCTAATGTCGTTGAACCAAAGAAAGCGGGTAACATCTCTATCTTCCTCTTTTAGTTTGGCCATCAAGAATGCTTTCTCGATGTCACTAGTAAATGCGTACTGCCCCAGCCTAAACCACAATAGATGTTGGGACAGGTCCGACACCAGGGACGGACCTGTCAGCAGGCAGTCATTTAGACTAGGTTCCTGACCTTGGTGGGCAGAGCAGTCATACACTACCCGTATTGGTGTGGTGACGCTGTCTTTCCTCATCCCATGATGGGCCAGATAGTGGACCCTACCCATCTTAATCGGTTCCTTGACATCGACTCTCTCAATAAAGCCCCTATCTTCATAACTCCGAAATTACATCGTCATACGCCTGGCGCGTGCTCGGTTCATTAGTTAATTTACGCTGTAATGCGCGCAAGCGACCTAATGCCAAACCATAGTTGGTAAACCAGTGTATATGGTTATTTGGCTAAATGTTTAAATGTCTATGTATTTAATATTCTATCTATCTATCTATCTACTGTATCTATCAATCTCTCTCTCTCTCTCTCTCTCTCTCTCTCTCTCTCTCTCTATATATATATATATATATATATATATATATATAGGGTGTATTGAAACAACACTTACAGACTTCAACTGCTAAGTACAGATTAAAAAAACAATTTAACTTTATTCTATAATGAAATATAAAATAATTAAGCATTAATGATTTACAGGATATACAGTAAAATAATCAGTGTCGTCCAAGCATGTGCTATAAACCGAACACTGGCATTGGTCTCCCCCTTCACCCCCCCCCCCCCCCCTTCCTCCCCTCAATCTCCTAGTTTATACCCAGAAATGTTGAATTATAAACATAATTCGTTTTTGGGTTGACATAATGTAATTTATGTTCTCTTTATAAACCGTTTACAACTACAAATATTTTCTGTTTACATCAAACATTTATGTATCTTTCTTTCAACATAGGAAACACCGAAAGTATCTTGGATGAAACAAATTACGATCTTCAAGTGGTCTGCAGATATTACTGTCATATGTTAGTAATTATTACCAATACTAAATGATAAATAGAACCACAAAATGTGGGCATTACGAAGTTATTGCCCAATGTTATTTAATGTATTGTACAGTTGTGAACATTTGTTCATGTACAAACATATTCGAAGCGGTCTCGGGTTGAAATGAATCTCCTAACTAATTTATACTGGGTATTTGAATATCAGAGATTCTTTTAATCAGTTCGACACTTCTAAATCGATCAGACTTAATTACCACTGCTGTACAGTCACGAGCATAAATGCTGCGACATCAACCAGATAACGTCACCTCCTTCATCACTAGGGGTTTATACTAAGCTGAATAAAATCGTTTGACGGTAGCTAGAATGAAATACAGAAATAATTGTGAGTTTGAATACAAAGTTTTGCAATACCTTTGGAGACAAAGGGGCGAACATTATTTGGTTGGTGTCGCAGTATTTATGCTCGTGACCGTACATGGTCATTACAGTGTAATAAGAAGATTAATTGAAACACATACTGCATAATTCCCACCAAGTGATGTAATAGTTTTTCAAAATTATTCGAGGCACTTTATGAAGCTTCGGATTCTACTCAAATCTGCTCAAATATCGAATTATCGGCGTGAACATTATATCATGCCTGTTTCCAAATATTTAACCTATTATTTGTACAGACAACTGTTACACACCAATATTGTCAGTAATAGTCGATGACGTTATAATTGAGACAATGAGCAATGATTAAGGAAACTTCACTTCACACACACACACACACACGTCTCCCTTTGTCAGGCTTATTTTATTTACCTTACATAAACATGGAAATGAGAGGTTTATGTGTGTGTGTCTGTACCGGTATGTCTGTGTATGTTATTAATTTTCTTTATCCTCACTCTTTTATAACATAAGTGTTTGGTCAGGTATGCGTGGTCACAATTGTACGGTAAATAACATTTGGCTCCTATAACTTTTCGTATTGCTCGATGACTCTTCATTCCTGAACATAACTGTAGATGCAGTATACTATCTTCATTAAATACGTAACAATTGCGCGAGCACGATCAGCCCCCAATAGAACTACGCTTCATAAACGATTGAATTACCTTCTGCTTCGTTTGGATACCCGACCCAGACTTGGGCATCAGCATTATGTCCCATGACCAGAGTTACAAATGTTACATATTTTGTTTACGCTAATATGTTGCTAATAATTAGTATTTTTCTGCTAACCACATAATATCATCACCACATTCTAAGATACTTTTATTTTGTAAATACTAATGTGTGAATAGGTAAACCAATGCTTTCCCTCTAGCTAAGGCGATAATACATAGGTTTATCATGTATTAATAATATAGTGTTTTATTTGTAACCCTGTTTTGCTACATTTCTAAAAAGGCATTTATCTCTAAAATAACACATTTATGGGAAAAATGTGATACAACAATATAAATTGTATATGTTCCATTTTACAATGTGTTCGTCATAGTCTGTAACAGTTGTTTCAATACACCCTTATCTGTAGACACTCAGCGGAATAGCGAAATTTGTTGTCTTTGTGTTGTGGTACTTTGATGGAGAGAGAGAGAGAGTGATAGTGAGAGAGAGAGAGGCAATGGCGTATGATAGCAACACATATTAATATAAAAAAATAAATAGAAAACAAAACTCTATTCCATGAATAAGTGTACAGTGGCACTAATATGTCATGTCTCAGCTGTCATTATGTTTGGCTCGATCTGTGCTGTATCAATGTCTGTCAGATGTTGAATAAGGTGGGTAAGTGTAAGAACCTGATTGTATATCTCACTCAAAATGAAGAAATCATGTGTAAATATTGCTGATACCATTTATTGATCAAAACATAATGGGTGCCGAGACATCACTTATTAGCGCCACAAAATAGCAGTCGTATTCCAAAAAATATGTCAAAGCTGACGCCTCTCTTGAATGGAGTATGATATAAACAAATGCAATGCAATATGTTCCACACACACACACACATATATATATATATATATATACCGGTATATATATATATATATATATATATAGATATATAGATAGATATTATATATAATATATATATATTGGTATATATATATATATATATATATTTATATATATATATATATATATATATATATATATATATATATATATATATATATATATATATATATATATATATATATATTTATATATATATACTGTATATATATATATATCAGAGGGAGAGAAAGAAAATATTTGTTTTGCAGAGATCTGATGCCTATTGTGGTACCTTGTTATTGTCAGGAGAGAGAGAGAGAGAGAGAGAGAGTGAAAGAGAGAGAGAGAGAGAGAGAGACAGAGACAGAAAGAAACAGAGACAGAAAGAGAGAGAGAGACAGAGACAGAAAGAGAGAGAGAGAGAGTGAAAGAGTGAGAGAGAGAGTGAAAGAGTGAGAGAGAGAGTGAAAGAGTGAGAGAGAGAGAGAGAGACAGAGACAGAAAGAGAGAGATACAGAGACAGAAAGAGAGAGAGACAGAGACAGAGAGAGAAAGAGATAGAGACAGAGACACAGAGAGAGAGAGAGAATCAGTATATTGTCTTCTTTACCGTAGTTAATTTAGCCTAGTAGAGACATATTAAGGGGCGATGGGCATATACTGTATATTAGCTTATTGTTTACTGTAGTTAATTTAGCCTAGTAGAGACATATTAAGGAGTGATGGGCATATACTGAATATTAGCTTATTGTTTACCGTAGTTAATTTAGCCTAGTAGAGACATATTAAGGGGTGATGGGCATATACTGTATATTAGCTTATTGTTTACCATAGTTAAGTTAGCCTAGTAGAGACATATTTAAGGGGCAATGGACATATACTGAATATTAGCTTATTGTTTACCGTAGTTAATTTAGCCTAGTAGAGACATATTAAGGGGTGATGGGCATATACTGTATATTAGCTTATTGTTTACCGTAGTTAATTTAGCCTAGTAGAGACATATTAAGGGGCGATGGGCATATACTGTATATTAGCTTATTGTTTACTGTAGTTAATTTAGCCTAGTAGAGACATATTAAGGGGCGATGGGCATATACTGTATATTAGCTTATTGTTTACTGTAGTTAATTTAGCCTAGTAGAGACATATTAAGGGGTGATGGGCATATACTGTATATTAGCTTATTGTTTACCGTAGTTAATTTAGCCTAGTAGAGACATATTTAAGGGGTGATGGGCATATACTGAATATTAGCTTATTGTTTACCGTAGTTAATTTAGCCTAGTAGAGACATATTAAGGGGCGATGGGCATATACTGTATATTAGCTTATTGTTTACCGTAGTTAATTTAGCCTAGTAGAGACATATTAAGGGGCGATGGGCATATACTGTATATTAGCTTATTGTTTACTGTAGTTAATTTAGCCTAGTAGAGACATATTTAAGGAGTGATGGGCATATACTGAATATTAGCTTATTGTTTACCGTAGTTAATTTAGCCTAGTAGAGACATATTAAGGGGTGATGGGCATATACTGTATATTAGCTTATTGTTTACCATAGTTAAGTTAGCCTAGTAGAGACATATTTAAGGGGCAATGGACATATACTGAATATTAGCTTATTGTTTACCGTAGTTAATTTAGCCTAGTAGAGACATATTAAGGGGTGATGGGCATATACTGTATATTAGCTTATTGTTTACCGTAGTTAATTTAGCCTAGTAGAGACATATTTAAGGGGCGATGGGCATATACTGATTATTAGCTTATTGTTTACCGTAGTTAATTTAGCCTAGTAGAGACATACTAAGGGGCGATGGGCATATACTGTATATTAGCTTATTGTTTACCGTAGTTAATTTAGCCTAGTAGAGACATATTTAAGGGGCGATGGGCATATACTGTATATTAGCTTATTGTTTACTGTAGTTAATTGAGCCTAGTAGAGACATATTAAGGGATGATGGGCATATACTGTATATTAGCTTATTACCTTTGGATACCTTTGGATGTGTTCGCCGCTCCTCTAGCGGCACCAAGGAGCGCGACGCCCCTCGTTATGGGTGGCGATTTGGTGCAGTAGACTGTTTGAAGCGACAGCTCGCTCCCTTGCGAGGATGGGCTCGTCAGGCACTTTTTGCAGTTTGACATCTAGGGCTCTCTTGAAGTTGTCTAACGAGATGTCCCTCATGTCTCTTACTCGCCGTGGGAGTTTGTTGAAGAGACGTGGGCCTCTGTGTGATAACCAGCCCTCTCGCAGAGAGCCCATAGCACCCCTGTTATTCATCCGGAGGATTTCGCATTCCCAGCCTCTCCTATCACTGAATTTCATGACTATCGGAGTATGTAGGTTTGGTACTAAACCCTCTGCGATGTTCCACGTGTATATTATTAGGTAACGTTCTCTTCTACGTTCCAGTGAGTACAGATTCAGTGCTCTTAAACGCTCCCAATAGTGTAGATGGTTTATCGAACTTATATGCGAAGTGAAATTTCTTTGTACACTCTCTACGTCATTTATTTCACCTGCTTTGTATGGGGATGTTAATACGCTACAGTATTCAAGCCGCGGTAGCACTAAAGATTTGAAGAGCGTTATCATAGGCAATTCACCGCGTGTTTTAAAAGTACGCAGAATCCAACCCGTTAGACGTTTCGCAGCCGCCACTTTGACCTGGTTATGTACTTTGAAACCCATATTTTCAGACATTAATACCCCAAGGTCTTTCACACTGTCTTTCCGTTCTATTATGTGGTTAGATTCTGTTAAGTAATTTGTAATTTCTTTAACACCATTATTATCTCCGTACCATATTAATTGGAATTTTTCCTCATTGAATTGCATGTTGATTTCCCTGGTCCACTGGAAAACTACATTCATGTCTTCCTGCAGTCAGCCTGTGTCCTCTTGTGTGTTTACTATCTTGCTTAATTTTGTGTCATCAGCAAAAGACGACACCGTACTGTGTCTGGTGTTGGTATCTATGTCGCAAATTGGTATGAGGAACAGAAGGGGTGCTAGCACTGTTCCTTGGGGCACTGAGCTTTTGACATCCGAAGGCTCAGAAGTGACTTGGTTTACTGCTACCGATTGTTTTCGGTTTACGAGGAAATTGTATATCCACCGTCCGATTTTCCCAGTTATACCTTTTGCTTTCAGTTTGTGGGCTATTATACCATGGTCACATTTATCAAATGCCTTAGCAAAATCGGTATAAATGACATCCACGGTTTTCTTTTCTTCTAGCGCTTTAAGAATTTTGTCATAGTGTTCCAAAAGTTGTGAGAGACATGATCTTCCCGCTCTGAACCCATGTTGACCGGTGTTGTGTAGTTCATTTGTCTCCATGAATGTTGAAATTTTGCTTCGCAGGACTCGCTCGAAAACTTTAATGATGTGAGAGGTTAGAGCTACCGGGCGGTAGTTTTTTGGTAGTGCTTTACTCCCTCCTTTATGCAGTGGGGCAATTATTGCGTTTTTCAAGCTATCTGGTATGTCACCAGTGTCTAGACTCCTTCTCCACATTATAGCCAGGGGTTTTGAGAGGTTTTCCTTACATTTTTTCATTAGGATCGAATTCCATGAGTCCGGGCCTGGTGCCGAGTGGGATGGCATGTTGGAAATGGCCTCTTCTATGTCTTTTGGACTGAAATCAATATCCAGCATCTGAGGGGTTCCGTGGGGGAGGTTTCCATGAAAAATATATTTTGGTCTCTGATGACTTTTGTTTCATCAGGCTCACTGAATGCCATTTCATACTGCCTGCTTAAGAGTTCGCTCATTTCCTTTTTGTCCCCTGTGAAAGAGCCGTCCCCTTTGCTCAGTGGGCCGATGTTTGATGTTGTTTTAGCCTTTTGTTTGGCGTATGAAAAGAAGTATTTGGAATTTTCCTTTATACCTGCAATAGCTTTCCTCTCCTCTTCCATATGTTGTAGTTCATATGATATTCTTAACCTTTGTTCAATTTCCACAATTTCTCTATCTATTTCGACCTTTTGCCTATCCTGTAGATTTTGATGTGTGCGTCTTTGTGTGAGTAATTTTCTTCTTCTGTACAGCCTCCTCCTTTCCCGATCTTGTTTGCTTCTTCGTTTTGTTTGTCTCGCAGGTATATGGTGGCTACAGATTTGGGTCATGGTTTCTGTTATTAAGACTAGACATTCTGCTGGTGTCAGGTTATCCATTTAATCTTCCCAGTCTATTTCCTCCATTTCTTGATTTACCTCTTCCCACCTAATGTTTTTGTTATTGAAGTTAAATTTACTGAAGGGGCCGGTTTTTGTTCTCGATTCTGAGGTTGTCTGTACACTTTCTAAGGTTGTTTTGATCTCAATTAATTTATGATCTGAGTATGTTGTGTCCGATATGTTAATGCTGTGTACTAGAGAGTCATTGTTAGTGAAGACCAGGTCTAAGATATTGTTTTCCCCGTGTGGGTTCAGCAATATGTTGGGTAAGACTAAAAAAATCACAAAGTTCAAAAAGCTCTCTCGTATTAGTATTTGCTTCTCCGGTGTTATTTGCCACTAACTGGTTTTCTAGTTGTCTCCATTTAATGTTTGGTAGGTTAAAGTCTCCTAGCCATATAATATTTGGTGTTGGGTTCCCCAGGGTTTCCACTTCTGATTTTATTTTGTTGAGCTGGGTTTTGAATTCTTCTCGGGATGAGTCTGGAGGCCTGTATGTAACAATAACTGCTAAATTTAGGGATTCTATTTTAACTCCAAGTATTTCCACCACTTCATTACTGTTATTTAGGAATTCAGTACATATCAGTGAGCCATGTATGTACAAGGCTACACCTCCATGTGATCTATGCGTTCTGTCCGCCCTATGTAGGTTGTAACCAGGAATCCATACCTCACTATCTTCCTGATCTTTAATTATTATGTTCCTTCCAACAACCAACTATACTCCTAAAATCGATTAATGAAATTTACAAACACATGTGGCAGTCCGTGGATTCGAACCCAGGACGCTCACACCGAATATCAACACCTTATGCATCGCACCACGAAGACAGTTAAATTGAATGTTTTTATAAAGGATGGTGGACACTGCCTACGATTTATTATGCAACTTCGAATCCTGCATATCAATCTAAGCATGTACACACATCCCAACTGCAACTCACGTGAGTTTCTGTGAGAGCCGCAAATATAGCGTTTCCTTCTTCTAACAGGCCCCTAATAAATGGTACTTTGTTCGTGGTTCTATTGTTTAGGCCTTGGATATTTGCAAACAAGATTGGGGAGGGATTGTTTGGAGTACTATGTGTACCTAATAGTCTTCGGGATGTATTGGCCACTCTTGGGAGGCCAGGAGGTGCTTGAGGTGTTCTATGTGCCCTTCCATCTCCCTCAGTCTCTTCATCTTCATCTGCCCTTTCCCTCCTTGCCTTTTTCCTCTGTCTCATCCTCGCATAGCTAGAGAGTATTTTGGGCTACCATTCGTGTTAGGTCTAGCATATCTCCAAGTCCCTTTAATATGAAAAGCTGGGCATTTCATATTGTAGCAGGTCTTGTTCTCAAGTGATGTCTTGCAAAGGGATGGGTGGTGGTATTTGCAGGTTTCACCAAATCTACATTTTCCATGACTGGTTATGTTGTTGCAAATTTTGGGATGAGCAAATCTACATGAATTCCCATTATATTCGCCCTTTTGACCAAAGTAGCACCTTCTTTCCAGATAATATCTGCACACTGGTGTAGACAACCCCAGTAGGTGTGGCTGGGGCTGCAAGGGGTTATGTGGTGAGCTAAGTGTGGTTGTGGGTGATAGTGGGCTTGGTGTATGGGTGGGTGAGGCCTGCAGGGGGGTGGAGTTACGGGTCGGTTGTAGGTGGGCAGGTGGCAGTGGTGAGGGGGGAGACGATGTGGAAGGGGAGCCTGATATGGAGGCTTGTTGCATCCTACGTTCATCCTGCAATTGTATTTGATCAACAGCAGTAGGGTGGTCAATGGCCATAGATGGGATTAATGTGGGTGTTTTCTGGGTCTGGGGAGGTGTGGGGAGATGTGCGGCAGGATTTGTGGATATGTAGGGTGCGAAAGGTTGTTGTTCGGCAGGCGATGTGTGTTGATGTGCAGGAGGCAATGTGGGCATTATCATGGGAAGGTGTGCGTGTGTGGGTTGTGATATTTGTATGGGCCCTGAGGCCCCAATAGTTCCCCATTTTCTGTGAAAGGTAGCTATGTCTTGGCTATATTTCAGTCTATCTTGTACTTCTGTATTTTCTACAGTCTGTATGACTTGCCATGTGATATCGAAACAACTATCGCAGAAATGGAGGTTCTTCCCTCTTGTATTGTACGCCTCATTTATTGGTGTCAATCCTATGCAAATCCAGTGGTATGGTTGCTTGCATATCCGACATGCGGTGCTTTTATACATGTGTATATTCATCTTACAACTCGTACAGTTGTCTCTGGTAAACATTTTTGTTTGTTGTTTTATTTTGTTTTTGTTTTTCCACCCGCCCTTACATGGGGGAGAGAGAGAGAGAGGGGGGGGGGGAGCTTGGAGGACAAGGAGGTGTTTGTTACGCGGTTTGTGGGGAGTGGGGGGGGGGGGGGGGGGAGTGCCACTCGTTTACACTCGTTATGTTTAAACTTTAAGTAACTTTAAGTAACACTTTCAATAATTATCTTATGAATCAGAATTCTCACTGCCCTAACCACTTTTCCCGTTTTTGGTCGACTGTTTAGCGGAATATACGGCACTCTAGGAAAATAACGAACTTTCCAGGCTACCTATATATAGTATCTATTTTAATTTTCATATTTTACCTATCAACTTGATTCAACACTGCTCAGGTTCGAATTTTCACCACATTTGGTTGCGTGGGAGATCTTTCTCTCCAATAACGTCACTACTAACCTGCGATATGGTCGAGAAATAATCTGCACTGATTTAATTTGTTTATTTATATATTGTTTTTCTCTGTTGCTATTATTTACGATTTTTGTTTTGTCGGTACCCTTTCCTGTCGAGGTTAAGTTTCGCTTTTGGTAAAATCGTATAGGGGGAGGGGAGGGGACGTGTCCAGGAGAGCGAGGGGATATATGTGTTTATGGTCTTTGCGGTCACCGAGGGTATTTTGTTTACAGCATACGTCCTGTTCCCAAGCTAAAAGTTAAAAGTTCCCCTGACTTTAATTCTCTGTATTATACTTTCTTAGTTTATTTACGTGATATACGATGTTCACTATCACTTTTAACTTAGGCTTCCTATTTTCCCATAGCCCTGTTTGATTTCATAGGACTATATAGCTAACACTTTGCTTTGGGACGTAACGGTTTTTTCTTTCCCTTCTTCTTTCCACCCGCCTTATGGGCCTGCCCTAGGCCTGTCCTAGACCAGCGCCGTGGCACTGCTGTAGGAGTTAACGGATGTTTTCTCCAAAACGCGTATATCTCTCCAGAAATTGTATCAATCGGTTCGATTTTGCACTTCACAGGACCGCGACACTATGTTTGTTTTTGTGTGTGATTTTTTAAAAGTTTAATCACCAGTATCCCGCGGGATAGTCGAAACATCCCGGACCGCGACGGACGTGACCCTCCTCTCTGACTGACTCTGACTCTGTTTACCGTAGTTAATTTAGCCTAATAGAGACATATTTAAGGGGCGATGGGCATATACTGTATATTAGCTTATTGTTTACCGTAGTTAATTTAGCCTAATAGAGACATATTTAAGGGGCGATGGGCATATACTGTATATTAGCTTATTGTTTACCGTAGTTAATTTAGCCTAGTAGAGACATATTTAAGGGGCGATGGGCATATACTGTATATTAGCTTATTGTTTACCGTAGTTAATTTAGCCTAGTAGAGACATATTTAAGGGGCGATGGGCATATACTGTATATTAGCTTATTGTTTACTGTAGTTAATTTAGCCTAGTAGAGACATATTAAGGGGCGATGGGCATATCCTGTATATTAGCTTATTGTTTACCGTAGTTAATTTAGCCTAGTAGAGACATATTAAGGGGTGATGGGCATATACTGTATATTAGCTTATTGTTTACCGTAGTTAATTTAGCCTAGTAGAGACATATTAAGGGGTGATGGGCATATACTGTATATTAGCTTATTGTTTTATCTTTTTATTTGTTTAGTTTCCTCCCTAGACCTCTATATCAACATGTAAAAGACACCACCTAGAAATATTTGTAAATTTTTCGATAGAAACATGTCCCGGCCGAAAGCCGGTTACTCTTAAAATTACAGGCTCGGTATCGCTCGCCAGGAAAAAAATCGACGCATAAAGGGCACGAAAGGTCTTAATATTAACAAAGAAATGGGGTGTAAAGTTTTAAAATCGCCAAAGTAATAGGCAGAACATCTTAAAATCTAAAAACAAATAGTGCTAAACACGAGGGAGAAGGGGGCAAAAAACCCCCAGCCCGTCCATCTTTAAGTATCCTAAATTCTAGAAGGACTTGAATTTGCTAATTTCGCTTGATCAATGAACAGCCCTCTTAAGGGGAGGTTTTTAGTATGTGCCCTAGACCTCAATCAAGCTTTATATTAACCTCCTTTCAAGATAAATGTGTACATTTTTCGATAGAAAAATGTCCCGGCCGTTGGCTGGTGCCTCTTAAATTAAGTTACAGGCTTGCTGTCACTCGCCAGGACATAAATCGACACCTAAATGGCACGAAAGGTCTTAAAATTGACAGAAATGGGTCGAAAGTTCTTTTAGTCACCAAACTAATGGGTGAACGTCTTAATATTTCAAAAGCAATGGGGCTAAACATGAGGGAGAAAGGGATCCACAAACAATCCCTTAAGTGAAAATCTCCCCGTAAAGCCAGTGTCACACGAGCGCTTTTTCCGTCAATTTTCCCATGAGCAAGTTTTTTCTCGTATTATTTCAGGACTTTTTCGCACTAGTATCGGAAACGAGACTGGAGATAGATTATGTTGGGCGGTTGAATTCAGATAAAGTGTAATTTGTTAAGCTTTCAGACCATAATTGCCCGTAAAAATTGCTCGAAAAAGCGCTCGTGTGACTCCGGCTTAACCCCTTCAGCACCATTATTTTCGTCATATTTTGGTTGCCATTAGACGATTATCTTGAGCTTATAACCTACCCCTAGGACTCAAAGGGGTAAATACGATCTCCATAAACTCTCTAAATAACTTAAGGTCCTTCATAAAGGTGGGGGCTCATGGGTTGAGATAAACATGGAATGATAATCGCCAAGCTGTACATAATTATCTTGCACAATGCAATGGCACTGAAATAATTATTAACAATGGTATAAAGGATTTGGTGGATCACCGGGCCTGTGACGTCACAAGAGTGTAAGTCCACCATCCAGTCTAGGATAAGGATACTGGTGTGACCTCACTATGACGTTACAGGCCCGGTATAGACGATCCACAAAATCCTTTATACCATTGTTAATAATTATTTCAGTGCCATTGCATTTTGCAAGATAATTATGTACAGTTTGGCAATTATCATTCCATGTTTATCTCAACCCATGCGCCCCCACCTTTAAACTGCATAGAATCGTCTATTTTAGCCAGAATCAAAGGGAAAAAGGCGTCATTGTGCTGAAGGGGTTAACTAGATATAATTGACACAGGTTTCAGAGTGACTTATTTGAATGACAACCAAATCCATACAAGTAAAGGTAGTGTAGGTTATAGCAAACACACATACATATATATATATATATATATATATATATATATATATATATATATATATATATATATATACAGTATACAGCATATATGAAACCCTTAACGAGCAAATTTGGAACACTGCTAATGGAGGTGTACTGATGGTTCAGCATTAAGTGTTGGTTTAAATTTTCCAATAAAATATGTTTCTTTGGTTTTTCGCAAATGAATGTTGTCTGATTTTACTTTATAAAACGGCATTACATTAAATTTAGATGTTTTGGGCACATTGTGAAATATGAGTGCTTACATTAAGGCCTCTATTATGTGTTACATGATCTCTATGTACATTCACTCGAAGTCTAAGATTTGAAGTTTCCCCTATATAGATTTCCTTGCAGCACAAGACATATATGCAGTTCATTGTATTACAACTCATATTATCATTAACTTTAAAAGTATAATTAGTATTAATCAATTTGTGTTCATGGCTTTCGATTAGTTCTAAGCATATTTTGCATCGAGGATTGCCACATTTTGTTATTTTAAAGTCAGATGAGTTACGGAGTTTAGCTCTAGTTAATAGTTGTTTAAGGTTTCTTGGTTGCCGTTTAGCTTTAATGAGATTTACATCTTTGTATATGTTATTATATATATATATATATATATATATATATTGAGAATATATCACAAATACACGTGAGCCACTAAATGTTTCTAGTCTCTCAGTGGGGATCGAACCATCGACCATCAGGATGATAGCCGACGCTTTAATCAAGACTGCCGTGGTGTAATTGATTAAAGCGTCGGCCATCATCCTGATGGTCGATGGTTCGATCCCCACTGAGAGACTAGAAACATATATATATATATATATATATATATATATATATATATACACTGTATATTACTGGAGTTTGTGACATCATTAAAATAATTCATCTGATAAAATCTCGCATATCATCATCTGAATATAATCAGTGCAATACATCTTATCTTATGGCGGGAGGGTTGAAGGGCGTGAGCCTAGCTCTCTCCCTGTGTATCATCCTTCTCAACATCCAGAGGGGATGTGCCGATATACAGGTGCAGAGGGGACCGGTAGTGTACCAGGTCAACACTAAACAAGTATTGAGGGACATCGTCACACAGAAATCACACACAAGTGAAATCTCTGTCACCATTCCTGCCTGGGCATCTATATATCTCGGTAAGCCGCCGCAGCGTCTTAGCAAACAGTCTGGCACAACCTCGCTACATCACCTATTGTGCTACACTCTAATATGCTGTGAAGACATAGAGACCAACCCAGGCCCCAGCTCAACGTTGAAGAAACCTCACCACAAATCAAGTAAGGCATACACCGACATTTCAACAGTCCCTAGCAGAAAAATTCGTTATAACAAACTGACACCTGAACCTCCCCTCCCGCTCACACACACACACAGCCAGCCACCACCTCAACGGCACCACCCTACCAACACAGCACTACCCTCAGCGGTACCATCAATACCACAGATATCGGCAACACAAGTAGCACAACATGCAACAAGAACAACTACAAAAGCAGGTAGCACTCGCAAACACATCACCAGTGAAGCAGCAACAACGGCCAACGAAAACAACAACAACAGCAAACAACCACAGTGCCACCGCCGGGAGGGTACACCTAGGGGTGGGGGTGGGTCAAGGAGCAACCTGTCTCCCGCCCTCTCTCGCACACCCAGCTGATCAACGCGGACCAAACCACACCTCCAGACATGCGATAAACAGTAAGAGAAAACTATGTATAGTCTGTAATATTGGATTCAATAATAGGAGTACACTTTTATAATGCAACATTTGTAATGAATTTGTACATAACCGATGTACTTATGTTAACCCACTGAATACCAGCGACGACACGTTGTCGTCGGCAATGTATGTAACGCTAAACCCCAGCGACGACAACGTGTCGTCACAGGTACTCCGGTCCCAATTACTCCGGTTCTATGGCACCTAGAGGGCTCAGATTTGTATGGGAACTGTGTAAGTATCCCACGCAAACATGCCGATGGTTGAAAACTCTCAAAGTCCAACCGCGTGCGTGTGAGCGCGCAAAAAGCGGTATTTTGGGTGTATTTGCCTTCAATTTTTTACTCTTGTAAATTCGACTTTCGGGGCTCCGTAGGACCAATTTTTGACCTTTTTGATTGTTTTTTTGTGGTTTTTCCTTCATTCCTAACCCAATCGCTATTGTTTCTGGAAGAAAAAAAAATCAAATCCTGCCGGTCCCTGGTGGTACATTTATTTATAACTAGCTGGGGCTCAGTGGGTTAACAGTAGAATCGAAGTTGAATGTGTTAAATGTAGGAACTCAGCTGTACAACATCGCACACCCATTTGTGATATTTGTGAAACACTCATAACACGACGTCAGAGGATCCAATTTTGTGTAAAGTGTAAAACTGTAGCTCACATGAAGTGCATCTCTAAGAAGACCAACAGTGAAGAATGCGAATTCCTATGCAAAAAGTGTGCCTTGCATAT
Source organism: Paralithodes platypus (assembly GCA_032716605.1). Taxonomy (NCBI): domain Eukaryota; kingdom Metazoa; phylum Arthropoda; class Malacostraca; order Decapoda; family Lithodidae; genus Paralithodes; species Paralithodes platypus. The sequence goes on from CM064559.1 coordinate 1,553,639, forward strand.
ATTACCGAATGTTAATGTAAATGAACCAAGTATTAACAACTCAGAATCCAGCCAGGACACATTCAAAAATGAATACAGAGTGTTCACCAACAAAGGGCTCCATCTTATCCACATTAACGACAGATCAATGTACCATAAATTGTCAGAAATAAACATGTTGGCTAATAAGGCCAAAGCTTCAATAATTGCAATTACAGAAACCTGGCTGGACTCGAGTATAAACGATGGTGAAATAAACATTCAAGGTTTCAATATGGTTCATAATGATCACAATAGACAAGGGGGAGGAGTATGTCTGTAAGTAAAAAACAACCTCACACACACAACTAGGACCGACCTCCATGTAGAAAACCACGAAGCTCTGTGGATCGACTTACACCTGACTAGGACAAAACCCATCACAATTGGGGTGTGCTATAGGCCACCAGACGACACACAATTCTTGACCAAATTTGAACGAACTTTGTCATTACTAGACCCCCGGAATGAATCCATTATACTAGGGGATTTTAACTTGTGTTACAAACAACGAAATAATAGGCTTGTACGAGAATATAGGCACATACTGACAATGCACAATCACAAACAACTCATCACAACCCCCACGCGTATATCTGAGAACACTGCTACAATATTAGACCATATAAATTGTAACAGAGAGGACAAAATATCACAATCAGGGGTTATACAGACTGGGATAGGTGATCACTTTGTCACATATTGCACACGTAAAACTACAAAAATTACCCTAGAGAATCACAAGGTCATCAAAACAAGGTCACTCAGAAACTACAACGAAGAATCATTTCTGGACATTTTATGGAATACAGATTGGTCTCCAGTGTTTGGAAATACAAACGTTAATGACGCAGGGGTTGGCTTCAGAACCATCATCACAAACATCCTAGACGAAATAGCTCCTCTGAAAGACATACGAATTAAAGCAAGGTCAGACCCATGGATCAACAATGACATACTACACCATCTGGAACATAGAGACACTCTGTTAAAAAGCCTAGTGAAACATAGACAGGATCAATGTCTGAAACATGAGTTCAACAGGGCTAGGAATAAACTAAGTAGGAAAATTAAATCAGCGAAATCTAATTATTTCCACAGTAAGGCAGAGGAATATCAGAATAACCCCCAAAAACTATGGAGGCACTTAAAAACAACAGGCTACAGCAACAAGGCAAGGGATTCGTCTGACACTAATATTGCTCTCAACATTAATGATCAGGTTTGCCACGATAAACGACAAATTTCGACCTACTTCAACTCCTTCTTCACCTCCATAGCAAACACACTTGCACAGAACCTACTGCAACCTCTCAATAAATACACGACAACAACGGCCACCTTTCGAAATTTCTACAGGGACAAAGGCATACACCCGAACACATTTGGATTACAAAATGTTACACCAAAATACACATTTGACGAGCTCTCTAACCTAAATGTACATAAAAGCACAGGACCAGACAAAATTCCTGCCAAATTTCTACGAGATGGAGCCATTGGTATAGCAGGTCCCCTAACCCACATCATCAACCTGTCAATTAACACCAACACTGTACCTGCTGAACTGAAGGAAGCTATTGTAACCCCTCTATTCAAGAAAGGAAATAAACTAGATGTTGGCAACTACAGACAAGTTAGCATATTATGTATTGTATCCAAAATCCTTCAAAGAGCTGTATACACCCAAATTGAACACTACCTCAAAGAAAATGATCTATTCTAGAAGTTTCAATCAGGTTTCAGATGCATGTACTCGACAGACTCCTGTCTCATCCACAAAACAGATCACATTCGTAAAGAAATGTCTACAGGTAACTACACCGGTATGGTTCTTCTTGATCTACAAAAAGCGTTTGATACAGTAGACCATGATATCCTCTGTAATAAACTACAAGCAATAGGCATTGGGTCAGTGAACTGGTTTAAATCTTATCTTAGTGGTAGAACACAAGAAGTACAAAATTATGATAATATATCTGATCCTGTAACGGGAAGAAATTGTACTTTCCCTTTTGGTATATTATGTTGTAAGGTTTGACTTAACTGTAAGACATTTTCCCCTTCATTCACTCTTCCCTATATTTAAGGGAAATGTATCGTTTAAGAAGAGTTAAGTAACCCTTGTCTATGTAAAGAGGGAATTAGCCTAGATCAGGAGGAGAACTAATATTCTCAAATCTATCTAAAATACTTTCAAGCCTAATTTTCCTTTCACCCCTTTTGGTATTCCATGTAAAAATCCTTCCTTTTCGAATTTAGAGTAATGCCCCCTTGTGTAAAAAGACCGCCAATTCCTACCCAAGCGACGCCACCCTTTGTGATCACCCTCCCCTTTTTTGGCGGGATCCCTGGCACTGGCCCTCGGCCCCTCACTGTCGTGACCCCAGGCCTACGAGAGAGACACCTACCTAGCCCCCAGTCTCTGTCATCATTCCCCGCTTCTTCTCCGGACTTAGGCTTCCTTTCCCTCCATTCAGAGGTTCGTAATTAAGGTTTATAGTGTTATAAGGTGTTGCTTATTCAGTTAAGTAAGTACTAGGTGTGTAATGTAGGAGGCTGTGATTGACAAATTCGTGAACTCGAGCCTACCATCGGGTTGGTCGACAGGCACCCCTCACCTGCCAAGTGCCTACAACCATACAAATTCCCCCATTATCATTGTGTTCAGTAAAACTTAGTCTGTGCACCTTTACTAAGTGTTTTTCTGATATTTTAGACTTTGTTATTCCAAATTAACGTCAAATTAACTTCGTGTGTAATAATTTCAGTCAGAGGGACGCCATTTGATGGCTTTCCAATTCTTGTGTTTTTCCATAATTCCCGACCAAACTTAGGCTAGCCTATTTTGCTAGTCTGTCTTTCACCGTTTTACATAATCCTGAGGTAGTGCGAGAACACCAGTTAAGAGTAGAATTGAGGACGAAGTTGATTAAAATGCTTTTGAAGCTTGACCGCCATTTTAGGATTTAGACCATCTCGCATTTCGGAGAGACGACCAGGTTGAGTAAATTACTAATGTAGCAGTTGTATTGTATGTTTAGAACTTGTTCATTACTTTGAGTTTATAAAACCATGCATTTTGGTAAATATGATTGTATTTTAACGTGTAATTCAGGAAAGGACATTCGTTTGAGATAGTATCCTTGAGTTTTGGTTACCTTTCGTGTCTCCGACGTTCCAAAGTTAGGCCTATTCAGATAAGTATTTATAACTAATGTCTCCTAGGGCTGGTTATTGTTCATTTTAAATGTTTTTACTGGGTTATAGTGTAAAGAGTTACTTGTTATCTTGATTTAGAGGTCCTCATTTCCCAACCCCAGTACCGTCAAATTTCGGACCCCCATTGGGTCGGGTTTATTTCAGATGATTATTTGTTCTTACCTGTTGTTACTTAAAGTTAACTTGTGAAAAGGCCGTTTAGGTATGGGTACTTGCTGAATTATTATGGTAGGTTATATGATTTTACAATTTGAATTAGGCTACCTAACTTTCACCTAATTGGAAGTACAGTAGGCTATTATTAATTATTGTGCTTTTAGAGTGTATTAAGAATATTGATTGCTATGATATAATTATGTTTGACATGGTCTAATGAACAGAGTTGCCTTGCAAGGGATGGAACGCTGTAGTGAGATTCTGGGCAGCTGATTTCAGGGGATAAGTTACTCGAGTTACAGTAGAAATAACGTTTAGCTTTGTTTGAGCCTTGTATAGCACCTTCCGCATTGAGCAGTCCAACCTGTTAAGTTTGACCATGACAATTACCTTTGATTTATGCCATTATTGTATTGATTTGACTCCATAGATATGCTGTGTAATTATGTATTTCCAATTGTGTGTAGAGTACTGAAGAAGAAGAAGTATGGTGTGACGGTGTGATTAGACTCCAGTTTTCACCTCACATTTTCCACATAATGGGCCATCCAGCAAGTACTCTACCTGTCACATAGGTGCATGAATACCTAGTGTTCACACTCTGATAAAGGACATAGTAGTTTCTTAATGGAGTGTGTGAATTTACTCTAAATAAAGTGCCGTCGAAAAGTGATCACAACAACATGGCTCCCGAAGAGACAATCTCAAGCCAGGGACCAACTCACCCCTCCCAAGATGGACTTATTATCGATGAGCTACTGTGTTTCCTGACTAATAAATCCAATTTTCTGAGTACTGACGTGTTAACAAAATTGTGTGTTGAATTCTATGATGAGGAAGTGATTGTGTCCTCCAAGAATAGACTGTTTGAACTGTGTGCTGACGACAATAGTGACCGGAACAGGAAAAGACAGGGTCCCAACAAAAATAGTGAGAATATTAAAGACATAATTAAGCTGATTCTGGAAAAAGGTAATACGAGCCAGCCATTTGTTGCCCATAACCTTGGTAAACTCCCACCCATCCAATTTGATCATGTTGACGTTACTGTGCTCCTTAGTGAGATCAAGAAAACTCAGTCAGAAGTTTCTAATCTGAGAAAGTGTTCCTCAGCCCAAAATGACTGTATGAAGGACTTATTGAGTGCAACTGGTGATCTGAGTAGTAGAGTGCTAGTGATTGAGGACTACAGCCAATCCCAAGGAAATTTAATATCTTCAGGTGGCTTTCCCTCAAATAGGCCTAGGCCTACTGCATCTGTAAATGACACTAATCCAGAGCCTATAAATACCACACCTGCAGTGTCCACTACCAGCCGCACTACATCAGATAGCGCCCCCTCCACTACACAGGAGACCACGGCCACATCCACAACTGTCCACGACACAACGATCAGAACCGACGGCGACGACTCCGACGAGACAACCCGAGGGAGGCCTAACTCCGTTGAAACCTTTGCCACAGGGGAAATTACTGATGCCACCACCAGCTGCTCCACACCAGGTGCCAGTGGCGCCTCCTCCATCACACAGGAAGCCACAGCCATAACGAGTAGAACCAACGAGACAACCCGAGGTAGGCCTAACATCAACGTAACTTCTGCCACTGAGGAAATTAATGAAGTCTACCCTGCAGTGAGGAGCGTCGGAAGCGGTACACCCGCTATAATGAGTATAGCAACACCTGGGGCCTATAATGTAGCTGTAAGTACAGGCAACGCGCAAGGCATCACTACAGCACTTGCGACGGGAAGGAGCTCGACGACAACCCCTATCGACAGGATCACAACGCCTCCACCCTCAGGTGATAAGGGGGAGGGTACTGTTCAAGGACAATGGTTTAGGGTACATTCCACCAAAGGTAAAACTCATCACATACCTGAGGGGGAACAGAGGCTGAATGGAGGTACCGGTACTGGTACCACAAACAATGTTAGGAATTCTATGGCTGTGCAAATTCAACCTAGGAACTTTATGCATCAGGGGATTAAGGGTAAAAATAAAAGTACGGGGATAAGTACAGTTAAAAAAGTGAAAAGATCACGCATAGCCAAAGTATTCGCGACAGGTTTTAAGCCAGGAGTGACGGCATCCGACTTGAAAGAATATCTCTCCAATAAACTCAGTCTTAGTATGGATGTTGAACCAATTATTCCCTGGTCTGATAGGCACACATATATTTCATTCAGAATAAACTGCGAGTGTCCAAATCCCGAGGTGTTTATGGATGAAGAACTTTGGCCAGAGGAAGCATCGGTGTACTGGTGGAGAGAACGTAGGGCACAGGTACCGGTATCAACAAATGAGGACTCTATAACTACGGTAACCCACCCTCCCAACAACTCTTAATCATGGATATAAAGTCTACTTCATCTCCCAACAATTTGCGTATTGCTACTTATAACTTTTTTTTTTTTTTTTTTTTTTCTATATTCCAACTTACTTTCTCTCGGGCATAGGCTGAGAGCCTTAACATTCACCGCTTTACAATGAACAGTGAAGCCCGTGAGGTCTTGTTCCAGTCTAGGGAGTGAGACATGTGAAGCACGTAGAGCACAACGAGCACCTGCCATCTTGCCTTCACATGAGGCACGGTGCTCACTCATGACCCGAAACGACCCCATCTCTGAAGCCATCTCGTTCCCGTGCTTCACTGTCTCACCCACTACACTCGGACTCTCACACTGTAGGGGGCTCCCTAAAACCAACAGAGGGCTTCTCCTACGCCCTGATGTAGTAGACGTATTTAATACCAGTGATATTGTGTGCCTGCAGGAGACTTGGTATTTTAAACAGGATTTGGGTAACCTCAGTACTATCTGTGATAATTTTCATGGGTTTGGGGTCTCGACAACCGATGCTATGGATGGTCTAGTAGCAGGTCACCCACCGGGAGGAGTAGCTATTTTGTGGAGGGACTCTTTAGACAGCCGGGTTAAACCACTTGTAACAAATTTACCATGGTGTACAGGTATAGAAATAGAAGATATCCAACGGAAAGTAGTTATTCTTAGTGTGTACTTGCCCTACCAATGTAATGAAAATGAAGAACAATACCTGGAATGCCTTGGAGAGCTAAGTGCTCTTTTACAAGAACTAAATACCACCTGCTACTCTGTAATAGGGGACTGGAATGCTAATCTGAAGGACATGAGTAACTCTCTGTTTGCTAGTCATATGACTAACTTCTGTGGTGAGCATGATCTAATTATCTCTTCTCAGCTCATGCTCCCTCATAGTAGTTACACATGTGTCAGTGCAGCATGGGGCTCAACGTCTTGGCTAGATCATACCGTAGCTAGTGCTGATTTCCATGATATGATAACAAATATGGAAATTCAGTATACATATACAGATGAAGATCATATCCCATTGACCTTAACAGCTAGTTTGGAAAGAGCGCCAGAATTAACCCAGTCAAACAATAGTGTAAATCCAAAACTGCCATGGGGCGGGCTTGACGAGGAGGAGTGTGAGCAATTTTGCACTTTAACACACACTCTCCTTTCTGAGCTTGATCCTGGCAGTGAGGATGCCATTACCTGTGAAGACCCCAATTGTGTTAATGCTAGTCATCGAGAAGAAGTCAGCAAGCTGTACAATAATATTATATCTTGTCTTACTAAGGCTAGTGACATAGTATTTCACAAGCATAACAAAAATTACTCTTTTAACAAACCTGGGTGGAATGACCATGTTTCAGAACTATACCAGGCATCCCGAGATGCTCGTAGGGTATGGCTGGATCATAACAAACCGAGACAGGGACCCATTTTTGACATGTTCACCAGACTAAAGGCTAGATGCAAGTATGCAATCAGATATATAAAAAACAATGAAAATGTATTAAGAAGAGAAGCATTGGCCAAAAACTTTGCTAGCAAAGACACATTGGCCTTCTGGAAGGATATTAAAAAAATGCATAATAGCTGCACACCTCTACCCGTTAGTGTAGATGGGATCTCTGGTACTAATAACATAGCCAATCTTTGGAAAACACATTACCAAACTTTGTTTAACTCTGTTGGGCACCAAGGAAATACCATTGCTGCTACAACAGAGTGTAACAAAGAAGAAAAATATGACACAATTAAAGTTACAAGTGAAAAAATCAAGGCTGCAATAAGTAGGCTAGATGCTAACAAATCCTGTGGTTTTGATGGTATATATGCTGAACATTTGAAGTACTCCTCCACTCTTCTCTTGGAGAAACTCAGCAGTTGCTTTACCAGCTTTCTAATCCATGGTTTCCTACCAGAATCTATGATGTCCGTTACCTTGATACCAGTAATTAAAGACAAGGCTGGCAAAATTACATCAAAAGACAACTATAGACCTATTGCCCTTGCCAGTATTGTAAGTAAGATACTAGAGTTAATCATTTTAGACAGAATCTCAGTGTATATCTCAACTAATAGTAATCAATTTGGTTTTAAAAAGAATCATGGTACGGACCAGTGCATCTACACTCTGAAGGAGCTAGTGGATGGGTACATCAAAATGAACAGCTCTATTTTTGCATGCTTTCTTGATGCTAGTAAGGCATTTGACAGAGTCTGCCACAATATCCTGTTTGATAAATTAGCAACAAGGGGAGTGCCATCCTATATACTGAGAATCTTGAAGTACTGGTACGCCAATCAAACATTTAATGTAAGATGGGGTAACATTATTTCGGATTCCTTTACAGTAACCAATGGAGTGAGACAGGGTAGTATTCTCTCACCTTACTTATTCAATGTATATATGGATGAATTAAGTGATAAATTGAATAAAGAGCAGATTGGATGTTATGGTGGGAATAAAATCATCAACCATCTCATGTATGCTGATGATCTGGTCATTATTGCACCGTCTTCTGCGGGTCTGAGCAAACTTCTTGATATATGTGAATCTTTTGGTAGTAAACATTGTGTTAAATTCAACCCACTGAAAAGTGCTGTTCTTATATTTAGATCAAAATTACTGTATAAAAGTAAACTGCCAAATTTCTCACTCAATAATCAAATTATTCAAGAAGTAAACAAAATAAAATACCTGGGACACATTATCTCAAACGATTGCTCAGATGATGCAGATATCGGCCGTCAGCGCAGACAGCTATATTTACGTGGTAACACCATCTTGAGAAAATTCCACATGTGTAATTGGGAAACTAAAGTCACTTTGTTCCGGACATATTGTTCCTCTATGTACACGGCCCATTTGTGGTGGAAGTATAAGAGAGCCACCATAAATGGTCTGTGTACATCCTATCATAATATACTCAAGATGTTCATTGGTCTCTCTAAATATGAAAGCACTAGTATGGTGTGCACACTGTTGGATGTGCAGTGCTGTCGGGCTGTCATCAGGAGACTGGTGTACAGCTTTTCGCAGCGACTGCAATCCTCCAGTAACACGCTGATTGTAGCTCTTTGGTCTAGTGATCATATCTATGAATCCCGTATTATATCTCACTGGCAGAAGCTGCTGCACACATAGTATGTACTGTAATGTAATATATAGGTCTAATTGAACTATGAGCAATGATCTGTGCAATAGGTGTTAACCAACATTGAGCAATAGCCTTAGTTAGCCTATCTGTGTTATATTGTGACAAAATGTGATATGTGCTCTATTCTGTAAATAGGCCTACTGTATTTTTTATTTTATTGTGTCTTTATTAATATATCTTTGTGTATAATTATTATCTGTGCTCTGACGAGAAGTGTATGTGATATGGACCATTAGGTCGTACTGTATTTATACTGTATCTATCTTATGTGTCTGGAATAAAGAATTATTATTATATTATTATTATTATTACTGCTGAGTAACATATGTACCTGTACTTAATGAGAGGATCTTTGGATGCCTTAAGAGATTATTTCGGTACAGTACTGTAATGTCATAATTTGATCTGTCATTGTATTTCTGTACTTATATTAGCTCATCTATTTTTATACATTAATAGGAATCCATGTATTTTTATATTTTTATATTAGCCTATATTTTTTATATGTATTTGTTTTAGTATTACTGTGTACCGTAATTAGGATATTGATTAACCCCATTATTAACCCTTAATTAGCGGCTCACCACATAAGTCGAGTTAAATAAAGCTGGACTATGTGGCGGCGCTCGACATAACTCGAGTGGCAATTTCAGCACGTAATGTTGCTGAGAGAGAGAGACAAGTGGTGGCAGGAGAGTAGCGAGCGTATGACTGCTCCAGACCACCGCGGCGAACATACTGACACGAATCCCAGCTCCCTCCTCCCTCTCTCACTCGCTATATAAGGAATTGTATCGGGAAAGTGGCTAATTACATGCTTTTTGCACTCGCGTTGCACGGTTATTGCAAGAAAACTAGCCATCATAAAAGGATCGTTATGGTGTCATTCGAAAGCTCTGTTTATGCCCTTTCAGGGATAGGTACTTGTTTTACGTTCTGGGTCTTATTTAGGCATGAAAATTATCACGTAAACAGCCCTATTTTGGCTAAAAACACCCCGCTGGGCGGTACATATAAATAAACCGCATAGGCCGCTCGTAAGGTGTTAAGGGTTAGCTATATGTCAACCGTGGGTAAAGAATTACATTCGACTTACCAGGGAACCAGTTTGGGACGGACTCGATGTGATGCTGAATTGCTGATGGCGGAGAATCGGAGATTCACCCCTCCCATTGGCTGAGTGCAGGATGCTGAACTTGTGTACTGTACGAGGGTTCAAGGACCGCAGGAAGACGTATGATTACCCCCTATACCCCAGGATACGGTATGCCGAAGAAACCTACAGGCAAGCCTGGCCGATACCGGTATCTAGCGGAATTGGGATGTATAATACTGAGAGGAATGGGGTGGATACAGACAGCAATATTCGAGTCCTACTCCTAGGTTAAGAGACTGTCCCAGTACGGTAATGGATTGGTCCCAGGTTAATGGTATAGAGATAATTAGATACGGACCATACGGTACCAATGTTAAGAGTTGTAAACGGTAAAATGTTCCTTAAATATTAATATCAAGCTTAAGATTACTGCAATATGTTTGTATCTATCCTCCCGTACCTATGTGGATCTAAATGTGTTGTCAGGATGATAAATCGGAGCTGTCAGTATTAAATTGGTCTAAGAGTAGTACCAGTAACCGAGAGTTAAAGTCTTGTCAGCCAACATTGAAGGTGAAGTTCTTGATTGGTCTTTGCTAGCCTCCGATTTATCCTACTGTCCTAATGTACCTGAATAATGAGCATGAATCACGATTGCATAAAGAATAAGAAAACCATGGGGACGGCCAGTTCACCTGAAGGTGGGCGATCAAATAATTCGAATGAATTACCGTTCCCAAAAATATCCTTATGTGATATCTAGAAAGTAGAGAATATGCTAGGTCTCAGTGGGGTTTTTGTGATTCTTTGGTCTTATCATCATGTCGGAGTTGCAGCCTTTCCCCTTCCTCGAAGGATGTTGGATGTGGGTCAACCAAACAGGGTTGTCCTCTCGTTAATTAGAATGCAATAGCGGGTTTGTCGTCATCTCTTCCTTTCTATCCTTGAGTACCTATTTTCCACCTTCGCAGCTTAATCTATCTTTTTTCTCCCTTACCCTCTCTCTCTTGTTCGCAGCAGAAGAAGGGAAGTGAAGAAAGAGAGATAGCGAACCCCCCCCCCCCCCCCCCCCCGTTACAATCCTATGCCAATTAACTGTGGGGTCCCGCAGGGAAACATCCTTGGTCCCTTACTCTTTCTCTGTTATGTGAACGACTTGGAACTGAGAGTCTCGTGAAAATTATTACTGTATGCTGACGACAGCGTGCTTCTGGTTTCAGGAAAAGATCCAATAAGTATTGCAGCTTCACTTTCCAAAGAACTAGAATCGTGTAGTGAGTGGCTAGTGGACAATAGACTATCTCTTCACCTGGGCAAGATGGAAGCCATCTTATGTGGAACAAAACGCAAACTGAAAGACATTGTGGGCTTCTCGGTCAACTGTAATGATATTCCTATAACAACAGTGTCACAAGTTAAATATCTCGGACTAAAATTGGACTCGACTCTGTCAGGTGAAACAATCTTGGAATCTATCCTGAGTAAATGTAGAGCACGTATAAAATACCTGTATAGACAGGTGGGATGCTTGCCAGCGGCGACCAAAAAGACCCTATGCCAAGCGCTTGTTCAATGTCATTTTGACTATTCTGTGTCATCCTGGTACTCTGCATCATCACAGCACAGACTTCAGGTCACTCAAAATTAAATGGTTAGGTTCATGTTGAACCTAGGACCCAGATCGCATGTTGGCCAGGAACAACTTCAGTCACTAGGTATGCTCAATGACTCTGACAGGGCCAAACAAATCAGGCTCACTAACGCCTTCAAGATATTCTATGACAGAGCTCCAGAGTATCTAAAGAGTAATTTTGTTAAAGCAAATGAGAGGAGTGGACATAATACAAGAAATAGGATGTTTAATTTTACGGTCCCGAGAATCCAAGGACAGGGTAAGCAAACATTCTTCTTCAGTGCCATCAAAGACTGGAACGACCTACCCCAGTCAGTCCGTGAAAAGAGAACACTGTATTCCTTCAGACGTAGCCTGAAGGAGCACCTGAACCGGACAGCTGCGAGAAGGGAGCACCAAGCTTTGTCTACTACTAAATACGACATAAGAGATAGGCAAAACAAACTGAAATTATTACTGATTACGGATTACGGATTAATGATATTTACTGTAGGATGTAAGGTATCTTAAAATAACCCCCTAGAAATGCTTTCTCTAAAGTATCTACTTTTTTTTATCCTCCCCTTTTTCCCCAGCTAACTTAATCCTACAAGGACCCCAATGGAAATACGCCTAACGGCCTTTTTGGGCTATCCTTAGTTGGAATTATGCAAGGCTGGTACATGTCATATTTGTAACATATTATGTGGTACCAACACTGTAAAATGCTAACTGAATAAATATTATTATTATTATTATCATCTCTCTTTACAACCTCTCTCTCTCTCTCTCTCTCTCTCTCTCTCTCTCTCTCTCTCTCTCTCTCTCTCTCTCTCTCTCTCTCCTTATTACGCTACGCTTCCTTACACAAACGGCGGCCCTTATATTTCTTCTGCTGGGAACACAATGATAAAGAGAAGAATGAGAGAGAGAGAGAGAACAAAATATAAAAAGATCGGCAGAGATAGATAGATAGAGTGAGAAAGAGAGGGGGGGGGGGTTAGGGAATAGGAAAGCCAGTACCTACTTTCTGAACGGCGGCGTATTATGAAAATATGAATGTTTACCCTTAAATATATATAATAAATAGTGTTCTATAAGGAGCAGGTGTCTGAAGAAAACGACTGGAATAAAGCAATAACTAATGTAGACTGTTATCTATTAACCCCTTCTCAACACGGTGAAGCCCGTGAGGTCTCGTTCCAGTCTGGGGAGTGAGACATGTGAAGCATCCATTCATTGCTCGAAGCAGCTCCATCTCTGAAGCCGCTGGTTGCTTCGTTCAAGTGCTTCACTGTCTCACCCTCTAGACTCAGACCCTCACTCTCAGAATGCCACCTATTGAGCAGTGAACTCACTAGGCATTGTCCCCCTGTAACATATTTTGAATATGGGAATGTTCATACAGTGCTATTTAATCAGGGAACAATGAGGGTATTTGTTTTGGCATTTCGGTGGGTTTTGTGGTAATGCACAAATTCAATCCCAATAATATCTTGCAAGTTTCAGGCTATAAGGAAGTTGGAGCTGTAGACATCGATAACAAACAGAAATGCAAGAATAATAGAAGTTTCTGATGGATAAATAGTATGGTGAATTGAGTTAAATGTATTTATAAATGTTCTACGACGACCGGTGGCGATTTTAACACCTTTCGCCTCATTTCGTTGTCAATTTTAAGACCTTTCGTGCCATTTAGGCGTCGATTTGTTTTCCTGGCGAGCGATAGCGAGCCTGAAATTTTAAGAGGAACTGGCCTTCAATTATCTCGGTAACCCCTTCCAGATTATCACGCGGCTATACTCGGTTATTTTTCCAGCTGATAGTAAATTGCTATCTCTCCATCCTGCTTACTCGGCTATTACCATGAGTTTGTAGTTAAATTTGTTGTTAATTATGAAAACTTGGCAATAATATGACGTACAAACATCGCAGTATCATATTTGTCCAGTAAGAATCGATAAATCAGATGCTAAAGGATTCAAATTACCATCAGCTGGACAATAATAGACTTTAGTACTTATCCCGATTATCTTTAGACGATTGTATACGGGTTAGGAAGGATCTCTGCAATCAAAGGGGTGACATTATATCGATTAAGCCTTCAACTCTCATAAAATGGTTCGACAATACATAATAGAATAAAATAATACAATGCATGATCATATACAGAAAGGCATAGGGGGAGATCCTTCATTTTTTTTTTTTTTTTTTTTTTATGTATTTATTATTTTTCTAGTTTCCTCGCTAGACCTCCATCAAGCTTAAAATGAAGCCCCCGACACCCCCTTTCAAGATAAATGTGTAAATTTGTTCGGTAGAAAAATTTCCTGGCCGAAGGCCGATTCCTTTTAAATTATTCCTAATTAGCATGAAAGGTCTTAAAATTGACAGAAATGGGGCGAAAGTTCATAAAATCGCCAAACTAATGGGTCTACAGATGAGAGAGAAGGTGGTCTAGAAAAGTGCTATGTTTCCCCTTAAGGAAAAATATACAAACGCGACGTACAGTATATAATTTATGCAGAAATACACACACCAGAAACACCCACCCAGATCCTCTCACACGCATTAACATAATGGCATCTAGGCTTCATGCAAACATACTCTACATTCACTGTCTAAAACACTGTCTGTATATTAACATAATGGCATCTAGGCTTACATGCAAACATACTCTACATTCACTGTCTAAAACACTGTCTGTATATTAACATAATGGCATCTAGGCTTACATGCAAACATACTCTACATTCACTGTCTAAAATACTGTCTGTATATTAACATAATGGCATCTAGGCTTACATGCAAACATACTCTACATTCACTGTCTAAAACACTGTCTGTATATTAACATAATGGCATCTAGGCTTACATGCAAACATACTCTACATTCACTGTCTAAAACACTGTCTGTATATTAACATAATGGCATCTAGGCTTACATACAAACATACTCTACATTCACTGTCTAAAACACTGTCTGTATATTAACATAATGGCATCTAGGCTTCATGCAAACATACTCTACATTCACTGTCTAAAACACTGTCTGTATATTAACATAATGGCATCTAGGCTTACATGCAAACATACTCTACATTCACTGTCTAAAACACTGTCTGTATATTAACATAATGGCATCTAGGCTTACATGCAAACATACTCTACATTCACTGTCTAAAACACTGTCTGTATATTAACATAATGGCATCTAGGCTTACATACAAACATACTCTACATTCACTGTCTAAAACACTGTCTGTATATTAACATAATGGCATCTAGGCTTACATGCAAACATACTCTACATTCACTGTCTAAAACACTGTCTGTATATTAACATAATGGCATCTAGGCTTACATGCAAACATACTCTACATTCACTGTCTAAAACACTGTCTGTATATTAACATAATGGCATCTAGGCTTACATACAAACATACTCTACATTCACTGTCTAAAACACTGTCTGTATATTAACATCATGGCATCTAGGCTTACATGCAAACATACTCTACATTCACTGTCTAAAACACTGTCTGTATATTAACATAATGGCATCTAGGCTTACATGCAAACATACTCTACATTCACTGTCTAAAACACTGTCTGTATATTAACATAATGGCATCTAGGCTTACATACAAACATACTCTACATTCACTGTCTAAAACACTGTCTGTATATTAACATCATGGCATCTAGGCTTACATGCAAACATACTCTACATTCACTGTCTAAAACACTGTCTGTATATTAACATAATGGCATCTAGGCTTACATGCAAACATACTCTACATTCACTGTCTAAAACACTGTCTGTATATTAACATAATGGCATCTAGGCTTACATGCAAACAGACTCTACATTCACTGTCTAAAACACTGTCTGTATATTAACATAATGGCATCTAGGCTTACATGCAAACATACTCTACATTCACTGTCTAAAATACTGTCTGTATATTAACATAATGGCATCTAGGCTTACATGCAAACATACTCTACATTCACTGTCTAAAACACTGTCTGTATATTCAAATGTAGAGCAAACATACACACATGGAAATAGAGGGTTAGAGGAAACAGGAAGAGGGCTGTGCTATATATATACTGTATATAAATATATATAATTATACATTTAATTTTTCTATGTGAATGAGGTAGACAAAAGGCATAACTGACTGCAGCGAGTGCCTCCCCCAGATTTCAAAGAGTGACAGGGCCGAAATCAAGAGACGTTCGAGCTAAAATGCCTGGACACACAGAGTTTGAAGCAATTTAAGTAATAGGAAGAGGGAAAAATTGATTCTGGGAGATAGTTCCAGAGTTCAGCAGTTGAATAGAAGAAACTCTGAGAATAGCGTTTCACTCTTGGGTTGGAGAGTTGCACAGAGTAGGGCTGGGATTATGTTGCAAGGTGGGTACCACATACATATGTATATACTGTATATACATATATATATATATATATATATATATATATATATATATATATATATATATATATATATATATACTGTATATATATATATAGTATATATATATATATCTATCTATCTATCTATTGCCTGACGCCGTGATCCCCGAAGGGGTGGCCACGAACGAACCGCCCCCATGCACCTCTGTCCCCAGTCAGTCGACGCCCCTCCCCCCAACCAGCACCGCCTTCGTTCATGTACTTCCTCACTCCATCCTTCCACCTCATATTCGGTCTACCTCTCCCCCTCTGTCCCTCCACCTCGCTCTCGTACACCCTCTTAGTCATTCTCTCGCTTTCCATACGTTCCATATGGCCGAACCATCTCAAGTTGTTCCTTTTCACACTTTCCAGCACATCTACCTCCACACCACACCTCCTTCTTACTTCCTCATTAGTCTGTCTATCCCTCCATGTAACTCCGCACGCACTCCTTAAGTAATTCATTTCCACTGCTCTCACTCTTGGTCTGAGTCTCTCAACCAACGTCCATGCTTCGCTTCCGTAAGTCAGTGTCGGGATTACCACACTGTCATGCAAGGACTTCTTCACTTCCATACTGACCACCCTATTTCTTGTTACTGCTTTTAGCGTTCCTACAACCCTCTTCCCCTGTTGTACCCTCTCCCGCACCTCTTCATCCATAGTATATCTTCATACAGTATATATATATATATATATATATATATATATATATATATATATATATATATATATATATATATATATATATATATATATATATATATATAATATAAACCAATATGAAGTTAAAAGGAATATTAGGGTTAAACTTTAATAACGAACAAAACGTGTTAATAAAAAGATTCATAATAACTTTGAAACACAAAGTGGGAAAGAACTTAGGTTAGCGTTTTAACCCCTGCACATTTGCACTTCCTTCTGTTCCCACTCACTATATAATCGAAAAATTTAAAAAAAATATATATATATGCAATATATATATATATATAATGAGAATAGTGAGAGTTTAATGATAATGTATAATAATATTATAATATAATAATATAATGTTAATGATAATAGAAAAATATTGTAGAAACTAGTTTTGGTTGCGTGTGTTGTCATGTGAGGGGTCTGGGAATAAAGGAACACGAAGGTAATTCACCAGCCCCATATACCGAGCCTATATCTTATTAGGCTAGGGTATATATAGGTAAATACAGTTGGCCAAATAAGTCATGTCGCGGCCTCGTCAACACCGGCGGCTGCACTTGATCTGTCATACTTGAGGACAACAAAGTTCTCCAGCTTCTGCAGGTCATCCTCAGAAACCTCTGTGGGGCAGTTGCTGAGTTTTGTAAAGGTTTCAGAAACCTCATCACAGACTTCCCAAGTCAGCCATACAGATTTCTTTCCCTTCCCATGGAAAGACGAGACCGCGTCACAGCCCGTGAATGCATGGAAATACAGGATCCCACTGGCTTTCTCAGGTCCTATTTCAGAAACTACCTTATGGATCCATCGAGCATTGGCTCCCTGCCCAAAAGCAATCCACATTTTTTGAAGACCAAGCCTCTGCAGGGATGCCAGCTTAGACACTGCTATGACGAACACGTCAGTGTCATTGATGACAAGTGACTTGCTACCCTCTGCAGTTGCATCTCTGCCATGTACAAATATACGGGTATCAGCTTCTTCATGACAGCATGGGGCCACAGCATCGAGGGATTTGTTTTTGTTGCTGATGACATCTCCTTTTGTCACGATGACCATACTTGTGGTTTCAGCCTGACATATTTTCTCTGAGAGAAAGTGGAAGAGCTCAGTTTTGTTGTTGTCATCCCGCAGAAAGCTTCTCCAGTTTGTTGGGGTCTTGCTCGTTCCAGTCACTCTTCTTCTGATCCCCTGACCTCTTTTTGACCTGGTTTTAGATTTCAGACTAGACTTCTTGTACACATCAAAGATGACATCGACTCACTTGAATTTGGTGCCAAAGGATTCCACTTTTGGAAGGATGTCTTCTTTTGCATAGTCATCGAAAGTCTTTGGGCTGCGTGGAGGCAGGGAATTGATGAGCGCTGATCCATCAATGATGATGGTGTCTCCCTCTGGTTCGCTGTCAGGCAGTGTCACCAGTGCCTGAAGAATTTCAGTTAGCTGTGACTTCTGGCACATACGAAGCCTGCCATTGTCACTGAGAGATGCAGGTGCTGACTGGTTCTCATGCTTGAAGAATTCTTGCAAGTCACACTGTCTGTTTTGGCAGGAGATGAAGAGCCGGGAGAACAAGTGACAGTCATCTTTAAGCACTTTCTCCTTGGAGCTGCTGGCTGCCTGCTCGTGCTTGAAGAAAGAAGCCTTGTTCTTCTTGATTGGCTTATAGAATGTGCATTCTTCTTCATTCTCCAAGGCCTCCATAATTGACTGGAACTTCTCCTTGCCTCTCTCGTGATGACTACCAACCAGTTCAGCTAGTGCTGGATCTGCAATGTTTGTGTCCAGCACCAGCAAATCAGCGGACTCTTCTTGGAAATGGTTGCCCATCTCTTTTATCACTCTGAACAGTGCCTCCACCCTCTCAAGGAAAGATGTCTGGGCACTTAAAGTCTATTCATGGTGTTTGGTGCTGATGGTTGTGTCTTTCACACCAGAAAATTAATGGCCTATACAGATACTAGATGGCTCACTTCAGGTCCAGCCATCATCCATCTCCGAAGTGCCCCTGGGTCCTCTGTTAGTCCAATGGCTCCTCCATCACCCTTGATGGCTGCGTTGTTCTGTTCATGGGCTTGGTCAATGGCCATGGCAGACAAGTCTCTTCTGGACTTGTGGACAACAAAGTTTCCTTTGTGAAACTCTCTGGCTACGTCTTGATGCTGCTTCTCAAGAGACATCATGTCTCTGAAATGAACTGGAAGCCACCGAGCATAATTGACATTGTTATTTGCGAAGAAGTAGGGGATCAGTTCTGGGAGTGCTTCACGGTACAGGTCGAAGTTTCCTTCCCTGAAGGAGCGTATCAACAGGAGCACGACCAGCTCCATGTCCAAAGCCAGGTCCCAGAACTGGAACTTTGGACTCTGAGGTCTCCGCTGATCACACCAGTCTTCAAAGGTCAGCGTTGGTCTGCCGGACTCCTCAGGCGCAGTAGTCTTGGTAGGCTTCTTTCTTCAGTTTATACAGGCTGCATGCTGTGATCTGGTGGGCCAATCTTGTCCTGGTGATACTTGACACAGTCAGGAATGACTCAGCTGTACCAGATGAGGCCACCCTGCTTCAGCAATAGCACTGGTCCAGCCACTGTGTTCCAGTAGTGTTCCAAGGGAACCAAGCGCAGCTTTCTATATGTGAAGTCCCCCAAACATGATAACTAATTTGTCCTCTCCATACTCAGGCCACTGCCACTGGATTTGTTTTGCTAGTGCAAACAGTGGATGGTCAGCAGCTATGACCGGGGTCTGCCCTGGGTTGAGGAATGCCACTGTATCTCGAATCTTCCCCACGGCATGTTTGATGGTGGCAACAGAGTGAGCCTGGTCTCGTATCAAAGGCAACAGTGATGTCATGCTCACTTCAAAAGGCTGGCTCCTCTTCTGTGCTGTATGGTGGGCTGCCCATGTGATACTGAGAGTATCACCCACATTCTCAGTGACAGACACCTCTTCTAGCCACCTGAACTCTTCCTTCAGGTGTGACTGGATTGAGTGTAGTGCTTGGTATAATTGGCTTGGCATAGCTGGAGGTTTGGGCTTCTTAGTAAGGTACGCTGGTTTAACATTGGTGAATGCTTCAGGAAGCTCAGGAACTTTCTTCACCCTGTTATCTCCACTGAGCTTCACTGGCTCTCGTTCCTCACCAGGATGTTCAGGGCTTGGGTGTTGAAACAGAGACATACTGGTACCATGGAAGGAAGTTTGAGCTGTAGTCGCTGTTGGGTTGTGGTCGATGTTTTCCACCGCTGACGTTGTGAACACTGCTTCCTCAACACTGGTGGACAGACAACTCCATCATCCACGTAGGCTACTGAGCTACAACAGCTTCTCCAAGCTGGGCTGAGATTTCTAAGACTCTATCATAGGTGATGCTGAGTCCATTGTCATGGAGCATGTCTATGAGCTGCCTCTTCCTTGTTTTGGCAAACACAGACATGCCCATGTACACAACAAATGGTGTCTCCCGGTCCTTGGAATGTCTGTGGACGTGAGATCCGGCCTTGTATTTGGCAAAACAGTTGTACTGTAAGAGCTGAGCCATAGCAAGGTCAGACTTTGAGGCTCCATGTTGGAGTTGTGACATGATGTCTGCTCCATGCTTAATCATGCAAACAAACTGAAGCAGTGATGACGGTACAGCATCTTCTAGGCACCCATCTTGGAATGTGCCATTCCACTGTGATTTGTGTTGAAGCATTTCACGTCTTATCATCCCAGCAGCCTTTGCAAGATGAACGGCTTCTCCATATTTGCTTGCTTGTGCAAGAATTGACCCTACATCCTTCTTAAAGGCCAGTAGGACATCACGTCCATGATGTTCAGCTTGTAGATCAAGGATGTGTTGAAGCAGCTGGTCCTTCAGTCGGGTAGCATGAACATCAGGATTGTCGATGCCAAGCTGCTCCAGCCTCTGCCTGTAGAGCATACATAGGTCGGCAAGTCGGAAGACTGATGGAGCTGAACTCTCACTTGCAGATTTTGTCTCAATGATGTATGTTACCAGTTCAGAGAAGGCAATTGGATATGCTTCCCTCTTTCCTACCTCAGAGTTTTCTGCTTCCCTCAGCTCTTCAGCACGCAGGTGATCTCATTCTCGGTTGTAGAGACCAGCCAAGCATGCACTGTGGTACTTCAGTTCCTGCGCCACCACATCTCCAGCACTCAGTTTGGCAAGCAGCTTTCCATCATTGAGAATCTTTGCACACTTGTTGACTCTCTTGTTCAGTTTCATGGTCATAGCTTGTCTAAAGTCATCCAGATCTCCCTCCTCCTCACATATGAAACATTCTATCTGTTTGGGGTCTGATATTCTCCGTGGTATTTTGCTGCTGCCGTTGCTGCTGTTCTCATCTGTTGCAGGAGACGATCTCTTTTCTGCCCTTTGTAACTTAATTAGTGTTGCTGAACAGAAGTCTGCAACTAGCATGGTACTGTGCTTGATTTTTCCTCAAGGTTGCCTCTATCCCATTGCCGTCATCAATCCTTCGTGGGTCCATCTTGATCGGTAGCGCATTCACTGCATGACATAGAGGAATATTCCTCCCTAAGAGGCTGTATCCATGCTCTACCCTTCTGGCAGGATTTGCAAGTGGAGATGTTAGGCATTCGCTCTTCTCTGTTTGACAGAAGCAACACTTGGTCCAGTTGGTCTGCCATGATGCAGTCTCACATTTGGTGTTTGAAGCCATTCTGATGACCAGGGCCGAGGGTTTATCCTTTTACCACCCTGTATCATGGGCACTTTCCTGTATGGGATACAACTAGGTTCATGCATGTCTGCCCTACACCTAGCCCGATCGTTCATCCAATGTCATTTAAGTCATGTGCGATCTGTACACCATCCAGATAACTTTGAAACCCCATTATCCTTGGCTCGGCTCTCCCGCGCTGGCACCTCCTGTCAATTCAGGTGCGGTTGCTTAACGGGTCCGTGGGGTAGGTTAAGCAACATTTGGGACACTAAGTATGAGATGCACTCCTTCTTAGCTGACATTGAACCCCATGCTGAGTTTCACAGCAGTAATTGTCACCAGTGTGCCATGGTAGTGCCGACAATCACTCCTTTAAAAAATGGCTTCTTTGATCAATCAGGTCTGGTGTGTTGACTTCATGCAATTTGCATCTGGAGCATGGCATACTCCCTCACACACAGAGACCCTCTGCGTGTTTCCCTCACCTAGTTAACCCGTGAGCCAACACGGTTTACCAGGGTGTGGCCGTTGCCGTGCACTAGCAACTTCTTGGAGCCATAGATGAGAGTTAGGTAAGTAGTGAGGATGCACGAAATGAAAATACTGCTCTGTACATTTAGAAATTACCATGTCATGCACATCGTAAACAATAGCAAAACATTCATCAGGCAAGCGAGAATGCAGAAAAAGACTGATCTAAATAGCCAAAAAGTGTGAAGTTATTCACTTGAATTTTTTTGAAAGTAGAAAAATATGAATCAGCATGCAAGAAAACATAGAAATCGACACCAAGATCATTCAAATCCATCAAGTATATGCATTTCTATGAGCAAAACCATTTTCGGCAGACCCATTCGGCGTCCATCTTGAAAAATGGCTGCCATCTTGGAATTGTTAATGTCACATCAGGCAGATTTGCTAAGTAGACCCTTGGGAACCACCATGCCAAATTTGGTGCTTGTATCACATTTTGCACAATTTCTGTGAAAAGTTGCTGTTATCTGCCCCACTAACAGAGGCTAGGGTTCACGATTTCTGAACTACCCATTTGGAACAGGGTATATCGTTTGGGAAGGGTCTGCCAGGGATAAGGCGCGGAAATGTACAGCCCATTCGCTCTAGCCTTTCCTGAGTTACAGGGGCACTTTCTAACCTACCAATTTGGAACAGGGTATAGTGATGGTAAGGAGGTAAAACTCGAACCAGGGGAATTAATAAGGATATATATATATATATATATATATATATATATATATATATATATATATATATATATATATATATATATATATATATAGCACCATGCTGTATATACTATATACAGCACCAGCGCTGGTACAAACATCTTTATTTTGGTAACGTTTCGGTTTAAGCATAAACCATCTTCAGACCTAAACTGAAATTAAATAAAAGCCTATATGAATGGCAGAGTAATTTTCTAATGTAAATATTCTTATTAATAATTAAATTTAACAAATCTAGAATAAAACTTAAAATTAATAGTTATAAAAATAATAACCTAATACATATTAGAACTAGTAAAGTGAAAGAATAAAATGAGAGACGAAGAAATATTATGTGAGCAGTAAAAGGAGGGGGGGGGGGGGCGAAGTTAATAACAAATGTTTTCATAATTATATATAAAAACTAACCTTTACATATTAGAAATAGAGTAGAGGAGTGGAAGAGTCGTGCACACCCAGGCTGGGTTTATGTAACTGGGTGAGCAGGGTCTCCGACAGGAGTCGTGTGACTGTGTTTGGGGCAGTGGTGAGAATTGAAAAATCGGAGGGTTTTATGGGGTGATCAGATGATTCAGAGTGGTTTCGAATGGCAGAAAAGGAAGGATTTGAAACAGGTCGGTTAGTTATAAATGACCTACCCCGATGCTCCGAGATCCTGGCGGTGAGATGTCTCTTGGACTGACCAATATAAGTCGTATTGCATCGACTACATTTAAAGGAGTACACCACCGAGGACTGTAGAGAATCGGGGATTCGGTCTTTAATTTTAAAGAAGTGAGACAATGTTTGGGGAGATTTGAATACCACTCTCAGTGATATTTGCGGGTAGTGTTCACGAATCAATTTAGCTACTTTATTTCGAATTGAATATGATTTGTTGCCTAGAAATGGGATAGTGAAATAAACAATGGCTTTCTGAGCTGTAAGGTCGGAGTTGAGGAGGTTCTTAATTTATTTAGTTGCTTACCAATCAAGGTATTTGTGAAATTTATTGGAAAACCATTAAGTTTCAGTGTTTTACGCAAGAATTCAAATTCGAGGTGGACGGACATGTACGACGAACATATATGGTAGGCTCTGGTGACTAAAGTAATAATTAGATTTTTCTTATATTGTATGGGAATGCTAGAATTAAATTTTGTTGTAAGTCCTGTAAAGGTTGGCTTTCTATATATAGAAGTACTAAATGAGCTATTCTGTTTTTCCACTAGAACATCTAAAAATGGCAATGTATTGTCTTCCTCTGTCTCGCAAGTGAAAGTCATGTTTTTGTGTCTCGAGTTTAAGTAATTCAAGAACAGGGGAACGTGGTCGGGTGAACTAAAAACGACAAATGTGTCGTCGACATAACGGTTATAGACAAGAGGCTTGAAGCTATCTGGACATTCACAGAGCCATTTTGATTCATGAAACACTAAGAATGCGTTCGAAAGGGTTGGAGCGAGTGGATTTCCCATAGATAAGCCGTCGTTTTGTTTGTATATGTTATCATTGAATAGAAATATGGAATCCTTAACAGCAAGGGAAAGCATTTTATGAAATTGCGATTTATTGGGAGGTTTGACGTACCTCCCAACCTACCAAATAGGAAAACCTACTATTTGGTAGTAGTCTTGGAAAATCCAACGTCAAGGCTATTAACCTAATTGCAATGACGACTTGTCTATTTTGACTGCTATGTCGTCATTCCAACCGCGGTTAAAAAGAAAACGTCTAGAGTCTACTCCTTATCTTGCTCTAGGAGACGTTGTACATTAACCAAAACTACCACCGAAGGTGAAAAAAGCATAGAAGAGAAGAAAAAGGGGTTTACCTTAGTTACCGCTTAAGGCCCATCCCGTGTTCCGTCATGTGCAGATCCCTGTCGAACGTGCGCATGAGCGACCCTCTCTTGTCATCACATCTCACGTCAGCAGAAGAACGCGGATGGGCAGGGGTTCGGCGTGAGGGAGGGTATTATGTACGTTGGATTTTCCAAGACTACTACCAAATAGTAGGTTTTCCTATTTGGTAGGTTGGGAGGTACGTCAAACCTCCCAATTTGTTAGTAGTCTTGGCAAATCCAACGTCAAGGCTGCATAACAAATAGGAGGAGGACATCCAAGCCCAACCTACCAAAAAAAAACAATGCATAACACAAAATTATGAATGACAAAGACACAATTTAAACAAGAGAGTTTAATAAAAGAGTGAAAAACTGAGGAGTAGCTAAAAAGAACAGTTTTAACACATGCCCGTCATTCATAGTAATGCAAAAACATAGACTTGTCTGAAACCAAAAAGGTACTGTACCCAAAATCCCTTTTCTTCAAAAACCAACAAAAACACTGAACACAAGAACAAAACACAATTTTCAATGTGGCAAAAACACTTATGTACTGGAACAATACATAATCCCAAACTTGCAATCCAGTGTTGCAAACCCGTACACCCCCCCCCCCCCCCCCCCTTTGTCAAATAAAACGAAGGAAAAGAACGAGGGACAAGGGGGAAAGACCAGGGATCTTCACCAGAGCACCAGGAAACACGACCCCCGAGAGCAATCACCGGCCGAGGGGGTCGAACACTGGACACGGAGAGGTAGGAGATGAAGGAATTGATAGAAGACCCACAAAACCGCTGAGGCGATGGCAGGTAAGGAGCGACGTGGCAGGAACCAGAAGTAGGCAGCAAAGGATCTGACATCGTGCGCAGAACCCCTACAAACAGGGTGACGGGCACGAACGGTCCGACAAACGTGGCGGCCCATCTGCACCTGCGAGAGCCTCCCACCTGTCCGAGGAGACACCCACACAGCAGTACCCGAAGGCGGCGCCACAGACGCAACAGAGGAGGGCAAGGCTGACACCGGGCACAACACATGGCGAGGCTGCCCACGCCGTAAAGCCTGGACGGCGAAAGGCTGGAAAGCGGGGGCCTCCCTCCCATGCGTGGTAACAAAAGGAGGGGAGGAGGCGAACGAGACGCCATGCAAGGACGGGGAGAATCGCACGCAGTCCCGGGGCCGTGACAATGCCGCTAGTGCAGACACCCGATCCCCAGTGGCCAGAGCGACAAGGAAGAGTGGACGCCCGAGCAACGGAACCGGCGTAGCGGCCCTTGTATACGTGGGTGAAGCCAGAAGGACCAGAGCCCGCCCCAGATCCCACTGCGGAGGGACCTGGCGCGGAGGCGGTCGATCCCGGAAGGCAGCCGTCAGGAAGGAATCCAGCTCCTGTTTCGGAACGACCAGCCCAGCGACGGACCCAAAGACCCCCCGGACGGCAGACAAGTGGGTACGTATAGCGTCGACTTGAAAGGGACATGTACGGAAGAGGTGAAACAAGGAGCGTAGGACGAGGGAAGGAGAGCCAACTGGCAGGCGAGTGGCCTGTAGCCACCTAGTAAAAGACCTCCAGCGGGACCCATAAGTCCCCCAAGGAGAAGACGGCCAGGAACGCTGCAGGAAGTCAGTCAGGGCCCGGCCGGGGACCGGGAGCCACCGTGCCTCATGAACAAGCACGATGCGAAGGCCAACGAGGTCCGCAGGTCCCCAACCTAGCCCAAGTGGAAGCCGGAGACAGGTAGAGGGACCGGACTCGGGCACCACCGCGGCAACCGGGCGGACCAAGCCCGTGCCGGCCACAGAGGCGCGAGGAGCCAGACGCAGCCGTGGTACAGCCGCAGCCACGCGAGGACTGGGCACATCAATAGCGCGTCTGGTGGCGGAAAGATGTATATCGACCGCCACCTGTACCAGGCTACCATGAAAGCGTCCGGACCCCCCCCGGAGCGCGAGGCCGGAGGGAGAGGTCCAAAGGCAACTGGCGCGGCACCCCCGATGCGAACAAGGCGACCTCCGGAACACCTCAGGAAGCCGCGAGGTCGGCGAACACAGTCCGTTACATCGCCCATTCTACAAGAACGCCCTGCCCTCTCGACAGGGCGGCAGGCCCGGGCAGGGAGGAGGCATGCAAGGAGAAGGGGTGTCGGTCCGCGAGGAAGAACAACTCCACCGAGACCCCCAATAGAGTCAACGACCTGGAGGACCCCCGCATAAGGAAACAGGGGACAGCTTGTCTGAGTGTCCAACCCGAAGGCCACCGACTGACCCCAAAGGGCCAGCGCGTGGTCCCGCAGGAAGAACAAAGGAACCAACAGTCCGAGGGCATAGACGGGTAAGGGGAGGGAGACCCACCCATCTGCCGGGAAGTGGACGTCCCAGGTTCGATCGGGAACCTCACCCAACCTCGCTCGACGTATCTGTGGCTACCCAGACCGTCAGCGGGGGGGCGGTCCAGGGCACAGCCGCAGAGAGCGAGCCCCGAGCAACCCAGCGACCGAAGCGTCTGCGAACGGTACGCGGGAGCGGCGGGAGCCGATCCATAGGGGCAACGGAAACACCGCGGGGCCCATGAGGAGGAGGCGGAGTAGCCAGAGGCTCCCTAAGGGAAGGGGCAGAGCGGCCCAATGCAGCGAACCCACGAACGAGTCCCAGAGCCACCCCGGGAGGGAGACCGAGTGCAACACGGCGAAGACCTTCCACCGAAGGTGCACCGCGGCCGGCAGACCCCGGGTCACCGTAGCGCCGGACAAAACCCATGCGAGACCGACCCATGGCACGACACGCGACGGGGTCAAGCATGACTTGGGAACATCGAAGGGGAACCCTAACCGTGTGATGTTGCGAACGACTGTGAGGGCGTCGCCAATGCACAGTCCTAGGGCTTCGGAAACTACCAACCAATCGGCCAAGGAAAACAGGATCTGGTGCCCGCTCCTGAGGAGAGGACCCAGAGCCTGCCCCACCAGTGCGGAGAAGATCAGCGGCGCGATGTGGAGACCGAAGGGAAGGCCGTCGAACAGGAACACACGATCGGAAGTCCGAACGGCCAAGAATCGCTGCAAGCGAGGATGGAGAGGAACGAGCCAAGACGCATCCTGGAGGGCCAGCGACACTACCCACGACAGAGGGCACAGGGCCAGGCATACCAGGGGTACCAGCAGCATCCGAAACCGTGTGTGCACGATGTGCCCGTTGAGGGCCGACAGATCCACCACCGGTCGCATCGCGTCGCAGTTCGTCGACGGTACCAGAAAGACACGGGAGAGGAAAACCGGGTGACCGGCGGTCAACTCCCTCGACGCTACCCAGCTCGGGCATGGAAGTGAACACGTGGGCCACCTCTGAAGAGATGGGCCGGCGTCGGTGACAAGAGCGGAGTGGGGGTCAGGACGTCCACCTCCAGGTGAGACCCCTCCGCGCAACCCGCCGCCCCCAACGTCCCTCGCGGCTACCGAGGGGTGCAAGGGCGAAAACAACCCGAGGGAGCACCCGAGAGGAGGGGAGCGACCCGGTCGGCCAGGCGAGAAGGAGAACAAGGAGGCCGACCCAGAGAACTACACATTGTGTTGACGTGGAGGTACCCCCGGTACGGGCCGTGCGGGCATGAGCGCCACGTTGACCTCCTCTACCCCCCCCCCCCCAACCTCGTCGAAAAGGGCGGGCCACCCCAACCCCAGGCCGGCGCGGGGCTGACCCCGTCGAAGGGCGGCCGGAAGTGGAAGGCCGGCCAGCCCCAACACGGCGGGGATGAAAGGGGCAAGAACAGAAGTGCGAGGCGGAACCGACGCACTGGCCTGCAACGTCCCAGTCCTGCGCCCGTGCAAGGCGGCAGCACTTGCAGCAGCACCCCGAAGAGGACCGGCAGAAGGACGGGACTGAGAAGACCCCGCGCGCGACACAGCGCGTCGGTGCGTGACGTAAGCAGGGTCCGCAACGACACAGCGCGTCGTCGCGTGTCGGAAGCAGGGGCCTCCGACAGAGAAGCGTAGCATTCCCAAGCATCCTGCATAAAAAAAAACGACGTATATAGCGCAGAGTACAAAAAACCCTGACGAATATCCAAGGGGGCCGGCCGGCAGAACGAGGACCGTACCGTCGGGCGTCGCCGAGTTGCCGCGCACAAAACCGCCTTCAGCTCGGGAAACAAAGACAACGCGAGCCGAAGGTGGACCCGCTGAACGCGGTCCAAACCCTCGCGAAGATCGCCTGGCGCAGACGCCTCGAAAAGCCGCAGGTGGTGAACAGACGTCTGGAGGGAACCGAAAGACAAGACAATAAGTCCGTCACCCTCTGTCGCAAGGGAAAAACCTTGGCGACAGAGGGCTGATCCGGGTGAGAGAAGAACGGGGTAGCAATAGAACAAAGTTCAAGAACGGGCGCGCTCATCCAGGACCAGAACGCGCCGTCCAACCCGCCGACAGACACAAGAGGCAAAATCAGTGATGACTCCGGGGGAAGGACTGAAGGAGAGTCGTCGACGGATCGATGTGTGAAGTCGAAGGCTTCAGCAAACCAGGCCTCCAATGGGAGAGGGTGACCGAGCATGATGGCTAAGCCAGGCGTACCGGCGTCGCACAAACCTGTCCCATAGGAGGACAGACCCGTCAACACAACCAGGGACTGAACAGCCGGAAGGATGTCAGGGCGGTTGAAGTCTGACCAGAGCGTAGGCCTGCAGAAGGGAGGGGGACCGTAGCAGGGGTAGGTAGGGTGAGGCGCTGAGGGTGAGTCACCGCCAAGAAGCGCGAGAAGAGGGAGTCTTCCATCGACTCCAAGCGCCTGTCGAAGCGTGACACAACCCAGCCCTGCATAGCCGACAATCGATCCGAGAGAGGCGACCCCCCCCCCAGATCGGTCGGCCCGCAGGGGCGAGCGTGAGCGGGAGCGAGACCCATGACACGAACCAGCAGCGTCGCGGCCCAAGGAAGGCGAGCGACGACGGTTGTGTCGCCGTTGAGGGACTCGTCCCCGATCACGAACGGCCGAGGGGGAAACAGCACCATCCCCCTCTTCCAGCGACACGTCAGCTCCTGAGAAAGGGGACCCCGAAACCTCGCGAAACCCCACTGAGGCAAGAGGAGGGGTACCCCCCTGGCAAGACGGTAAGTGAAGGTCAGGAAGAGAAGAATGAGGAGGAGCAGGACGACGGGAGTGGGAAGGCTGGCCGGGTGAAAGGAGGCCAGAAGGAGCCGCGGGGGGAAACAGAGCAAGGATCCCCGGGGCTGAGATAACAGGGCGGCCCGACACCGAGGCGGAGGAGGGAGGGACCTCCACCGTGGGACGAGACCGTGAAGGAAGAATAGGCACTGAAGCAGGTGAAGTAGGAGAAGCAACGACATCCAGGCGGACCCTCCTGGACAGTGTAGGAGGAGGGAGCAGAGGGCCAGCTACAGCATGAACAACAGCGCGCGGAGAGGACAACGTAAGAGGAAGTCGTCTGGGCTGGGGAAGCGGGCGGAAGGGAGTAGAGCCCCTATCCGTAGAGGCCAGGGGAGGGCGCACAGGGGCAGAGCCGCTAACCCCGGCCTCAGGGCGAGAACCATGACGAGGGCGATGGGTGTCGTCAAGGCGATCAGGAGGACGACGAGTGGCAGTAGAGGACAGACGACGAGGCAAGCGAGAGCGTGGACGGAGCTGGGGAACCCCCCGACGATGGGACGACCGGCTGCGGGACCCAGGGGAGAGGGCCAGGTGAACGGCCTTCAGTCGGGTCAGGGATACCCAGGGCGACGCGGATCCGGTCGGCAACAAAGGCTGGGGAACGGTGGTCCACAGTCCTAATGTGGCGGGAGACCATCGTCCACACCGACAGAAGGGAAGCAGAGGCCACAGCCGCCGCCGAGGAACCAGGGCCATGGTGCAGCACATCCACCAGGGCCAGACACGTGCCACACAGAGCAGGGAGGTAGGCCGTAGAGGACACACAGAGCGAGTGGCGCAAGCAGGACTTGTGGCTCTCCAAGCACGGGGAGCGAAAACCAAGGCGAAAGCAAGGCAGCCTACCTGCACTAGAAGAACACACACCATAATCAGCACGTCGAAGGAGTAAGTGGAGAGAATGTCCAAGAAGAACCAGGGAAGGAGCATGGGGAAACAGGAACACACATGCAAACAGGTATCCATACTCACCCTAAACTGGGAGCACAGAGGTAGGTGAGGAGGGCGGCCGAGGCGGAAGAGCACTAGCAGAACCTGCAAAGATGGAGAAAGTGTTAACCACCACTCAACATCTTACATGCAGGGCCTATAACACCAGTAAAGTGCATACACCAATATAGTATCAGGCAACAAGATGACATAAAAAAAAGTCAATAGTGAAAGCCAACTATTACCGCAAATTTGCGGGCCAATGGAGGCATAACCGTACCGACACCACCCTCCCGCAATTTTGAGGGACCCCCCAACGATCTCCGCAAATTTGCGGGGAGCCGAAACGTCCCAGAGGACCGAATCGAGCACCCGCAAATTTGCGGGACCGGCCGAGATGGTCCGGCGCCGAAAAAAGCGAGAAGAGCGTCTAGGGAATACCAAAAAAGGCCACAAAAAAAGCGTCATCACCTTATGAACTCCAAGCAATGATGGCCATCAAGCTGAGCAGTGTCTTCCTTGAATTTATCCTGACTCAACCGGTAAAGGGAGAGGCAAGGAAGACACACCAGGGGAGAGGAGGCACATCCCCCAGGAACCACCCAACCCACAGAGATAGAGCAAAGCCCATGAGGAGAAGTGGCAGGGAGGGTGGTTTCGCACAAACAGGGGCCCCCGTGAGGTACCCCTGGATTGGGCAAAAGACTATGAAAGGATGGAGGTGAAATAGGAAGAGAAAACAAAAACCAGTAAATGAAACTGGTGAGAAAAAGGGTGGCCTAGCCGTGAGCAGAGAATGTGTCAGGGGCGAAAAACCCTGTGGTGTGAAAGAGGGGCCCCCGTGGGGTACCCCTGGAGTATCACGAACCACCTGTCACCCAGGCCCTTGAGACACAGTGAAGGACTCGAAAGGGGGGACTCGGGAATAACGCTAATAATGCGGCCGACACAAACTCTACAAACAGCACTGCCACCAACGAAATCTCAGATTGTTTACCAACGGTACACCTAGGCTATGAAAAAATTAAAACTCATAGGGGCATAGCAATTCCTGAATGAGAAAACGAGCTAGGCTAAATTAAGCTAAAAGCTAAACTATGCCCAGACTAACAGGAAAAAAGAATATGAAAAGAGAAAGAATGAAAAACATATACGAGGAACGCCAGGCGCCCCCGTACCTTCGGTAGGCTATTTCCACACGCGTCTCCATTATACACACTTAGGAGCCCATTTACGTGTGCCCTAGATCACGTAACATCTGTCTAACAAAAAAGAAGGCCAGATAAGCCGAAACGAACCTAAACAGGGTGAATTAAAGGAGCACAACAAAAGCGACTTCATTCAATGGAGCGCGTGAAAAAATGATGACAAGAGAGGGTCGCTCATGCGCACGTTCGACAGGGATCTGCACATGACGGAACACGGGATGGGCCTTAAGCGGTAACTAAGGTAAACCCCTTTTTCTTCTCTTCTATGCTTTTTTCACCTTCGGTGGTAGTTTTGGTTAATGTACAACGTCTCCTAGAGCAAGATAAGGAGTAGACTCTAGACGTTTTCTTTTTAACCGCGGTTGGAATGACGACATAGCAGTCAAAATAGACAAGTCGTCATTGCAATTAGGTTAATAGCCTTGACGTTGGATTTGCCAAGACTACTAACAAATCTAAGCCATTAACTATGTTATTATTTTCAGTGACTAATTCATTGGTGCAAATGTCGATAGTTTCATCGAGGGGGATATTCGTGAACAAGGATTTTATGTCAAATGAGGCCATAGTACAATTTTCATAAGTTAAGTTACAAATGTTTCTTGCGAATGAGAAAGAGTCTTTAACAGTGAATTCATTAGAAGTTAAGTCAGTTAATATTGGTACAAAATATTTGGCCAAATTATAATTACATGTGTTCATTGCTGATAGAATTGGGCGAAGTGGACAGTCTTGTTTATGGACTTTCGGGAGTCCATATAGAAGGCCAGGTTGGGAACCAGATACGAAGAGATAAGAATACAAATCATCATCTATTACGTTAAGGGATTTCAGTTTTCTTAGGAAATTATTTATCTTATCTTCCTTCTTTAATAGTAATGGGAATAGGTCCCCTGTAACTTTTGAGAATTTTGATGGGTCATTAAGGATATCTAACATCTTATTTATATAGTCAGATTTATTTAGCAAGACTACACCATTTCCTTTATCTGGCCTAACTATGACAATTGATCGATCGGCAGCAAGGGATTTCAAAGCATTTCGTTCGCCGTCAGATAGGGAATGTACGAAAGAATTATGGGAATAATAATTCGAAAGTGCAATGTGCTTCAGAGAGTTCTTTAAAAAATCAAAGGATTTATTGGCATGGGGGTAAAACTCGTGACTTAACAATTTCTTAAAAAGCATTTCAAAAGACAGAAAATGAGGCAGGAATTTTGGCTTATTAGAGGGCATGGCGAATTTTAGACCTTTGGATAATAGGGATTTTTCATCTTTAGTGAGTTTTCTTGAGGAAAAATTAAATAGAACTTTGTCAGTAGATACACCGTTAGGGTTTACATAACCTAGCTTAAGAAGTTTCTTATTTTGCATATATTTAACCCTATCTAGAGTGTTAACATTAGTTCGCTCGATAATACCTGTAAGATGAGTGAAATCAAAGAAGGACAGTGATCGTTTCAAGGTTGAAAGTGTTGAGCTGAGCTTAGTTTTGTGGAGTTTAAGTTGTTTGGATTTTGACTTAATTTCATTAGAAAGGAATCTTTCTGGCAATTCTTATACATTCGTGACGATCTCAGTTGTTGATTAGGGACCTTGAATTGTAGAAAATTAGGAACAAGATTGTGTGTTTGGCAGGTATTGAGGAACTCCAGGTCGAGGGTGGTTTTCCTAATCCTGTGATCAAGACGCTCAGCGGTCCTGAACTGCTGTAACGTTGGCGATCCATATCGTCGTGTAATTATAGAAGCAATACTCTCTTGTTGCGGGAATCGGAGTCGGATGATAAAAATCAACACCAGCGCTGGTACAAACATCTTTATTTTGGTAACGTTTCGGTTTAAGCATAAACCATCTTCAGACCTAAACTGAAATGAAATAAAAGCCTATATGAATGGCAGAGTAATTTTCTAATGTAAATATTCTTATTAATAATTAAATTTAACAAATCTAGAATAAAACTTAAAATTAATAGTTATACAAATAATAACCTAATACATATTAGAACTAGTAAAGTGAAAGAATAAAATGAGAGACGAAGAAATATTATGTGAGCAATAAAAGGAGGGGTGGGGGGGAGTTCTCATTCGCAAGAAACATTTGTAACTTAACTTATGAATATTGTACTATGGCCTCATTTGACATAAAATCCTTGTTCACGAATATCCCCCTCGATGAAACTATCGACATTTGCACCAATGAATTATTCACTGAAAATAATAACATAGTTAATTGGCTTAGATAAATCCCAATGTTTCATGAATCAAAATGGCTCTGTGAATGTCCAGATAGCTTCAAGCCTCTTGTCTATAACCGTTATGTCGACGACACATTTGTCGTTTTTAGTTCACCCGACCACGTTCCCCTGTTCTTGAATATTAAACTCGAGACACAAAACATGACTTTCACTTGCGAGACAGAGGAAGACAATAAATTGCCATTTTTAGATGTTCTAGTGGAAAAACAGAATAGCTCATTTACTACTTCTATATATAGAAAGCCAACCTTTACAGGACTTACAACAAAATTTAATTCTAGCATTCCCATACAATATAAGAAAAATCTAATTATTATTTTAGTCACCAGAGCCTACCATATATGTTCGTCTTACATGTCCGTCCACCTCGAATTTGAATTCTTACGTAAAACACTGAAACTTAATGGCTTTCCAATAAATTTCACAAATACCTTGATTGGTAAGCAACTAAATAAATTAAGAACCTCCTCAACTCCGAACCTTACAGCTCAGAAAGCCATTGTTTATTTCACTATCCCATTTCTAGGCAACAAATCATATTCAATTCGAAATAAAGTAGCTAAATTGATTCGTGAACACTACCCGCAAATATCACTGAGAGTGGTATTCAAATCTCCCCAAACATTGTCTCACTTCTTTAAAATTAAAGACCGAATCCCCGATGCTCTACAGTCCTCGGTGGTGTACTCCTTTAAATGTAGTCGATGCAATACGACTTATATTGGTCAGTCCAAGAGACATCTCACCGCCAGGATCTCGGAGCATCGGGGTAGGTCATTTAGAACTAACCGACCTGTTTCAAATCCTTCCTTTTCTGCCATTCGAAACCACTCTGAATCATCTGATCACCCCATTAAACCCTCCGATTTTCAATTCTCACCACTGCCCCAAACACAGTCACACGACTCCTGTCGGAGACCCTGCTCACCCAGTTACATAAACCCAGCCTGGGTGTGCACGACTCTTCCACTCCTCTACTCTGTTCTAATATGTAAACGTTAGTTCTTATATATAATTATGAAAACATTTGTTATTAACTTCGCCCCCCCCCCCCTCCTTTTATTGCTCACATAATATTTCTTCGTCTCTCATTTTATTCTTTCACTTTACTAGTTCTAATATGTATTAGGTTATTATTTTTATAACTATTAATTTTAAGTTTTATTCTAGATTTGTTAAATTTAATTATTAATAAGAATATTTACATTAGAAAATTACTCTGCCATTCATATAGGCTTTTATTTAATTTCAGTTTAGGTCTGAAGATGGTTTTTGCTTAAACCGAAACGTTACCAAAATAAAGATGTTTGTACCAGCGCTGGTGTTGATTTATATATATATATATATATATATATATATATATATATATATTGAGAATATATCACAAATACACGTGAGCCACTAAATGTTTCTAGTCTCTCAGTGGGGATCGAACCATCGACCATCAGGATGATGGCCATGGTGTAATTGATTAAAGCGTCGGCTATCATATGATGGTCGATGGTTCGATCCCACGAGAGACTAGAATAAATATATATATATATTAATATATATTATATATAGATATATATAATATATATATATCATATATATATATATATATATATATATATATATATATATATATACATATATATATATAGTTTCACTGCTAGACCTCCATCAAGTTTAAAAAATCACCCCCTAGACCCCCTTTAAGATAAATTTGTTCATTTTATGGTAGAAAAATGTACCGCGTTTCCTCCTAGAATTACAGGC
The DNA here is from genome assembly GCA_032716605.1 of Paralithodes platypus. Taxonomy (NCBI): domain Eukaryota; kingdom Metazoa; phylum Arthropoda; class Malacostraca; order Decapoda; family Lithodidae; genus Paralithodes; species Paralithodes platypus. Next base: position 1,589,469 of record CM064559.1, read on the forward strand.
TCGCTATCGCTCGCCAGAACAAATTGACACCAAAATGGTAGGAAAGGTCTTTATATTGACACAGAAATGGGGTGACAGGGCTTAAAATCGCCAAACTAATGGAACGAACGTATTAAAATCGCAAAGCTAATGGGACTAAACATGAGGGAGAAAAACAACTACCTAGCTTCCCCTTAAAACAACTACCTAGCTTCCCCTTAAAACAACTACCTAGCTTCCCCTTAAAACAACTACCTAGCTTCCCCTTAAAACCAATCTATCCCCTTAAACAACTACCTAGTCCCCTAAAACAATACCTACCTTCCCCTTAAACACTACCTAGCTTCCCTTAAAACAACTTACTACCTTCCCCTTAAAACAAAGCTTAAACAAACTACTTCCCTTAAAACAATTACTTAGCTTCCCCTTAAACAACTACCTAGCTTCCCCTTAAAACACTACTAGCTTCCCCTTAAACAACTACCATTTTCCCCTAGCTTTCCCCTTAAAACAACTACCTAGCTTCCCCTTAAAACAACTACCTAGCTTCCCCTTAAAACAACTACCTAGCTTCCCCTTAAAACAACTACCTAGCTTCCCCTTAAAACAATACCTACGACCCCTATAGCTCCTAAAACTACCTAGCTTCCCCTTAAACACTTGACCTACCCTTAAAACCAACTACCTAGCTTCCCCTAACAACTACCTAGCTTCCCCTTAAAGACAACCCTACTTCCCTTTCCAACTACCTAGCTTCCCCTTAAACAACTACCTAGCTTCCCCTTAAACAACTACCTAGCTTCCCCTTAAAACAACTACCTAGCTTCCCCTTAAACAACTACCTAGCTTCCCCTTAAACAACTACCTAGCTTCCCCTTAAAACAACTACCTAGCTTCTTTAAAACCTCTACCCTTCCCCTTAAAGCTCCCCTTAAAACAACTTCCGCCTTAAACAACTACCTAGCTTCCCTTAAACACTACCTAGCTTCCCCTTAAACTACCTAGCTTCCCCCTTAAAACAACTACCCTTCCCCTTAAACAACTACCTAGCTTCCCCTTAAAACAACTACCTAGCTTCCCATTAAACAACTACCTAGCTTCCCCTTAAACAACTACCTAGCTTCCCCTTAAAACAACTACCTAGCTTCCCCTTAAAACAACTACCTAGCTTCCCCTTAAAACAACTACCTAGCTTCCCCTTAAACAACTACCTAGCTTCCCCTTAAAACAACTACCTAGCTTCTCAAATACCTACTTCCCCTTAAACACGACCTAGCTTCCCCTTAAAACAACTACCTAGCTTCCCCTTAAAACAACTACCTAGCTTCCCATTAAACAACTACCTAGCTTCCCCTTAAAACAACTACCTAGCTTCCTTAAACAACACCTAGCTCCGAAACAATACCTAGCTTCCCTTAAAACAAGAGCTTCCCCTTAACACTACCTAGCTCCCGCACTACTCTTCAAAACGACCTGTGAGCGCCCCAAAACAATACCTAGCTTCCCCTTAAAACCAACTAATGCTTCCCCTAAACAACTGCTAAAAAATCCTAGCTTCCCTTAAACAACTCTAGCTTCCCCGTCAACTAGGGCTTCCCTTACTACCCTATCTTCCCCTTAAAAACACTACCTAGCTTCCCTTAAAACAACTACCTAGCTTCCCCTTAAAACAACTACCTAGCTTCCCCTTAAAACAACTACCTAGCTTCCCCTTAAAACAACTACCTAGCTTCCCCTTAAGGGGAGGTTTTTAGTGTGTTTCCTAGACTTCCATCAAGCTTAAGATTACACCCCCTTGAACCCCTTTCAAGATACATTTGTACATTTTTCGGTGGAAAAATGTCCCGGCCGAAGGCCTGTTCCTCTTAAATTACATGCTCGCTATCGCTCGCCAGGAAAATATCGACACCTAAATGGCACGAAAACTCTTAAAAGTGACATAAATGGATTGACAGTTCTTAAAATCGTCAAACTAATGGGGCGAACGTCTTAAACTCTCAAAAGCAATGGGGCTAAACATGAGGAGAAAAGGGTAAAGAAAAAAAACCTCAAGTGAAAATCTCTCCTTAAGCCTTTGAAGATGATGACGCAGTTTGACAGTTTATTCTGGCTATCATTAGACGATTGTTTACACTTTATGAAGGAATCTGTGGGAATTATATGGGTCAAGACTATCCAAATTGACAACTTGGGAGTTTCAGGCTATAAGGAAGTTAGAGCTGTAGACATCGATATTTAGCAAATTTATTGGCTAAAATACGGTTATAGTACAATCATGAATATATCAAATCAAATTCAACTTACGTTTTATCCATTAGAAGCATGCAGTATCATTGCATTGCTGTCTATATTGTTACGACAGGGGCTACGAATAAAACAAGGGCACTTAATGATTGGACTAGTAATATGGCACTATGCAACAACGGTACGTACGCTAGATCCAAACCCTTGAACTTATATGCCGGCGAACAAAAACACCTATACCCTCCAAAGTTAATCTGCGATAACGGGGTATCCTTAACTGAGCATAAATGTACTCTACTTCAGGCTAACCCACACTGGTATAGCCTGATAACAAACAAGATGCAAGTTACGTTAAAATGCATAAAGGGAAGCTATGGAAAGATCAATTAAATCACTGCAAGATTTAATACAATAAAAAGATGCTTCAATACAGTTACTCTAAACAACAATAAACTCTTCACTCCTATCTGAAAGAAAGTGAAGTATAGTCCTACAGCATAGACCTGGAAACTTCTGAAGAAAGTCTGATGCTCATAAGATGCTCGTATCTTAAATTATATAAAGGCAGGAGGCAGGACACCATACGTGTAGACGGAATACACTAAAAGATAGGACATATAATGTTAACTGACACGAGAATATTATAAATGCGCAACGGCAGTAATGCTCGACACTAAAATAAATACTTCCTCATCAACGAAACAGTCTGCTATGGTTGTGCAACTCAACAACAACCTAAACTCATTAATGCTGTGAATAATAATGCATACATATCATAAAGAGCTCATGTCCTAACTAGTGTCTGCTCAGCGAATAAAGTCTAGCTGGGATATCAAGGTTAGGAAACTGTGGCTGAGCAAGACTGGCTCATAGCCTAGCGTTCTCCTTAAGGCGGTATGATTAAAGTTACGTTAATGACGGGGATGCTCTCTTGGTAGATCCAGATCTTAAGTAGCTGGTTCTACCCTGGCGATCCCTCTAAAGTCAAGCAAAGAGGCAGCACTGTGTTATAAGGTAGTAGGCAAATGCCCTCTTACAACACGATGCTGCACTCGCAAAAGGCACAACCAAAAGGACAACCTAGGCTACCACAGAAACCGTCGAAGTCGTATAGGTATAAGCAAACCGTACACACATCGCTGACAACGATAACAGAAGCCTTATCCCAGTCTAGCATTAAATAACCCAGCAGAGCACTAAATCAATAATGGAGACACGCACCGAGTTCTTAACCTCTACTAACTAAGAACGCTCAAACCTATTCTAAGTACATGTAAATATCTCAGAGAGCGACGCACATAATACGATAGGCCGATATGAAATCGTGTGCAGAACCCAATGGGAGTGCTGTGACGTTAAAAGATTAGAGGACTGAAAGAAAAGAAGTTGAGTAAGAGAGGCAGTATCAGAATGGTGGAGATATGGGGGACAGTGGTAAAAAGGATGTTAGTCATGTGCGTCCCTAGCCTGCTCTGAGGAGGGTAGCTCCTCGGGACCCTCAGGATCCCACAGAGGCATGGTGGTCGGCCAATCACAGGCCGATACGTCACAAGGCAGCAGGCCTCCATGACGTGCCAAGAACCACCAGCCAATCAGAGGCGAGACAAAGCCCGTGCGGGCGGGAAAAACTCCTCCGGGAGGGAGGAGGGAAGCAACACTCACTACCCCCACGCTGCCCGCTCGTTCTCTCTCTCTCAACTTCACTACAATGCATCTTATATTCTACTCATGATATAAAATACTTCCCGTTGTCACAGACGAAAATAAAGACCACCACTGGACTGTCTGTAACAATGCAAGTACTATGAAAGAAAGAACAACATTCTCTGATAACTGTAGCCCATTTCACTGCCCTGGCGAGCGCTTGTGGCTAACAGGAGGCGATTCTGCCAACGCTGATAGGCGTCCCAATATTGATGCATACGACTCCAACTTCCTTACAGCCTGAAACTCGCAGGTGGTGAATTAACCATCTGTCTTCTATTTACCATTCCTAATATCAATAACATCATCTACTAATTGCCAGAAATCAGGAAAGAAAGGCGTAATTGTATCTGGAAAAGGTTAAGGTGTCTGAAATAGAATAAACTACTAATGTGTATTCTGATACCTCCCCCCCCCCATCGTCGGAAATAAAGAGCTTGTGTGACTCAGCCCAGCACGCAAGTTTATTATTTTTTATTTTGTATATTGAATACGCGGATCTGAATGGTTTTGACAGGTGCAGTGTGTGTGCGTGTTTGTGTAAGGGGGTGAGGGGAGGAGGGGGGGAGGAGAGGTGAGGGAGAAGTGGAGGGGGTGAGGGAGAAGAGGAGGGGGGAGGGAGAAGAGGAGGGGGGAGGGAGAAGAGGAGAGGGGAGGGAGAAGAGGAGGGGGGAGGGAGAAGAGGAGAGGGGAGGGAGAAGAGGATGGGGGAGGGAGAAGAGGAGGGGGGAGGGAGTAAGGTGAGGAGTGTAGGGGGGTGTGAGGGAGGGTGAGATGAAAAACGGAGGGGAGTTTGGTTGGTGGAGCGGGAAGGGGGGGTATGAGCGATTTATTTGTTTTGGTCACCATTACGCTGACTAAGGGAATTATGCTTGATGTTTGGTCTATATATTTATTTAATAATCTATTTTTTGGTTTCCTCGCTAGACCTCTATTAAGCTTAAAAAAAAACACCCCCTATAGGCTACTTCCTTTCAAGATCATTTTGTAAATTTTTCGGTAGAAAAATGTCCCGGCCGAAGGCCGATTTCTTATAAAATTACAGGCTCGCTATCGTTCGCCAGGATAAAATCGACACCTAAATGGCACGAAAGTTCTTAATATTGACAAATAAATGGGGTGAAAGGTCTGAAAATCACCAAACTAACAGAATGAATGCCCTAAAATCTCAAAACAAATATGCTAAACATGAGGGAAAATGGGGTCCAGAAAAAGCGACTTCCTCCCCCTTAAATTTAGCTGGGCGGCTGAAGTAAAATGGTAATGGAGTTACCGGTACGTTCTGATAGTGCTATAATGGTAATGGGATTACCGGTACGTTCTGATAGTGCTATAATGGTAATGGAGTTACCGGTACGTTCTGATAGTGCTATAATGGTAATGGAGTTACCGGTACGTTCTGATAGTGCTATAATGGTAATGGAGTTACCGGTACGTTCTGATAGTGCTATAATGGTAATGGAGTTACCGGTACGTTCTGATAGTGCTATAATGGTAATGGAGTTACCGGTACGTTCTGATAGTGCTATAATGGTAATGGAGTTACCGGTACGTTCTGATAGTGCTATAATGGTAATGGAGTTACCGGTACGTTCTGATAGTGCTATAATGGTAATGGAGTTACCGGTACGTTCTGATAGTGCTATAATGGTAATGGAGTTACCGGTACGTTCTGATAGTGCTATAATGGTAATGGAGTTACCGGTACGTTCTGATAGTGCTATAATGGTAATGGAGTTACCGGTACGTTCTGATAGTGCTATAATGGTAATGGAGTTACCGGTACGTTCTGATAGTGCTATAATGGTAATGGAGTTACCGGTACGTTCTGATAGTGCTATAATGGTAATGGAGTTACCGGTAAGTTCTGATCTGATAGTGCTATAATGGTAATGGAGTTACCGGTACGTTCTGATAGTGCTATAATTCCGGAAGCAGGACTGTTTTTAGAATAAGCCTATCTATATACAGTATATACTCAGACACATATTCCATGTACTTATGTGTGTATTTTACTATATATACTGTATATATATATATATATATATATATATATATATATATATATATATATATATATATATATATATATTTTTTTTTTTTTTTTTTTTTTTTTTTTTCTTTAGAGTACAGTCACCTATTAATGTTGTGGACCCCCATATGTTTTTCTTTATGCAATTATAACTCTCTGGATTCATTTGTTGGGTGGAAGTTGCTTCTCATTAAATAGTACACTCGGATACCATAGTCTCTATCTAGCCCACTGATCAACATTCCTGGACTTTCCCAATTTCCAACTATGGAAGTATATCTCTGGAAACGAATTTATGAATATAATTGTCTATACATAAATTACAAACCAATATATATACTATTTATTGAAAAGCAAGTTCCATTCATAAATCATTACAGATAGTTATAACTGCATACAGGAAAGCATAGGAGGTCCAGGAATTCTTATGAGTGGGCTAGAGACTATGGTATCCGAGTGTACATAATATAGTTGTGTAGTTGATGTATAGACAATCACATTCATAAATTCGTTTCCAGAGATAAGCTTCCATAATTAGCAATAGGTAAAGTTCACTAATATTTATGAGTGAGCGAGATACTATGGTATCAGAGTGTACCTTTACATGGGAATCATACAGACCCATTATCTTTGAATCATGGTAATAAAACATAGCTTAGTACATACCTTGGTTGAAGTGCTCCGTGTCAAGCCCCTCTTCTTCTCCCTCCAGCACCATGGCTCTCTGTAGTGGGCCTGGAACCTGCAGAAGGACAGAGACAGTGGTAATTAACAAATACCTATGATAATAATTGTTAGAGAGTGGGATTTACTTTCCGTAGACGTTCACACTAGACTGAGAAGACAGACAGGTCTTACATTTGGAATCCCATTACGCCATCACTCCATCAGACAGTACATTTGGAATCCCATTACGCCATCACTCCATCAGACAGTACATTTGGAATCCCATTACGCCATCACTCCATCAGACAGTACACTTGGAATCCCATTACGCCATCACTCCATCAGACAGTACATTTGGAATCCCATTACGCCATCAGACAGTACATTTGGAATCCCATTACGCCATCAGACAGTACATTTGGAATCCCATTACGCCATCAGACAGTACATTTGGAATCCCATCACTCCATCAGACAGTACATTTGGAATCCCATTACGCCATCAGACAGTACATTTGGAATCCCATTACGCCATCAGACAGTACATTTGGAATCCCATTACGCCATCAGACAGTACATTTGGAATCCCATCACTCCATCAGACAGTACATTTGGAATCCCATTACGCCATCAGACAGTACATTTGGAATCCCATTACGCCATCAGACAGTACATTTGGAATCCCATTACGCCATCAGACAGTACATTTGGAATCCCATTACGCCATCAGACAGTACATTTGGAATCCCATCACTCCATCAGACAGTACATTTGGAATCCCATTACGCCATCAGACAGTACATTTGGAATCCCATTACGCCATCAGACAGTACATTTGGAATCCCATTACGCCATCAGACAGTACATTTGGAATCCCATTACGCCATCAGACAGTACATTTGGAATCCCATTACGCCATCACTCCATCAGACAGTACACTTGGAATCCCATTACGCCATCACTCCATCAGACAGTACATTTGGAATCCCATTACGCCATCACTCCATCAGACAGTACACTTGGAATCCCATTACGCCATCACTCCATCAGACAGTACATTTGGAATCCCATTACGCCATCAGACAGTACACTTGGAATCCCATTACGCCATCAGACAGTACATTTGGAATCCCATTACGCCATCACTCCATCAGACAGTACATTTGGAATCCCATTACGCCATCACTCCATCAGACAGTACACTTGGACCATACGGCTGCGAAAGTGTAGATAGCAGAGAAGAGGTGTTGTAGATAGAGGAAGGTGTTGGAATGGCTTTGTGTGTATGTCATTAGTCTGTATACGTCATCGAGGAGTCCCCCGACTGAGTGCGAGCATGTGAAACATGCTAGGACGTACTACCACACCCACTAAATGTCCGCCTTGGCTGGGATTGAACCCAGGTAAACAGATTCACACGTGAGCGTGCTCTCCACTCGACCGCAAGGTGGTTTTACTTTCCGTAGACTGTTCACACTAGTATGAAGATATAGACAGGCGATCGCACAATACCTACTTTGATAATTGATAGAGAGTTTGTTAGACATTCACAGGACTGTTCACACTAGAATGAAGACTGTTATCCCTACATACAGTATACAATTGAATAATGGTTATGATATTCTCCATATATAAAATGGCCAAATTTAGCATAGGTTCCCATAACGGAGAGATTACGAGAGGGATATAACAAATTAAGCTTAGCTATAATTACGATACTTAATAGAGCAATTACCATATTATATAAATTGGAATGCGCGTAAGAATAGAATAATATCTCCTTTCAATATATTTATTTTCAGGAAGGCCTATTCTCTAAGGAGTACTAAAGGAGACCTAGATATAATTATAGCCTTTCTGTATTATATCAGGGGGGAGGGGGGGGGGGGGGGTGATAATGGCGTTAATGCTATGCTACCGGTGATAATGATCATAATGGATTCATTATGAGAATTGTTTAAGGAGATAGTGGCCGGGTTTTTGGTGTATAAATGTAAGTATACTTGTATTTATAAGTTTCCTCGCTAGACCTCCATCAAGCTTAGAAAAATACCCCCTAGACCCCCCTTCAAGATAAATGTGTACATTTTTCGGTGAAAAATGTCCCGGCCAAAGGCCAGCTACTCTTAATATTACAGGCTCACTATCGCACGCCAGGAAACAATCGACACCTAAATGGCACGAAGGCTCTTAAATTAACAATGAAATTACACAAACGTATATACAGATAGTGAAATGGTTATGGTGATGACAACTACCAATACTAAAAGATTATATAAAATAATATATTATTATAGACCAGTAAACATCAGTAACACAGGAAATTAAACACATGTACAATCGCACTAATAAGTCATGTCCCAGCTGTCATTATTTATTATACTAATATTATTTATATATATTTCCTCATATATAATTTGTTTTTATATTTGTACTTATTTCCCCCCAATACCTCCATCAAGCTTAAAATTACACCCCCTAGAACCCCTTTCAAGATATATTTTAACATTTTTCGGTAGTTCCTCTTAAATAACAGGCTCGCTATCGCTCGCAAGGAAAAAATCGACACCTACATGGTACGATAAGTCTTAATAT